>VWZX01000322.1:776548-1141979 GCA_013399015.1 Galbula dea | reverse complement strand
GACGCGGCGGAGCTGCCTCGCCATGGGTAGTGAGAAGCGGGGCAAGACCCCCCGAACTGTGGGGCTGCGCCGGGACGGGCTGCGGCTGCTTTTCGCCCACGCCGTGCTGCTCTGTGCCGCCGGGAGCAGCGCCACCGACGGCTCCGGTAGGCGGGGTGGGCGCTGGCATCGGGAGGGTGGGAGCCAGTACCGGGGGAAGCGGCCACATCCCACACCAGGGGGACTCTGCTCTGGAGCATCCGAGCACTGGGAGGTGCGGAGGGACCTGGCACCGGAGGGGCGGAGGGTATCGCCGGGAGGGATCGGGGCGTTTGCCCCAAGCCCAACGCTGCCGCTCGGGTCCGCGCTCCGGGGGGGTCCCCGGCGGCGGGATCACGCCCATCGCCCCGGGCTGGTCCAGGCTGCCCGGACCGGACCCTGGTGCCCTCCGGAGCGGAGGGCAGGGCAGTGGCCGCCCGGAGACCCGAGGGCAGCCTGGAACAGAGCCGCGGAGCCGCAGGGTTTGTCGCGTCACGACTGACTAGAGAGCAAAATCACCCATGAAAAACAAACCTTCCCTGCACCTCCCGCTGAGGCCCCGCTGGGACCACACGCGGGGGCTGGAAGAGCCATCGCTCACCCGAGCTTAACCGCAGGACAGAGCTGGGCTCCTGCCAACCCACCACCGTCCGGCCAGGCCCTGGTTGGGATGAGTCCAAGGCTACCTCAGGGTGGTCCCAGCACTGGGCTGAGGAGCAGCACCCTGCTGCTCCTTGCGGCTTCCCTGCTGGGATGGGGCTTATTTATCTTTCGAGAAGAAAGAGGGAGCAATGCCCATGAATGCAGGCAGCCAGGGCCCTTCCCTGTTCTCTAAAACAGGTACCAGGTGAAACTGAAGTTCTGGAGTGAGGATGGAGTGCTGGGAGCAGCAGGGATTGCTCCAGTGGCCTGAGCCATCATTTTATTCCCATACCTACATGCCACAGCAGTTCACCACACACTGGCACAGCTACAGTGGGCTCAGGCTGCCCATGCACCCAGGCATGCCTAGGAGTAGCACAGTTTATGGCAGGCATCCATGGAGAGTGCTGCAGAATAAAACCGTGTCTCAAATCCCATCAGCTCTATCCCCAGCCCCTACAGTGCAATTTCCTCCAGATCCTTGATGGGGCACTGGCTCCAGTGAAATGACCTCCTTCCCTGTAGGAAAATGCCATCCCAGTGTGAAACTTGTGGCACTTCTCAGGTTTTAGAGTTCCTCTCTAAAGTAACGTTCTCAGTGAAACAGCCCAGGCACGTGGGCTGCATCCCTTTGTGGGCCTCCAGCCACCTGCATTACAGGTGGTGCTGATGATGACCCTGTGTCTAGCAGCCTGGACAGGTTTACCCACTGCTGCACAAAGTGATCTGCTCAAACCCAAGAGCCCCCAAAATGTGCACAGGCTGAGTGTGTGGGCTAAGCAGGTACCCTTCCACGGCAGGAGAAGCAGGACTATGGTAGAAGTGGCCTGAACCTGTGACCCAGCAGGAGGTGGCAGGTCCCTCCACTGGGGACAGCAGAAAGGCCAAGGCACCTTGCAGCCCTCTGGGCTTCGTGGTCTCAGGCTACAGGGACAGAGCAGGAGCAACAGGAGTGAGCGCTGCAGGACAAGGGTCAGAGCTGGGGAGGCAAGGGGCACCCTGATGTGGACATTGGGCACATCTGCAGTAAAGGATGAGATGGACCTGGCTGTCGCCTGCTGGACTGGATCATAGGTGGTGGGGACAGGTGAGGGCCAACCTCTGTGCAGTCCATTCCCTGGTTTGGTCATGTCCTGGTATGGGTCTCATCTCCCTGTGTAGCCCCTACTGGGGATTGAGGATAGCTAGGAGCAGCACCCATGTGTCCTGCTGGGTACAGGGCAACGGCTGGGCACTCAGTGGAGACCCACATTCCTGAAGCAGCTGAGGCAAACACACACTGGTATGGTGCAGCTGTAGCCAACCCCTGGATCTGTCTGACTGCTGCACGCCAGGATGAAAGCAGATTTCACTACAAGAGGGGGAAAAAAAATCTGAGATACACATGAAAGGATGACTCTCTTCCAAGACTCAATTAAAGAGGCAGATATCTGACTGAGGAATTAGGGGAACTGTACTGTGCCCGAGGCACTGGCAGCAAAGAGCTGGGCTCCTGTTCCTCCTCAGCACTGCACCGGGAGGACCACAGCCTTAATCTAGCCCTCAGATCTGCTCTCAATCACCAAATAACAGGATGTTGGGCTGAGGCTGGGATCTCCTGCTCACTTTGCTGCTTAGGGCACTTCTACTTGACTTCTTGCTGCCTGCACTTTGGCTTTGAGCCACGATGGTTACTCTCTGTAGACTTTTCCTCTGGCTGTGAGTGGAGCCAAGCTGGTCCCATGGAGTTTCTTTATTTTCCCCTGCAGATACTGCCCTTGGCTGCTGGCTTGCCTTCAGGGCTGTAGTTTTGTAGCCATGTTATTGCAGAAACAAACCTAACCATCCTCTCCACAGCCATTCTATAGCTCAGGCCATTTCACCTGCTGGCAGATGGAAGGTGTGGCAGCACCCCAACATCACCATCTGCCTGAGCTCCAGCCATGGGGCAGGTCGGGCACAGACCCTGCTGAGTGAGAGCAGGCAGGGACCTGTGGCAGAGCCACTTTTGTCCGATGCCTCTTTCCGTAGCTGGTGGTCAACCACCTCCTTCCAGCGGTGGGGCTCAAGGAGCTTCGACCCAGGTTGCACAGGGGAGCCTGCTGCTATGCCGAAAGCCCTGAGGCTGCATCACCCCCTCCAGCCAGCTTGTCCTTGCGGCTACAGCCCGTCCTTGGGGCCGACAGCCAGGCTCAGGTGCAGAGAGGAGGATCACCAAGCCCCACGTGGTGAGCAGCTGCAGCCCTGGCATGTTGCTCTTGCTCATGGTACCGCCAGAAGTGGTTGCAGATGATAATCTGGCTGCACTGCATTTGCTGTGAACAGCTTGTGGGCCTGGGGAAACCTCCCTGAATCAGAAAAACAAGCGTGTGAGCTTTTCATTGTCTTCAAAGTCTGTGGCTGTGGAGCTGTGTCCCATTAAGCAAGCCCGGCTCCAGCCCCTCCATGATTCACCCCCGGCTGCTTTGGTTGCGATTTACAGAGTGGATGTTGTCCCTGAAATCTGGCATTTTTCAGTAGTGATGGAGTGTATTCACCAGCTCTGCCATCACAGACAGGGCCATGCTCAAACATGGAGGCTGGTAGCAGCTCTCTCCATACCTGGAGCCATCCCAGCAAGGCTGGCGCAAGATTCCTGGCTGGGGCGGGGAGAGGCACAGGGCTACCGCGGGAGGGAGGCTCCGAGGATGTGAGGGGGTTGCTGTCACAGGCCAGGACACGCTCCATCCCCCTCCCACCCCTTTTTCTGGAACATGCCGCTCCCATCCTACCTCTGGGATGTCTGCTGACACCACTGTGAACTATGGGAGGAGGCAGCCTGGCGAAGCCTGGCATGCTGCCAAACCCACCTTACCTTGGAGAAGAGCTCAGCCACCACAAACCATCCAGACCCACACTGGGGAAAGACCTGGCAAAATGAACTCCTGACTTCCCATGGCAGCTGGAGAAATGTGACAGGACATGACCTGCCATGCCAGAGCCCACGGCACGGAGCATCCTCCCGACCCCGTGGCTGTGGTGCCAGTGGGAGCCTTGCATCTCCCTGGGCTGCAGTGGCCATGGCATGGGGCTGCTCCTTTAGGTGCTTGTAAAGTTTGCAGCAGAGGCAAGTGCAGAGCTACCAACAGAGGAACAGCCCAGAGGATGCTCCAGCTGTGCTGCAACATGGCCCCCTTTGCAAAAGTTCTCATCTTGCAAAGAACAAAAATGGTGGTCTGACCTTAATTTGTCTGAGATAAATAAGAACCTGTCTGCTGCCTCCTGTCTGGGTACATGAAAAGATGTGAGATGAAAGGGAGTCTGACAGAAAAGCTGGGAGCTGAATGCATCTTTGCAAGCCAGCCCGTATTATGTGAGGGATTTGGTGTCACAGAGCCAAGTGCAGCCTGGGCAGAGCTGCTGGTCAAGCCTTGGGCTCCTAGACAGCCCCTGTCATGCCCTGGGTATGTGGCCAGCTGGAAGAGTGAACAACTGCAAAATTAGCTTTATTTTTCAAATATGTTAATTTTTAGCTGCAATTTCCTATGGAAAAAATGTGGTTTCTATTCTGCATGCTCATGCCTCCACCTCAGTGTTGGAACCTGTTCCCAAATTCCAGGAGAATCTGAACTAGGTCTGGCAGGTGAGCTAACAGACATGCAGAGTAGCCAGTGGTCCTAGGACATCTTCCTTCATCAGCCATGACAATGGGCACACTGGGAATGACTCCTGGTCCCTTCTAGTGCTCAGGGCATGCGGCCTGTCCCCATTCCTACAGCCAGCGGCACTGGAGCTGAGCACTGTGTGTGGTGGCATCCCTGTCCCCAAGCACTGTGCATCCCAATGGGGCTGATGACTGCTGTCCTGCTAGTGTGCACCAAAACTCTCAGCCAGGTGTGCTCCACGAAGCTTTATCTCTTGGCACTTCTACTCTCCTGGCGCAAAGACTCCATCCCAGGTCTGTGGGGACTGACCAGCTTGGTGGCAGTGCTGCTCCTTTCTCTCTCTGTCCCACGGGATCCTGTCGCCATGGGACAGGCGGGAAGGGCCCCTTATCTTGTGGCTGCAGGCTGGGGCATGAAGGCACTAGAGGAAGGAGCTGGGTGGGAGCCAGGGGAGCAAGCCCAGCGGTCAGCCCTTCTCATCCGCTTGAGCTAGTGAGGGTGGAGGAGCTGTGTTGCCAAAGCAAACTTCACCCTTGACAATTGCTATTATTATTAACACTGGTGCTGTGTTTGCACTGCTTTGTCCCATGATGGGGCTCTGGGGGCACAGCTGCTCCTGTGCATGAGGCTACAGCCCTAGTCATGCTGGAGACCACTGTGACATGGTCCTGTGGTAGCAGGGGGCACTGGGCAGGGGGTTTTGGGGCTTGCAGCACTCAATGGTGCAGCTGGTTCCTTTGGAAATCCCAAATGTTTCAGACAATGTTAACTTCCACAAGGAAGGTGACAGCGTGGATGGACAATGACATGTTTCTCTCCTTACAGTGAATCCCTGTTGCTATTTCCCTTGCCAGCACCAAGGGGTGTGTGTGAGGGTTGGCCTGGAAGGATATGAGTGCGACTGCACGCGGACAGGATACTTCGGGGCCAACTGCACCTCCCGTAAGTCCCTCTTGCCCAGAGGACCTCTGGCACCAATGCATCCTGGGGCAGCACACTGCCCCTGCAGCACCTGCTCTCACTGGCGGTGACAGCGTGGGGTGACTGCGGCTGTTAGCAGGCTTCATTAGTGGGGTGAGTGGTTTGCCTGGTCTGTCCCCCCTAGCTGAGCTCTGGACACGTCTTCGTGACATGCTGAAGCCCAGTCCTGCCTTCTACCACTTCATCCTGACCCACTTCAAGGGTCTTTGGGACATTATCAATAATACCTTCATCCGGGACACGCTCATGAGGCTTGTGCTTACAGGTGAGGGGTCGGAGTGGGTCTGGGGTTGCAGGAGGACTCAGGCACCCCCTTGGACATCAGCAGAGGTGTGGGTGGGGGCAGCATGGCTCCTGTGGGCTTGAGTCATCTCACTGGGACATCTGGGGAGGTTGTCACTCCATCACACCTTCAACTCTGCCTCAAGGAGGCTGCCTGGGCAGGCAGCAGCAGGGTGCGGGGGGCCAGTGGGCTGGGCTGTCTGTCTGTCTGTCCCCAGCTGTTTGTCCTCGGCTGTGTGCCGGGCTGCCAGCCAGCTATAAAACACGAGCGGCTCGCAGCACTCTGCACTGCTTCAGCCAAAGGGCTCTTAGGCAGCGGCACGGAAAGCAGCCTGTGGAAATATGTCCCTTGTTACTCATGTCCCTGCATTCATTACTTTGCGTAAATATTTAGGTTCCAGCCCTTGGAGCTGTAGTGACATGTTCTCTAGGCTCCGGCTGTTGGTTATACCATTTCTATGTGGTTGCCATCTCATCCATCATCCATGAATCCACTTGGCACAGTAGCAGCAGCCCTCCTCTGCTGCAGGGAATTGCAGCCTTTAAAAGGCTCGGAGCAAAGCCCTGGACACCCACATGCCTCTGCTGCCTGTACCTTTCTAGTTTTCACGGTGGCAGGGATCTGGCAGCACTGATTGGGTGGGCAGGGGCTGGGGTGCTGACCCCTTTGTCTCCTTCCAGTTCGTGCCAATCTCATCCCCAGCCCCCCCACCTTCAATTCTGACTATGGCTACATCAGCTGGGAGGGCTACGCCAACGTCAGCTATTACACCCGCGTCCTTCCACCTGTGCCGGACAACTGCCCCACACCTATGGGGACCAAAGGTACGCAGCTGCCCTGGGGGGGACCAGCACCACGTGGGGCCAGGCATGGGGCTGAGTCACGAGAGCAGCACCCTGGGTCTGTACCTAGTGCAGGATCAGTTTCCCACCAACCCATGCCAGAGCTTTCGCTGCCAAGGACACATCTGTGAGGCAATGCTGACAGCACCACCTGCTATCGCTGTCATGCCCGAGCTGGCCCCACAGTCAGGAGAAGCTTGATGGCATCTGAAACACTGGTGGGACAGCTGGGATTGAGCTGCTGGGGCATGTCATTGCCTGTGTAAGAGGGCTGTAAGGTGTCTATACTGAAGAGTCAGTGCCTGGTGCTGTGGGAGACGTGGCAGTGCTCACCAGCAGCCCCACAGCTAGCACTGGTACCCAACTGGGTCGGCATGGGGGATCTGCCCTCAACCTCCATCCTTCATAGGCAAGCAGCAGCTCCCCGACCCCCAGCTCCTGGCAGAGAGGTTCCTGCTGCGGCAGAAGTTTGAAGCTGATCCTCGAGGCACCAACCTGATGTTTGCCTTCTTCGCCCAGCACTTCACCCACCAGTTCTTCAAGACATCCGGGAAGATGGGACGTGGCTTCACCAAGGCGCTGGGGCATGGGGTGAGGGGGGTGCAGGGGCATGCAGGGAGTGAGGGGGAGACTGGGGCAGGGACAGCCTCTCAGAGCAGCCTTCACACTCTGATCTCTTGGCAGGTGGATCTTGGGCACCTGTATGGGGACAACCTGCAGCGGCAGCACCAGCTGCGACTCTTCAGAGATGGGAAGCTGAAATTCCAGGTACCACCCAGCTCGACCTGTCTTCAAACAATCAATCTCCAGGATTGTTTGAAGCCCATGTTCCTCTGGCAGCTTCCTAGAGACCCCAGCTCTGGTGCCCTGTGTGGCTATCGGCCAGAGGTGCCATGTCAGAGGGATAAGCTTTGGGGTGTAGATGTTCTGACAGCAGCAGGCATCCTGCAGTTGGGGCTGTACAAGGGTGTTTCTGTCTTTGCACCACTTCCAGGAGAGCAGCTGTGGTGCCTGTAGGGAGGCAGGTCCCAGCCAGGTGGGCTTTCACCAGGGTAGTTTTCTCCCTTTCTCACTTTCTGCCATGCCATTCTTATTTCCCAAAGGTGGTGGATGGAGAAGTGTACCCCCCCACGGTCATTGATGCTCCGGTTCACATGGTTTACCCATCTGCCATCCCCAAGGAGAAGCAGCTGGCAATGGGGCAGGAGGTGTTTGGGTTGCTGCCGGGGCTCTGCATGTATGCCACACTCTGGCTTCGTGAGCACAACCGTGTCTGTGACATCCTGAAACAGGAGCATCCTACCTGGAGTGATGAGCAGCTCTTTCAGACAGCTCGCCTCATCCTCATTGGTAAGGACTGGAGGTGCCAGAGGACATGGGCACAGCAGAGCCCCCTCCTTCCCTGGGCAAGCCCCAGGGACTTGGGTATTAGTCAGTCTCTGTTTGAGGGTGGTGGCCAGGCTGGCTTTAGAGGCTGGAGGAGTTTCTCTGGCAGCCTTTTGGGGATAGTTGGCTTTGGTCCATAGAGCAAAAGTTGGCTTTGGTCCACCCAAGAAACTAATTTTGAATATTTTTTCCTCATTTTGAATTATTTCATTTTCATGTTCATTGTAAATTTACTGTGATTTCATAAAAAGTAATTCCTGACCAAGATCCAGAAAAAGGCCATGGGTTCAGATTCCTCAGGAACCATTTCAGTTTTGGGAGACTGACCTTTGCTGGTGAAAAACTCATTCACTGCAAAATTCCCAACCAACTCAACAAGCCCACAGTCAGAAAGGTCCCAGGTGGTGGATAGGTGCTGGGATGCATTGCCATAGCATGTGGGTAACATCTCAGGGTACAGAGCCAGTAGCTCCTGCTGCTGTCAGCTGATGGCTTTCTCTCACCTCCTGCCCAGGGGAGACCATTAAAATCGTCATTGAAGACTATGTCCAGCACCTCAGTGGGTACTACCTGAGCCTCAAGTTTGACCCTGAGCTGCTGTTTGGGAAGCAGTTCCAGTACCGGAATCGCATAGCGGTGGAGTTCAACCAGCTCTATCACTGGCATGGACTCATGCCCGACTCCTTCATCATCCAGGGGCAGGAGTACAGCTACAAGCAGTTCCTCTACAACACCTCCATGCTCATGGACTACGGTGTGGATGCACTGGTGGAGTCCTTTTCCAAGCAGATTGCAGGAAGGGTAAGGTCCTTCCCTCGCTTGCCTGACAATTCTGGGGCTGTGGGCCCCGCAGAGGGATGCTTATGGTGCTGTGAGGGCAGTGCTGTTACAGCAGTAACAAACATCTCCATTCGACAGCAGGTCGCATGTCACACCCAGAGTCTTCTACACCTGCTGGGCATGGCATGGGTCCTCCCCACTGAGCCTCAGCAACCTTGCTTGCTGGTCTCTGTTGTAAACACCATGGTGATGTGAGGAGCCTGTAGTGGGCTGTTTTCTCCTGGCCCAGACTGGGCGGTGGAGCAGCCTGGGCATGGAGCAGCTTCTCTGGCACTGTTCTTTGCTGCCATCACATGGATGTTTTCTTCCAAGCGATTACCTCTGTGTTTCCACCCCGGCATCCACATTTCTGATCCTCTTTGCTTGAGCAGAGCAACAAGGCTGAGGTGCAGACCTGCTGCTCTTTGAGTGTTTGGATTCTACCTGTGACCCCAAACTCCTGTAATCTCTCCCCTCCTCCCAGGTCAGTGGGTCTCCATTCATCTAGAGCTTCACTTGCACTGTTTCCTGACCTGTACTGAGAACAAGACTGACTTTAGTCCAGGCTGTTCTGCAGTTGTTTTTTGGCACTGTCCAGGGATTCTCCCTCTTCTTGCTGCTGTGGTAGCATGCTGATCTCCATGACACCACGGCCAGACATGGGTGCTTTATTGCCGTGGCTCCCCTGGAGCGGATGCTGGGGCTGTCTCATGCCTTATGTGTGCTCCTCCTTGTGTTCTTGTCCTCCAGATTGGTGGGGGACAGAACATCAATGCCAATGTCTTGGAAGTGGCCATTGGGGTCATCAAGGAATCCCGGCAGCTGAGGCTACAGCCCTTCAATGAGTATCGAAAGAGGTTTGGCATGCAGCCCTACAAGTCCTTTCAGGAGCTAACAGGTAGGGCTTCAGCGCTGCTGCAGCAGCTCTTGGGGCTTCGCTGGGGCAGTGCAGATGCTCTGCACCCACAGGCAGGGTACAAGATCACAAGCTGGCCCCTGCCACTGGGTTTGCCCAGCAGAGAAGCTACTCCTGCCCATCCAAGCTTTGCCTGGTCATGGCCCTTGCACCAGGGCAGACATGGCTGATGCCTTGGCTGCAGAGAGCAGTGCCTGGCCTGGGAGCTGGGCTTGCTGCTGCCTGGTTCATAGGAGTTGCCATGTTTCCATTACCCACAGCAAGGCCAATTCCTTGCTGGTGATTCCCTTGCTAAAACACTCTCACTTTCACTTGGTGCAGGGGAGGAAGAAAAGGCAGCGGAGCTTGAAGAGCTGTATGGAGACATTGACGCTCTGGAGTTTTATCCAGGCTTGCTGCTTGAGAAACCCCAACCCAATGGTATTTTTGGGGAAAGCATGGTGGAGATCGGAGCTCCATTTTCCCTGAAGGGGCTCTTTGGAAACCCCATCTGCTCCCCAGAATACTGGAAACCCAGTACATTTGGTGGAGCAACTGGCTTTGAGATAGTTAAGACAGCATCACTCGAGAAGCTCGTGTGCCTCAATGTGAAGAAGAAGTGTCCTTACGTGGCGTTTCACGTGCCAGATGCAGTGGAAAATGGCAGCCCTTGGGGTGGTGGATCATCTACTGAGCTCTAGCACCAGGACAGCCTGCCCAGGTAGATACTGTCCTTGCCCAGGCACTGGCTGAGCCAAACTCCCAACCTGGTGCTGAATATCCTCTTCCTTTCCGTAGGGAGCGTCGGGAACACGAGGACCTGCCCATTCCTGTGCTGAGCAGAAGCAGGACAGTAGATGGTCCCATCCTGGGCATCCTCCACACCAGCCCTTGAGGAGAGGCTGGTACCAGCTCTGTGAAAACCTTGAGTGCTGCAGGATGCAGTTCCTCAGCAGACCCAATTCTCTTGCTAGTGAATCCCTTGCACTAAGCCAGCTTTGGGGTTCTCCAGGGAACATCAGCCTCCCCAAGAAACTCTGGATTCCCCTGTGCTTTGTCACCTTTCACCCCCACTGCTTTCCAGCACCAGAACACCAGCAGTCCCTCTTCTGCAGACCTTCCTCACTTGGGACACAGGAGGACACAGAGCCTGGGATGCCCTTACAGTCCTTCCTCCTCTGATGCACTCAGTTAAGCTGCTGAGCTCCCCATGGGAGGTGGAGGAGGCAGGTGGTAGCATGCAGAGGGACAAGGAGGAGACACTGCAGGTGGTCATATTGGACTAGAGGTGGCTGAGCTTGCACCAGGAATCTGCTCTGATATGCTCCTCCTGTGGCCACTCCAGCCCATCCACCCCAGCCTGCCCAGCACAAGGACATAGTTAACACACAGTCAAGAAGAAGGAACCAACACAATGTTGCTGTAGAAGGAGACTAAGGGAAAAGCATCAGCTCAGACCTCCCAGACCTCCTGCATCTCGCACCTGCTGGCTCAGACCCCAGCATGCACCACTGGCAACGCACATTGGGCAGCTTGGAGCAAAGTGCTACCTCTATGCAAATATAGTGATGAAGATTCTTCCATCTTATGATCATTGCACTTCCCTGCATGAATAGCTCAGCAAATGGCATCCCCAAGAGCCTGCTTCTGTCCTGCTCCAGAAATACGTGCAGACATTAGCCCTTGCCAACATAATGACACAGCAGCTGGCAGTCACTGTCACTTGCCTTGATATCTGAACACTCATTTGGATATGAGAACACTCATTTGGATCTTCACCAAAGGCATATTTTGAACATTTTAGAAAGAGGAGGTAGATTGGAGGCAAAAAAAAAAATCAGAATAAACTTTAAATTTTCTAAATCTTATCCCTTATTGCCTGCACTCAGGTTGGCACTGTGGTTAAATGCCCATGTTAAGCTCATCCTGTGATTTCATCCCTGCCCTCACCAAGCAGCTGTCTGCACTTCCTTGTGCTTTCACATTCCATGGCTAAATCCTGCTGTTTCTATTGACCATTATTAAACGTGAACAGATCCAGGTGATTCTACACTCTTCAGTGCAGAATTAGGCTCTGAAAATCATAGGTTGCTTTCTCCAAAACAAAACATCTCCCAGAGGCAACACAACCTACCTGAGAAGTGTTTTCTGAGCTCCTATTTATAGTACTTCTTGAAGATTAAAATCAGAGATGACTTAGACTTGGAACATGTACCTTCTTGATCTGATGGGTGTATCACATAAACCAGGCTGCAGCCAAGGGGATGTGCAAAAACAACTGATCAGAGAGCCACTACTTGCAGAAAAGTCAACCCCACCTGGGCTATGCCTGCACGTTTGTCCTGCACTTGAGAAGGAGCAGACAGAAAATGGGACAAAAAAGAAGAACAGACTTGCAGCACATCTTCTCTCTACCCCTCTTCTCTCTTGTGCTTATTATATTCTTTCAGATCAAGGATTAAGTGGACTCAGACCTTTTTTTTCCCCTCCTTTTTCCCCCTGCTACTGTAAACCATCTGTCATACACCTGGGCACAGGAGTCACCTTGCTGCAGGCCACCTGACATCAAGCAGCAGGAGAGGTTTTGATCCGATTACAGTTCTGCTGCCACAGGGGGGGAAAAAAAAAAAAAGGCACTTTATAAAAATTAAGCAGGTAGCTCTCCCTCAACCCTCTCACCAAGCCAGGTTTTATTATGATGCTAATATGCACCCTGTCTGCACGACAGACCTCACTGAATCTCATCGTGAATATAAATTACAGCTACTTCGATTTTATTTTCTTAAATGTGCTGCTATCCATGCTCAAGGATTTAATTTCATCTAACTTTCATTGGTTGGTTGGGGTTTTTCTGCAATTCTGAGATGAAAAGAAATAATCGCTCACCATATCTGCATTTCTGCCAGTTTCCTTAGAGCAGCTACAATTTGTGCCAACTCAGTAATTTTTAATTACAAATTATTTTTCTGCTTATATTACTTTTTAAAACACAGTTCAAGTACACACAATTACAAATTCTTTTTTTCCTATCCAAGATCCATTCTTATTAAGAACCCAGTGCTTACACAGAGACATTTGCATTTCTTCCTGGTGTTCCAAAGTGCTTTACGTAAAACTTGCAATTAAATGTAATCATTAAACATGGCATTGCATTGGGTTATAAACTTAGATCATGATAAGTCTATTTTCCTCAAAATTAACTAACAAGCAAAGTAATGCACGAGAAAGCAAACAAGTTGCAAGGTCCAATTAAATCTGTAGAAAACTATTTAATAAGAATGAAGTACAGTGTGCATATTCAGTGTGCTGCTTTGTGCTAGATACATGCTTTGGGCAACTCAGCCATACACCAGGTCTGCCCAGTAAAGCATTTCCCTCACCCTGCATCATCAGAGGGTTTTGTGCTTGCATTCACTATAAATTGCTAAGGACTTCCAATGCCATAGCCCAGGTTATCTCACAGCTTTGTAGCACCAGCCTTGCTGGAGGAAGGGTGAATTTTAATGGAACAGAAACTCTGACAATTGCTTCCCTGTATTATGAAGGAAGCAAAGCACAAACAAAATAAATAAGCACACCTTAATGGAAACATAATCACTGACAGATAGCAATGACAGAGGTGCTGCAGGAGGGAAGTGTAACATGCAGCCACTGCATTTGGTAGCAAGATTGCTCCTAAAGAGACAAATGGGCTCAGCCAGCGCTGGATGGTTTTATCCTGTGCCCAGAAGTAGAGGTTACCCTGGTTTTTGGGGAAGATGAGAACTTGAAGATCAGTGTCACTGTGCAACTGGAACAGCTGTGGTGATGCTTTTGAGGAGGCTTTTGGTATTTATTTCTTACAAAGAACAGAGGGAAAAACTGCAGTTGCTACAAAGGTTTCACCCCCACCTAACAAGGCTAGTTTTGTTAGTGAATTCCACTGCTGCATGGTACAAAAAACACGCTCCCAAAGAGCTGCTATGAGAGGAAGACCAGGACAGTGGCCATGGTTTTGATCCTGCTGAAGGCTGTGCACAATCTGGATACTGAGCTTCAGACAAGGGAATCGGTTGTGACAAGAGGTGCCTGCTACTGACCTCCCAGATTGGGGACCTGGTCTCCTGGCTCAAGGCTGCTCTCCCAGAGTCATTTGTCAGGTCCCAGAGTTATTAATATTTAAAATATATGTGATGATCCAGCTAAGGCAGGTAATATGGAGGCAGATAGAAATGAACTTCAGCAGTGATTTAGTAATTTTAGAGAGACATGAAATTTTGAGGTTATTCGAGTCCTAATGCTGCATTTTGCCAACAAAATTCTCCTTGATGCTGTTGAGCACACAAGATGGAGCACTTTGTAATAGACAGTCTTTTTCTTAAGAGGCAGAGATCATTTTCTGATGAAGTGACTGCTATGAGCTGTAAGAGTGGGTATTTTAAAACCCAAGAATGTATTCAGAGCTGTGACTGAAAGAAGATTTTCTCATGTAAGTCTCAGACAAGTTCAAGGGTGTCTTGAACCCTCTCCAGCTGAAAATTTTCACAATGAAGTCAGGGGCTGTTGGTATTTTTGAGACAGAAAGGACCAAGAAGGTACTTCCAAGAAGTTCCAAGGGACTGCAAACTGGCAAAGAGAAGTTGGGACCTTGCACTGTTACCTGGCAGCAGTTCAGCTCCAGGTTAATAAACATCTTGAATGCTTAAAAACTTTATTTGCAGTTTCAATTCTTGTCATAGTGAATAGGTGACCACACCTCAATCCAACTGGTATTCACAATATACTGTTTCAGGAAATCTGTTAAGGAGACTGACCATGCATAGCTGCTCTGAGAACAAAATGTTTAACTAAATATCTAAGTGATCTGGAGAACAGAGACTACAGTACAGAATTTCCTAAAGTTACTGAATTGTGTTAAAACTTCATATTTAGTAAAATGTATTTGAATTGCATCAAAGCAAGACTGTTTTAGTGTGTACTTTATTGAATTAATTTAAGAAAATGTTAGGAATTCCTTATGTTATTTGTAACAAGAAAAAGTCAGAGTGCACAAAGCAGAATACATACTGAAGAAAAAGGAACAATCCCTAGCACAAGAACATCCCCCAGTACACCTGCACCTACTGGGCCCTTGGTCTAAGTGCTTCAGTCTATTTCCAGGTCACTGTCCTCACTGTAACATGCAGATGGGTTATGGATAGAAGTCAGGAGCACTAGGTCCTTTTCTGGAAGCAAACCACATTCCTGCAGAAAAGCCTCCAGGTCTACGGCAAAAAAATCTTCTCCGAGCTGGTCAGTGATGCGCACGAAATTGCCAATGAGCTCCCCTGCCTTATAGATGAGCAGAGCTGGCAGGGCATTGTTAGTGAATCGAGTGCTGGCACCAATCAGAGAACTCTTTACCCTGCAAAATTTAACTGTTGGGTACTCAGCAGCCAGGCAGATCATGCAGCCGTTCAGGGATTCGGTGCCAGGGATATCATCCTCATAAATATGAATCATGATCAGTGTGCTCTTATGCTCTTTATCAACTGTGTCCAAAAATGCTTCTCCACTGGTAATCTCAAAAACCTGTTTAAATTGCTGCCCACTGTACAACTGCTGTCTCATCTCCTCCATTCGCTGCTTCCTGTATCGCTGTAAAAACTCCTCATCGTCTTCCTCGTTGTGAATCATGCTGTATTCTTGTAATGTCATCTATTAGACACATGCAAAGATACATGGAAAAGAGAAACAGATCTGCATCACTATATGGGTCACTTACATAAAGGAGAATTTAAATCAAGAGGATTAATGTGGGTTACTCATCTTTAATAACAGCGAAGTGCCACCCACGAGGCTTAAACATCCTCTGTATAATACTCCATTTTGATCTAATTAGAAACCACATCCAGTGGGAACAGCAACTGCAGTTCTGGGTATTCTAGTTTCCACAAGCTGCACTAATGACACAAGTGGCTGCTCCACGCTCCCACTTAATTCAGGTTAATGGTGGTTATGTGCTTTCACTAAGCCATGAGCACTGATTTGGATACTGTGCCTGACCCAAGTCTAGCTTCTTCCTCATTAGCTTTTTCATTTACTTTCTCAGTTAACATTTTGTGGCAAACAAATGCACTCTCTTGTCTGTAGAACTAAAATGAACTTCGTTTGCTTCATTAAACGTATTTACATCACTCAAGGTATAGGACAGTGTGACCAACTTTTATCATCTGAACCCAACAAACAGTGTCTGCTAATGAGTAACTTGTTTGACTAGAACTGTAGCTCCTAGTTGTACAGCTCAATTGATTAAAACCATTCACTACTTCCAACACCTCCTCTCTTTGAAGCTGAATATCAGAGTTAAATCCTCAACATCCACTTGCTAAATAGGAAACCAGTAAGGACTCCTAACCTCTTGTTTTAGGCATGGGAGGCTGTATTCACAAGTTTGTTGTACAAGTCACCGCATCAATCCCCTTATTTGATAAACAGACAAGGGAAATCTGGGAAAAGGATTTGGACTTATTTGCTCTAGCACCAAAATTGCTTATTTATTAGCCCAGGCAAATGAAGTGCTCCTGGAATACCGCTACAATGTAAAAAAATTACTCCTGACAGCACCTAGCAAACAGAGGTATAATGCCCCTGACACCACTGCTGTGTCCCTGTTTACTAGGGAGAAGCGATACATATCTATTGACAGAACACAGATTCCTCTCTGCACATGTACAGAAAGGATGAAACTGCAAATGTTTCAGTGGCAATTCCTTCATGCCATGCTACCTTTCCATTGATTTTTTCCTGAAGCTCTTTCTGATTATGCTTCTCAGTCTCTTCATCCAAGTGAGATCTACACGTCATGGATAACTTTTTTATGAGCCGTTCCATTTCTCTGCGCTGCTCTTGCCTCTGTTCAGTTTCCAGTTGCTTAAATCTTCGCCAGTCATTAATGACTCCTTTGGGACCTGGAATTAAATATGTAGGCATTTTGTATTAAAGAGTAATAAAATTACATCTATAAGTTAAAATTCAAGTAATAATTTGTAAGTCAGCAGTAAAATAGTGGCCCTGTCATTAACTTTCTGTATGCTGTGCAAAACGTTGAAATGAAACAAAAGAAGTAATTTGCCATTTACATGTCCCTGAGCTTCTATTTTTTTCTAAGATGACTAAAATTTATATAACTAGGCTACTCTCATAATTGTCCCAAAGATTATTCCAAAGATTAATATCTGTGCTCTTGAAATAGAACCACCAGCCCTCAAGAATTCCCCTATTGTTAGCATGGCTTTCATAAGAACAGAAATAATGATGAGAAAGTATAATTAAGTTCCCCAGTGCTCTTGTACAGAAGTAGGTTCTGTGATGTCCAACAGTGTTAGTTCTTAACATGCTGCACCTTGCTGCTGGGGCTCAGTGGTGTTACTTTTTCAGGTCCTCTCCAAGTACGCCAGTTTAGTACTAGAATTCTTCCTTCAGGTGAGAGATGTGAACACAGGTAGGCAGAAGAGCTATCATTCTTAGCGAAACTGTGCAACACAGAGTGTCAGTCTTCCATAAGGACATAAAAAATACCCTCTGGATCACACCAAGGATCCACTGATCCATTTCCTCTGACAGTGGCAGAAGGGAGTGGTGTATTGGGAGAGCCTGGTCACTTTCTGTCTACTTCTCGAATTCTCCTTCAGCATCTACCAGTTACCAACTGTGCGGATTACAGGAAAGGAAATTTATGTGTTACCAGCTACATTGTACAAATCAGCTTTGTATGCAAAACCTAATTGCTTTAAATATAATGCTGAAGTCTCTCAGAAAAGAAGTAGAACATTAAAATAAAGAACTGGCTACTAAAAATACAATTAGACTATAGGCAGGAAATGATCAGTGACTCAAGTCTGTGTAAAAAAAGGATTTTTGAAAAATGCATTTTAGAAAAAAACATGAAACCTCAAAAAACCAAAATATTTATGAAGCAGTTAGTCTGAGATGACAATACCTGTGTTGACAGCACTGCCATCGCTGCTAAACTCTACTTCCCCAACGCTTTCAGGAATGGTGCTCTCTCCTTCCTTATCTTCTTTCTCACTGTCTTCATCCTCACCCTCACTACTGCTGTAATAATATTGGAGCTTCTCGCCAAGCACTTTATCATCCAAAGTAGTCATTCTGTTCTAAAAAATAAATTGACAAAACAGAGAATGTATCTCTCATTCAGATATGCAGTGCAAGATATGACCTCAAATGCATAATGACAGTAATTTCCCTCCTCAGAGCAGATTTTTAGCCAAATAAGAACAGTTTACAGCCCACCAACATAGAGCCCGCAGTGCAGTCAGTCATGTGAGTTAATTCTTCGCCACAATTTCAAACTAACTTAAGTTAAAAACCTTTACGAAGAGAACTGCTTTTAGCCTTACTAGTGTAAAAACATTTTATGTGTGTTCTCATTAACGGAGAATGGATCTTCTAACCATGATTCAAGAATCTGATCAACCTCATTCAGGCAGCCCATGAGGCTGATTTCCCAGTTATTGAAATTCAAATTTCCAATTTGCGTTGTTTTAACAATGATTTATTTGAACTGAAAAATTATCAGTTTAACTAACCAAATTAAAACGTTCTGACCTTTATTCCTTTCTAGTCTTCCAGAGACAAGCTTCTGTCAAAACCTGGAAGCAGAAATTGCAGATTATATATAAATTCAAACTGTCCAAGACGAAACTTCTGCAGAAATCCAGCGCATGCAGCTTATCTGCCAACCACTGGTAGGTTCTGCAAGAGTTAAAAGCAGACCAAGCAGATTATGGAGGGGGTGGCCAGATGGTACAAGATTACGGGGATGACACCTCGGAGCACCGCAGAGGAGCAGGCAGAGGAGCGCGACCCCCGGCGGGGACAGGCTCAGCTACAGCCTTCGGCACACATCTCAAAGCGCCGGGCGGTAGACACGGTCCCGCAGCGGGCGAGGGCCCAGAGCAAAAAGGGTTTAATTTCAGCAGAAATGCGTAAAAGCTCTGAAAGTCCATTCCCAGCCACCACTCAGCTCGGCCGCGCCCCCTCGCCAGTTCCTCCCTCCTCCTCTCCCAGCCCCTCCCCGCAGGATGCGCTAGGGAGCACGGAGCCCACCGCCCCCGCGGGGCCTGGGGCGGACCTCAAAGACCCACAGCCCCTTACCTGGGGGATGGGGTGGACCCCAAAGACCCCCAACCCCTCGCCCAGGAGATAGGGCGAATCTCAAAGACCCCCAGCCCCTCGCCCGAGGGATAGGGTGGACCTCAAAGACCCCCAGCCCATCGCCCTGGGTTGGTAAGGACCCCGCCGCCCCCCAGCCCCGTCCCGCGGACCCCACTCCCCCCCAGCCCCTCGCACCGACCCTGCCACCCTTGCATCACCCTTTCCCCGCCGCCTTCCGGGGCCGTCCTGGTTTCGCGGAGCACGGCGGGAAGGAGGCGGCACGGTGGCGGTGAGGCGGAGACAGCGAAGGCGACAACGATAGAGGCAGGAGCGCTCCGCCCGCCGCGGGTCTGTTCCCACCCTCCTCCCCTCGCCCCTAGTGAAGGCAGATAAGCGGATAGTTAAGGTGGACAAATAATTTTTATTCGTGCATGCAAATACATGTCAATACTGCAAACTTCGTCCATCGAGTCTCTCACACACTGAAAACCGGATGCTCTACCCCGAGACCAGCCAAAGCTACAACCTCTGCACCTCAGTGCGACAGCGAACAGACACGGCACCGCCCGGCCCCTACCGCTACCACCACGGGAAACGTGACCATCGGGAACTCCAACCCCAAAGAAACGGAATAGAATTTACTCCCCCCATATATCCCCATTTCATTTTTTACAGATTTTTATTTATTTTTTTCATCTTTTTTTTAAATTATAGTTTTAAATAGAAGCTGAGAATGCGCCATAAAAATGAGCATTAAATCCATCGTAGCGATGGTGCCTGCTTTATACATGATGGGTGTACACCATCTTTTATTTCATTTACATTTCAATCGAACAATAGATTTGCAAAGAAAATGTCTAATACAGACGTAAAAATATTCACACTAGAGCTTCACAATCGGTTGTACAATTGACAAACAGGCCTCTTTTCCCAAACTTTCCAGCTAAGCAAATTTATAAAATGTAATCAATGCAACAAGAAAAAAAATTTTCTTTAAAACTTCCAGGGAAAAGAATACGCAGTAAACAGTATAAATGCAGACAGCAGATGCTGCAAGCTAACCACAATACTTCGGAGTGGCTGTACAGTGGGTATGTGCAGTACAAATCAAAGCCACATGTGTTGTATCACAACTACTGTATAATGTACTTGTTTGCCCAGCTACGAAATACGCATGCAGTCCCATGCCTGGATTAACTGAGAGCTACCCTGGGTCGATTGATGGGCTATGTGCAATTAATGACCTTGGCTTTTTGGCAGTAATAAATGCAGCCAGGCTCTGGTTTATTCCAGCTTTTACAGCAAAATCTTGAGTGATTAAAAGCTTCCATAAGCATCCTTCTTCAATAAAGGGGGTGTTGTGTTATTGTTGGGTATTGGGCAGTTTGATTATTCGGATTTGGTTCAACTCAACACTGACAGTTTGGGGTTTTCTTTTTCCTTGCCATGCTCCCTTGCCAGCAAAGAGATGCACAGCAGCGACTGCTGCCAAAGTCAGCCGTTTGTTTATACTGGAAAATTGGGTCGTTTCAAGAAGCACATTTACTGTGTTCTGCTTGCAGAAGAGGTCCCTCAGTGAGAGGGAACTTCCTAACAAAGGGATTAAACTACAACATAAAGAATGGACCTTTACATACTAGAGAGAATTCGATCATTTCTCATTTTGTTACACTCTCAAATTCAACATCTTCCTTTAGTAACAGTCTAATAGTAATGAAAAGTCTGTTCACAAATATGATCAAGGAGCTGCTGGCATACAGTGTTTATGTACAGCAACAGGTACAACTTGACATCTTGTGCTTTAAAAAAAAGCAAACAAAAACATGTTTGGAACTATTTTGAGTTTAGATGAAGTTATTTTAAGCATTCTTTCCTCAGCTGTTTCTGACCACTGTGCATTATTTTGTACCTCATCCAGCCTAGTACACTATTATAAAAGAACAGCATTCAGCTCTTGAGTACAGGAGAAATTAAACTTTCAGTGGTGTTACCAAAGCACTAGAACCTTCCAAATCAGACTTTGTCTATGAAGAGCAACTACGAGCTTATTTAACAGTCTGCTGTGTACAACTTTATTTCCCTAAATCAAATGTCAAACTTTAGTATCCCTGTACTAGACTACCAAGAACCAACGCCAGTTTGCTTTGCAAAGAGTCTAACCTTTCCTTTGAAGGGTCTAGTATACATTCTACAATGCAAAAACTGCATAAACACTAAGATTCACTTCTTGTCACCTGTTTACAGGAACAAAATATCAGTAGCAGGGCAATCACACTGCTATATGTATATGTTAAGAATGTACAGATAATAATGTTCTCACACAAGCACTCTCCCAGCACAAGCACTAGTCTATTAAGACCTAGGCAGGAAATGAGGCAAACCAAGGAATGAATCCAGGTAGTGAGGCAACACAATTAACTTAGATACTAATAATTCCTGTATCTCTTTTATGTGAAATCCCTGCTGTGCCCCAAATGGGGGGAAAAAAAATAAAGAAAAAAACAAACCAAAACAACCCAAAATGCTTGTCCAAGCAAAGCAAAAGAGCCAAATCTCTTTCCCCAGTCTGCTATGGGCCTTTTTTTCTGACAGCACAGGTAAGTTAGGCCAAAACTTACATGGGAATCACTGCTATTGTAACACACAAAAGTAAGTCACTATATCTCAGTGTCAGAAAATAAGCCCTTCCATAGCCCAAAGGCACCCGATTTACAGCTAGACAAATGACTATGTACTTGTCTGTACAGAGTCAAGGGCTGAAAATTCACTGAAGAAGCCAGAACTAGGTTCCCACCTATAGATACAGAAGCTTCTCCCTGTCAGGGCACTGGAGGGCATACTTTCATGGCAAAAACCACACAGTCAATGTTAAAACTTAAACACAAAGCTGGCATGCTGTTAAAACCCCTAAATATTTCTTTTGCCTGCCATTCTATACATTAAAAATCCAACCAAAAACCCCTAGCCTCAGTTAAGAACCAGCTTTCTACAGGAATTGTATGATCATCCTAGAGAACTGCTACATCGTGGCACCTCTGGCTGCAGACAAGAGTCTATAGATACAGTTGCTCCTCAATATGCCAATATGGTTGGCAGGAATATGTTAGGCTTATGTAATTTCACTGGACAAACAGGCAAATGTGTGTAAGCAGCTTATCCCAATCCCCCTCCAGCAGAGCACAACCAAGTTTTTAAAATTGCAATTTTAAAATTAAAAAGTTAAGGTAAATACACAATCAATTTATGTAGAATATATTCACCCTCAGATCATGCTGAAGATGTTCTGTGGAGTTCTGGTGCACAGAGGGCTCTTTCCCTGAGGGCAAATAAGGACTTCTCAAACCTTTATATTTTTCTCTATTTTTGTAACAAAATAGCAATTTAAAATTTAAAAATCTTTTAAAAAAATTACATCACCTTCAACATGGAAGATCTCACTGCTTAAATATCCATGAAAGAGACATACTTGTTTGCATATCTTTTTTGGAATTACATTGTACAGCAACTAATAGTATCTCAGAAGCATTTCAAAAGTAATATAAATTCATATTTACAGAATGGTCTTGGTATAAAATATACAACAATCATATTTATGTCTAACATTCTAAGTTAAAGTTAACATCAATAGGAAATAAGTTAAGGTGACAAAGGTGGTCTGGTTCTTGTATCCATTCACTTCAAGTTGCAAGTGAAACAAAGCATCAGCCTAATCCTAGCTATGAGGTGGCACTGGCTATAAGAAGGTACAGCAACAGCCAAAGGAAACTAAGAAAAGACTACTTGACTGCTTTTCTACATACATTCCTTTACATTGGAGTATTAAATAGATGTGTAAGATCTTCCATACTGACACCAGCATATCAAAACTAACCCTTGGATTTTCAGGTATATTTACAACATAATTATTTCATGGACAGGTTCATTAGGAGAAATATCAAACACCAATATTTACTTTGTCTAATCAGTAACCCTCAGGGAAATGCCAACCCCCACCCCCCAGAAGCGTGCACAAAACAGTTATCAAAATCTTACCCGACCACATTGCTGTGATTTTGTAAAACAACAACTCAGACGACCAGTAACATGATCCTCTTTAAGCATTTTGCTAGCAGGAAAAGCCCTTACATGCAGTACACCTGGTGAAAGATCAGCTTGGCTTAAAATATTCCAGTACAATTTTCAAGAGTAAACAACTTCACAGAAGTTAATAAAAACATAAAAAAAGTAAAATTTGTCACAAAGAAAAGTAAGAGGACAAACAAAGACAGTAATCATCAGGAGGGAGATGCTTTCTTAAAAAAAAAGTGTATTTTTAAGCTCCTCAAAAAAATATATGCCCAGGGCTCTAGTTCGTGTGTATTTATGCAAACCAATTTTCAGCTGACTCATCTAACATGATTCTCAGTCACATTTTAACAGGGCATAAATTCATACACTTTTCAGTACTCTGAAGGTCAGATAATGCTATATTATTGTATTTCCAAGGTCTTCGAAAATAAGTTGCCATTGAACAAGCAAAAATTAAACCTGAATACAAAATTATGATTAACAACATTTAACAAAGGTAATGCAACCACCTCTAAATTCCCAATATTTAGTTTAAATTAAAAACGAAACTGTACAAAAACCAGCAATACCATCTTGTTAGTCAGTGCAAACACTACATACAGGGTTTTCAAAGGAAAGCCAAGAGCACCTGATACTTTTTGCCAAGTCATCTGGAGTCTGTAACCTCCAAGTTGAGAACTATTAATTAAAAAAAAAAAGAAAAAAAAGAACCACCAAAATTGCTGTTACATTAGTGCATAACCTCTCAGAAGGGATGAAAACTGTTTCACCTCTAACGTGGGGAAATCAACACCTAGAACATTAGCTGGAGGACTTAGGCACTTGGTTTACACTTCTGGTAACTTCATCTGGACAAGTAGCCTGTGTATGTGTATCTACAGTTCTAAAGCAGAAACTGGGGATGGGGAGGGGGGAGTGGAAACAAAAAGCTGCAGCAAAGCACTGCACCACAGACCTACAAGTAACGTAGCAGTGCAAAGCTAATGGTGTGTTAACCCTGTAAAAGTCTCAAGTCCAAACCTCCACCTCTCAGTCTTCAAACGGGAAACAATACTCCATGCAAAGTTCCACAACTAAAGAAAAAGCAGCTGCAACGAGACACAAGTTCTTCTCTCATGAAACATAATAGAGACAAATAAGTTAGTCTTCCTTTCACTAGATGTATCATCGTAGGATCCTGCTAGTTTAAATAACAGAGTTGTTAGTTTTCTACAGAAGCCATTTTCCACAAGAATGGCTCAGATACCGCACCGGATTGCTACAAACTCATAAAAAGCTGCTTTAAGCTTAAGTAAAACAATGTCCAAATTCCATTTATTTGTGGAAAGTGAACACCTTACCCTAGTAAAGTAAGTTTATTTTTTTTTCTTCAGAATGCTAATGCGAGAGGGGCTTGAAGTATCAAAGAGTCCACAGGAAATGCATGACCCCAATATTATTTTTTTTTAAAAAAAATATACATTATATAATATATATTATATATATAAAAAGCTAGTGTAAATGCTTCCATGGTGTGGTCACAAGCTGGAAAGATGAATTGCCTTTCAGCTGTTAACCATCCTGCCATTTGCAACAGGCTTTAAAAAGTCATTTTTATCCTCAGACATAATGTGAGCTGTTTTCAAAATGAGGCTGCCAACACTGACTGATGTGCTGATGGGCAGGCAGCTTGCATTGCTAACAGATGTTGTGATCGGCTGACTGAAGCAAGAAGTTACGGGCAGGATTGTTTTCTGCTCCTCCCTGAGGAGAAAAATAAGTTACACAAATATTAAACAAGTACATGCACAAGTATCCGGAACTGAATTGTGTGCATTAAATAAATACTGACAAACTTCTTTTCAGCAACAGGCTAAACATCTTCCTAGGGAACTCAAGATGTTACATGTAGTCTGCCTCATTTTCAAAGGCTGCAGTACACGTTAAAGACTACAGAACATATAAACCTAAATTAGTGTATTTTAAAAACTACCTCTCTATGGAGATTTGTGCAAAGAGGATGACATGTAATCTCTTGAAGGTTTTTCTTAATTTGTTAACTACAAAAATACTTCTGCCTTTTTTGCTTACTGAGTGTGGAAGGTATTTAACAGCAGTGACACATTTCAGTTTATATGATTACAACAATGTACACAAACAACGGTACCATCCTGTGACTTTCGTATTTGTGACCTAATTCTCTTTCTGAACAGGTTCTTCTCACTTCACCCATGTACACACAATGCAGAGGTCTAATCCAAGTCTGAGCAGGTTTGTAGTTCATCCTTAAACCACCATGCTTCAACTATTCTGATGCTGCTGTTGGCCTAATGCTGGCAGATACTGCTGTTTTGTCTAACACTCACAGAATCACAAGGTCTTCACCTAAACTTTGTCTCTTCTGTTCCATAGATTCTTTCTGGTGCTGCTTTAGTGGATGCCCATTCTCTACGGTTGTTCCGTTTAGCAGCTGATCATCTTGAGGACTAATACCTAGCTGTATATCCAGAATCTCCTACAGGAGAAAAGGAGAAATGTCCATCAATACTGTCACTTCCAGCTTTCAGTTCTCCTATCATGTTCCATTACATAAAGCTGATGGAAATGTAGTCTCATCATAAAGACTCCTTATTATATTTCATACTACTGGAATGTACCACATTTTGCTATAGGAAAAAGGAAAAAACCCAGTTATTAGATGGCAGTGAATGACCACAGCGTATGAACATCAGCTGCTAAAAAAATGGCTTATCAGGCGAGACACGAAAGAAGCAATAGAGACAGTGAAAGCTGTTTCAATCACTAGGAGTAGAGAAACTCTACAGATAAAGGTCCTTCCCTCCACATCATGGCAATTCACAATTCATACTACAGTACTGCATCACATATCACAGGCACAGCAAACAAAAGCTGTAGCCACTACTGTAAGCCAGTTTTAGAATGTACTATGGAATACGTTCCTGATATGAACCTCAAACTGTGTGATACTTGAAAAAAATGGAATGAACACCAGAATGTTTTATGACTGCACAGCAAAGGAGAAAATTACATAAAGGAGGAAATAACGTAGAAGAAACTGGGGCAGATGCACAGAATTACAAACAATGAAGTAGCAGTGGAAAAAAGAACTTTGTTTTACAACAAATTAAATGCCTTTACTATTAGAATCAGGTGGGCACAAGCTTTCAATTAAATGATTTCATTCCAATGTAAATGTCAACATAAAATTTTCTTAACTACAGTTTTGACACTGGAGTGGAAGGGGAAAGGAACAGACTCCCCACCATTACTGGTTCTAGCAAAAGCTGAAGAGCAAAAAGCTTAAACCCACGACAAAAAACACTGAGCTGTTTTGAACATTAGTAGTATTAACAGCCAGGTTTCTGAATGAGAAAAATGAGACCCCTAGTGTTAAATTGAGGCAAATCGTTTACATCTACATAGATTAAGAAACAAAAGGCTTTTGTATCAACAGAATCTACTAATTCACAAAGAAGTTTTACAAGTTTTTCTAAGTAATGAAAGGACCCAGTGACTTCTTTGGACACAGATTTTTATACTTACTTCTATTTGTTCACCTTGCCCATCGGTTTCATCTGTATCAAGGGCTGACAGCTCCAATTCAATGTCTCGATCTGGCTTTGTGTCTGCACAGTCTTCAGTATAATCGGTCTGAAAAAAAGCATTAATATGTTCTACGATCTGTACACATCAATCTGGCTTTTCACCTGCTTCACACAACACTCAAGCATTAAAGTGAAAACAATGTATTTCTAGGACATAACATTTCTACAAAAAAAAAAAGAGCTGGTTAGAGACAAACAGAACCTTGGGCACAGGCAACACAGCTAAATCTATTTACGTTAAAGGACTGAAACAGATATAAAATGAATACTGTAAACTCCATTGGCAGAATGTTTAGATTTGTAACATGTACAAGTACAACAAAAAGAAATGACTGCATGAAAATGGGTTGTCATATTTTTTTTCCATTTTGCAGATAAATGACTGAAGCAGCAGCACAGCAGGTGCACTAACCTGGTCCCAGGGAAATACCCGAGTGCAACAACAACAGTAACTTAACTTGCACAGCATGCTACAAATATTTGGGACTGTTACATGTTTTGACTCTTAGTTAAAATGCATGCACTTATGTATATACAAAAAAAACCTCAAAGGTTTGTTTCATCCCAATTACCCCTTTCTTTACCTCACCATTCCTCAAATCAATTTCCTTGCTTAAAAGATTTAAGGTAAGACGACTGCCTTCATCTAGTGAATTCCACTTCTGCTGCATGGCTAGTGCATTCGCCTCTCTCTGAAGTAACAACGAGTTACTTTTGGCCTATGAAAGAAACACATCAGTTAAGCTACACTTAAACCATATACTGTCAAACGGCAACATAAATCGGCTTACAGGAAGCACAGCTCTCTTGCTAGATGGATAACCATGTGTTCCTTTAATGCACAGCATTTATTTTGGTCTGCACTTGCTGACACATATCAGGCCCATCACCTTCTCCCAAAAATGGCCCTACTGACATCAATGGAACTGCTCATATTAGCAGTCCTTATGCATCACACCAAGTGTTGCAGGACTAGCATCTAGTTAACCCTCACTGATCATTTTGTCAATTGTACTATTTTCTGTAGCCTAGATTAAGAAAATTTAAATAAATTCACTTTACTAAATAACTTTTTAAAGTTTAAAAAACTGCATAGTATAATATCTGATCTTACCTGCTGTAATTCAATACTCAGTAGGTCTCCAGTGCTGGAATGCTTTCTGTGACCAGATAAATCTGTAACTATGAACCTGTCCCTTTATGAGAAAGAAGACAAAACTAGGAATTAAAAACAAGTTCTCTAAATCAAAGGCTGTATAAACTTCAGTAGTTTATCAATGTTACACTTCCGGACTGAAACTAAGTGACCAAGATAGCGTCCTTCATCTTCACTGAGGCTCACAACACCCCAAAGCATTACTTAAGAAAATATCCTTACTGTACTTATGATTTGACAGGAAAACTTGAGAGAAACTGTTCAAGATTGCAGATTTTGACATGACAGTTTGGCAGTATCTGACTCCAATTCATTGATTAGGTTTCTCAAGGCTCTCATTGCTAGTAACTGGGTATTATTAGCTGCATTAAGTATTAAAGACTACACAAGTTTTAACCTAGTTTGTCCAAGGCTTTTATGTTGGGTAGGAAAATAAATCTTTTCCTTTAAAATTAAGAATGCTTATTAATAGTTCCAGATTTTCACCTCACATTCAGGACTTTAAAGAACAGCAAAAAGAAAATGCTTTTAACAGAACACAGAAAGATGTCCGTACCGTTCCACATAACGTGCTGATGAAGTAGAATCTGAGCCATAGGCACTCCATCTTGAGTCAACAGCATTGACATAAGGGACATAATCTGTAACAAATTAAGATACCATTCATTATCTTCTCAGTCCTTTAAGTGGAATATATAGGTATTTGAGGTTTTAAAATCTTCATAGTAAGCATGAACAGGGTGAAATGCTCAGGATGTTATGCTATATTGTCATACAAAGCCTGTACTTGTACCTGATACACTGATGGGCTTAGTAGCACTTCCTTGGGAAGCAGTGGCCTGGATAGGATCTGTCGTGTGATAACCTGTGCGGGATGACCTGGAGATTGCACCCCACTTGGAGATGATCGGTCCATCGCTAAATGGGATTATAGGATCTTCTTCTTTTGCCCTTCTCTGAGTTTCAAATAAATGCACTCTCCTTTTCACATCCCCACTGTCCAGATCCTACGTATTTAGGAGACAGAAGACACATGGACTCATTTGAGGTGATTCAGATTCTTCAGTTGCGTGTTATTGTTGCTGAATACAGTGCTGAAAATCTGTCCAACTAGAGAGTCAAGATGGGCCTTACTGATTTAACTACTGCCCTTTCATGGCAAACTGACCACAAGAAAGTTATTGTCAGTGCTCAAACAAAAGGATTTTGCTTTTCCTCACTTGTGTTCCTAGGGAGAAAAAGTTCCAGAATGCTTTAAGTTCCTTCAGTACCCTTTCCTGTGCTTGAATGAGGCATTATCATAGAAGGCTTAGGATGAGATTTGGTTACACTTGTTTCACAGGACACAAAGGTAACCTTCTACACTGTATAGTGGAAAGTCTCCAAAAACCATGAGCTCTTATTCCTCCAGAGGTAAGCTGTATTCTATGATTCATACTGTATATTTTTTGTTCCCTAAAGTCTTTCAGTTAGCTTTTTTCCCGCCTCTCATGGAAACCAGGTGATAAAAATACTTATTTTCTTTTCCCAGAATTGTTGTCATTAAACTACTTATTAGAGGAGAATTACCCATCTGGAAGGTAGAGGTGTAGTCTAGGAAAATAGTTCACACAGGTTCTCTGTGGGTACAAAGCAACCAAGATTAAGTTCACGCTGGTTATCCTGGGTCCGCAGAATTTCAGCTTTCTTCTGTGAGTGTATGTTGCTCTTGGGATTAACTTCAAATTGACATTTTCTCAAACAATGGCAATGTAACAAACCTTATTATCTTTAAAGTCCAGTGATTCACTCATACAGAACAGACTATTGCACTTAAACCAAATGGGAAACGTGCTTCTGCAATGGAAACAGCTACTCTGAACTGGCTACAGTGTCCTGTATTAATGAGTCAGGCCTGCCACTGCAACATGTCCTGAGACTATTTTAGATGCCTCAAATATTGTAAAGACATACGTACACATATACATTTATATAAAGAACTCTGAAGAGAAAAAAATTAAGAAGTCAAAAAATTTTGATCCCACTCTAGTAATCAGAGCATATATTTAAAATCAATGAACTCTTATCCATGTACAGACCATCTACTCACAGTATTTTGGCTACAAGTTTGATTTATGGAGTTCAGTTATTAAAATAGCTGATCAGATTATCTGAGAATTGTATTTATGGCACTACATTCTGTCACTGAGGGATAAACAACGTATTTACAAAACTCCTTCCTAACTAGGGTTAGGAAAAGATACTCCAAACAACTTCAAATGGGCAGAAATACTTAAAAATAGTAAGAATGGAAGCTAGCAGCTTTATTAAAATAAAGAAATAGTTTCTTTAGCCAAACAGAAGATACTTCAGCTTGTAAGGATCATTGCACTAATGAGATAACATGCAGAAAACCCCTACCATTAACACGGCATTTGAATTGGCAATCACATCCTTGGGCTCTGAGTCGATAGCATTTATACAAGAGCCAATAGTGCCACAAGACCACGGTGAATAGTGAGAGAGATGGTCTTCCTCAAATTTAGCTCCGCTCAAATCACTGACACTCTCTGAGAACTACAGAAAAGGGAATAAATTAGCAGTGAGTAATAAAAACAGGGAATTCAGCCTTAAAATAAGAGAAGACATTTACTGCTATTTAATCAAATTATCTCAAAAGGCATTTATTTAAGGGGTTCTAGCCTTATTTGAGACTTGACTTAGGGATAACTTAACCTGCTCTGTCAAATTTCAAACCAGTGCAGCTGACAGCTGTCAAAGAAGGGCAATCTTTAGTCACTACAAATAACTGTGCCTGCCAAGATGATCAGTGTCACTGTATTAGTGGCAGGTTTCTTCAGGCAAATACTGATGGTAATTAAACTGAGAGGAAGCCATGCATTTTCCTTTAGGATATAAGTCAGCAGCAGATAGAAGTATGAGTTGAAGCCCTCCAACCTGGGTGTAAAAGACCAAATCTTGATCTACCTTGAATGCACTCATAAGGGACTCCAGGTACATTTACCTTATGAGACCTTTTCTGAATAATCAGAGCCTGACACTGCAAATACCATTCAGGGAACCACCAAGCCACAGCAAAGAGTGCTTCGCACAGTGGTTCTCAAACTAGTTTCTTGGATGCATTTAATTTACACATACAGAAAATAAATATAATAAGTATATAACTTTATCCTTCAAAAGCACAGTATTTCCATTTGTTGGTTTTCCGTCCTTGTTTATAGAACTTATCCATCCCAGTACACAATGTTCTACCAAAGCCTTTGCCACTTGTGCTGGTTTTGGCTGGGATAGAGTTAATTTTCTTCACAGAAGCTGGTATAATACAAAAGTTCTTTGGCTTCTCACCTCTGTGCTGAAATCTACACTGAAGAGAGGAGAAGGTGGTGTTGGAGATGGTGTTGCCATAGGAAGAGTTGACGATACCAGAGGAGTTTTCTGTGTGTGGTACTGTGCCCATTGCTCCGGCTTCCGTCTTAGCTGCTCATCATAACCAGTCTTCAAATGACCACAAGGCTCCTAGCAATAATAAATATACAAGACTATCTTATCATACTCTAATCACAAGACAAATACTTGTAGGAGACACACAGACACCCATATTCCCTTGGGTCTGTAACCTCTATCGATGCCACTAGAAGAATTTCACAAGGATTTGGAGAATCTTGCCCATGTACGGCAATTCAAATCTTAACATGCAATTAATTCAAACAACATGCATGGGAATTAAAGAGGCAGAGGGGCTCTGGCCCTAATGCATATTAGGGGGGTCTGCTTTACAAGCCATTTTATTAAGGTTAAAAACAAAATTAGAACTTTGTCCAGGTCAAATGGAGTGTAGGTCCAAATGAACAGAAGAACTCTATGCAAACTATTTACCAACTTTTTAGTGATGACCTTCAGAAGAAAGTCTACATCCTCCCCTTTCTGGCTCTCACTTACCCTTGGTAAAGGCACAGTCCTCTGTTCGTTTGGAGGTTGACAAGCCACAGAGTAATACCCATCCAGAGAGTTGTATCTCTCGCGTAATGATGTCTGATAGACAGATGAGTGCATCACATCCATAGGAGGTAAAGAATTGCTCCTAATAATATCATCTCGTGGGTACATCTGTGGGCGCCAGATGCGCCTGCTGTCATAAACTGGAGCATACATTCCAGAAGGGACAGGAGGAACTGGTCCATACGGCTGCGGAGGAGGAGGTTGGTAAGGAGAATTCAGTCGATCTCGAGGGGGAAATGTACTGTAATGATCGGCATATGGCACGGAAGCAGGTGGGAGGGAGGATTCTGGAACGTTATTGGACCTCACAAAGCGAGGAACACAAGAAGCCACACCAGCTGGTACTGTTGGAGGTGGTGGATAATATCCTTAAAAATTGGAAAAAGGCATATTTAATGTAACTACAAATGACCCAGAATCTTACACTTTCTAAAACTGTAAATAGTGTCCATAAGTACCTTTAGAAAATGAATCACTTCACAACCCTGTTACTGACCCTATCCTTTTTCCTGTGGAATATAAACTTCATATATGACAACCATGTTTGCAGATGTAGTGCTGAACACAATTTGAAAAATGAAGTTTCTCTTGTCACTGCTCCTCTGTACTATGGTGTAACTATGTAACTGCAAGACAGCATCTGAAGCACTTTATATAGGAAATCAGAGTAGTTATATCCAAAATAAAAAGCTGTATTGCAAAAAACGTAACTCCAAAGGTCTAGAAACAATCATTCCACACTTGGCTTATTCTTTTTCACTTTGGAGTGGATTGTCTGAACACCTCTACCTTTTGTTTTGAGAGCTTGTGAACAACCCGATGCTGTAACAGCTAATTGTTTGCTTGAATATTGCACAGTGCAACCTAAAAAGATGACTGAAATCTTTCCAAAAAAAATCTGAGAGGCACAAAGATGTTTAAATATCACAGTAGCAGCATGTTATGCCTCTGAATCTGAACCCTGTCTATGGATATCCTCTATACGAGGTGAGCAGGTCTAAATAAATGCAGTTAAATGCTAACAAAGGAAAAAGTAGATGGAAGACTGAGTTTCAAGTTCTTCTGAATGCTGAGGTACAAACTGCATTAACATAAAACACACAAAACCAAGAATCACCAAGATTAGAAAGAAACTACAGGTCCCTCCCATAGTCAGCAACAGACCAGATTAGCAGTCCATTAAGTAAAGGTTCAGCTGATACTAAAAAAAAAAAAAAAACAAAACAAAAAAACCCAAAAAACCCACGAAACTGAGATATATCTGAATGCTGAAAAATAACTTTTATTTACAGAAGAGTTCAGAGCTACTTCTGATTCATCTGTGTTTATCTATTTCTGATTCATATTGCTCATCTCACTCACCTGTCTGCGGGTACTGTGGAACTTCATATGACAGCTGTGTCCTGGGATCTTGGAAATATTGAACATTATCAGAATGTGGAGGGTAGAGAGGTACTCTGGGAACAAACGGGCTGGATTTTGGAGGCACAGAATTAACTTCTGTTCCAATATTAGGAGGACCAGCTGAGGTAGCTGCTGCCTGACTTACAGGAGTCTTGGGTGGAGAACCAATTTTACTGAAAAGGATTACCAAGAAATCATTAAGCAGATCTTTACTTATTTCAGTTAGTCATCTCCCCATCTACGCTCACATGTGATGTGGAAATTTGCACCATGTCATTTCCTCTGGAACTGTATTTTTTGGACCCCAAATTGATACTATTATTACATCTTAGACTCTCTCCTAAGAGAACTCAGAATGGATATATGTATTTTGGTATGGACCCAGAACCTTACATACCACTCTTAAGTGTATTTTGGTAAAGACAAAGGCTCTGAAAAGTTTAGAGACTCAGTGCTTCCTGAAGAAGTATCTAAATGTTTGAAGGGAAAAGCCCCAAAGGAGGAGGTTTCCAGGATCATTAAGGGAATAAGCACTATGTCCATCTCTGCTTTCAGAAAGTGTCCAATTTTGAGTGCTTTTTTTTGTTTGTTTTATCTGTATGTAATAACCCAATACTTAAGGAAGACAGAAGGCTGAGAACAACAAAACTAAAGATAAAAGGAGATATTTACCATTTTATCTATACTGCATGGCAGTATTCAACAGCTAAAACCACCGATGCTGGCTCTGACAACTTGAATTCACAGACTTTGTATAACTATACCTGCACTGCAGTACAAGATCTTACACAACTCTGCAGCCAGAGAGCACCAGGAACAACAAAGCCAGGACCAGAATTCAGAACCTATTGTTTGCCATCCACAAGCTCCATGATAATCTTAAAAGCAAAGTGTTGTGCTTTGTTATCTTTTGTGAAGAAGTTACCTACTTTTCAGGCAGTGATTCTGTAGGGGATCCAGAAACATTCTGGCCATTGGCTCCAGTCTTCCCTCCCTTCTTGGTGTTCTCCAAAGCTCTCAAGGAGGTATCTGCACAGCGAGGGATCAACTGGGAAACACCACTTTCCAGACTAGCTATTCCATTAGTACTTGGCACCATCTTCCCTGTTGCTTCAGGGCTTCCTATGACAGAAATTACACTTCCTGTTGTGGTCGAGACGGTGCTGTTTACGCCAACTTTATTTAGAAGGGGGAATGTTCTCACTGTTGCACTGATTTTCTTGTTCCTCAAGCGATATCTGCAAGCAAACACGTACAAACACAGAAAGGACAATTTTAAAAGTGCTTATTGTGAAGTTTAAGGTATTTGTACGACTAGCAAAAAGAAGGGGTTGAAAGGAACATGACATCTAAAAATTACAACACTTCAAAAGCTGGTGCTTACTTTCATCAATCTGCAAACAGAAGACCAATGTCTTCCTTGTAACCAAAGATCATCTCAACTCATAGAAGATCCACTTCTGCAGTTCTTTGAAAATGGATTTGAGTGAAAACAGCCTCAAAAATGCAGACTTCCCATATTTTTCAAATTACTCTATTCCTTAATTAAAATGTAATTAACATTCTCTCTTATAGGTGATACAACTAATCCCCAGCGGAGACTGAGCCTAGACCCAGTTTCAGGAAAAGAAATTTTCCTTCATATGGGGTAAAATAAACAATAAATTTGGAAATATTTTGCAGACATTGCCTTACTGTACTTTCCATCTCATGTAAAGATTTGTCACTTCAAAAGATTCACTAAACCTTCCAAATGAATAAAAGGAGAGAAGAAACTTTTCAAATTCTCTATGGAGATTGCCTGCATTTAAATTAAAAAAAATCTCCCACACTCACTTTTCAAGCTCTTCCTGAGAATGAGCAAACGTACAGTTTGTTCCTCTTGGACATCCCCCTTGCTGTCGAAGGTCTCGGCACATACTTGTTTTATATTTGCTATTTGGTTGTGGCTTTTAAAACAAAAAAAACACAAGATACTCCTCTTACAATCTAGCAGATGTTTACACAAAAATAGGCTTCAAGTATACAGAATACATCCATGATATGTTTTTGCATTTTGCACCTTTAATCAGAAACCCAAAGAAATTTCTTGTTGATTGGCTAAGGCCTATGCCATTGTATGGATCTCAGGACAGCAAGCTCTGCTGCATTCCACATTCAGAAATGCTAAGTTCTCAAAACCTGAATGTAGTAAATACCAGAATTGTCAGTTATTCCACAGAAAAGGCCTGAAGTATTTCAAATCAACAGTAATTTTTCAAAGTTGCATCTTTCAGTAAATGTAAATCAGGACACATAATGCAAGAATCAAATCTAGTTACCTGTGGAGTTTCATGGCCTTTTCTGCTGTAATTCTGAATGAAATCCACCAGCCCATGTACCACAGTCTTTACCGCAACCATTGCATTTTCCAGCTGCTCCCATGTTGGAGATGCTGCATCTAAAATCATTAAAAGCAGGCTTGTCATTCTGTCAGTAATTCCAGCAGTATCCCGAATAAGAGACAACTCTTCTAGTACTTCAAAACACCAAGTACTAAGACAGAACTCTGAGAGCCCTGAAGAAGAGTTTGACATACTATATGAATTAATGGGAATTCTGAAACCAGGGACAGAGGTAATGATCTTAATTTACTTTGCTAGATATGAAAAATGCCAAGAAATGTTTAAGAGCTTCACTTGCATACCTGGATTTGGATCTATGTTTGCCAGGAGCTCTAAATGAGGCCTCAGTCTGTTTAAGTTTGCAGGATCCCCTGTGCGCTGCAAGACAATTGTCAATTCTTGTACACTCTTGGCAAAAGATTCTGGAGATTGGAGCTGAAAACAAAGTGAGTGTTAGTGCACTGCACCTTACAGCTGGGAGCTACCCAGCTTAAAAAGACTTGCATTACACTGGCTCCTAAGCACGATCCACAGTGTCTTCAGATGGCATACAGAGAGAATCAGTGGAGAGAAATTTCATTTCTCAGCTCAGAATCTGCCCTATGAAGCTTCATCATAAGACACAAAGAAGGGAACTAGTCTTACACTATTGAAAACCACAATGTCTTCATATGAAGAATACAGTGGGGAAAACCCCTTAATTCTGGTTTTAATATTTGAGACGACTAAAGACAAAAAGCTAACTTCAGCAGTTCTTGGATTTTTATTCTAACATTTAAAGTGAAATCTACTCCTACAAAGATACTAAAACCATCCCTGTGACGAACCTTGTCAATAATGGATTGCATGTGTGATTTATGTGCCAAGTCACCATAAAGAAGGGAAGACCATTGTTCTGGGGATATTCGAAGTCCTGCTTCCATGGCAATGTGAACAATTTGGGCATCGTGTTCTCTCCGCAAAGCCTCGTAACTCCGAAACTCTTCTTTAAGCTGCATCAGAGAAGAATCTTCATCCCTTTTAGTGACCTAATAAATAGTTAAATACTCTTTCAATAAAAAAATCTCCAAGTCCATCTGAAAAAGACAGTTCCACAGCACAAATCACAGAAGTATTGCTTCTGTATATTTAGCATATACTTCATTTTCTTCCATGTATTCATCCACTAGTAGTGCACAGGCAAAAATGTCAGCTCTTCAAGCTTTTACAGGATCACAGACGCAAATCTATACCAACTCACTACCTCCAACCAGGAAAGTAATCAGATTTGCTTATCTAACTTATCTCTTGTGAGTTTAGTAGTTCTACAGTAGTTTTTGCTACACAATATTAAAGGATGACTTCAACAGAAAAGTGTCTAGAAGTCAAATAATAAAAAGAAAAATTGACATTTAAACAATTAATTGAGACCCTACTTTAAATGGTAAGTAAAACTCTTGGGTTAAGGAAGACATTTGTCATAATGGAGAGTAGCATCTCTCATTATTTTAATGTTTAGTTTAGTGATGTTGTGATAATCACATCCCCTACACATCTAAAATAAAGCACCTCTTTAGTGCAAGGCAGCTAGATATAGACATAACAAAAAGGAGGGAGACAAACGTGCAGGAACACAGTGCTTGAGTCCAGGCTGATAGCACACCCTGCAAAGGGTACCCCTCTCAGGCTTGGAAGTTCCCTTCACTACAGTATTCCAAAAGTTTTCTGTAGAATACTGGGGTTGGACTCTAAGCTTTGAGTACATCCAGGCCGGTCTGGCCATGGTCAACTGTTATGGATCCAAATAAATTTGAAAGTGATTATATGAAAGCATTTCACTTCTTCCTAAAGCAGGCTAGAAATGCCTACAGAAATTTACAGTATTTTACCTTAAAGCATGATGCTCTATACAGTAGCTGCACAACATGACCAATGCTTGTTTTAGAGGCCTGAGGAAATCTTGGTTCTAGCCTTTGCACAACAAAAAGTACCAGAACTTTTCTCGAGAGTGCAGAACCATCTTCGAGTGCCAGTAATACAAGTTTCAGTGCCTCTTCTTGCATAGCTTTAACACACAAAAATAAGAGGTAGGAAGTGAACTATATTGCCAGAATACAGTAAGGCTTTCATATATTAACATGGTAAGTAGGAACATCTGAATCATCCTGAACATATTTCCTTATTACTTTTTATTCCACTAATCCCAAGAAAAAAAAAAAGCTTTGTAAACATTTAAAGAAATTTGCTAGTTTTTAAGTACTTAGAAGCACTCTAAGTACAAACTTAAAGAGGTAAGACTCATTTTCAGTAATAAAACACATCAGTAGTGCAGGGTTTTTATTTTTCTCCACTGTGCAGCCTTGTAGCCTTTGTCATTTTGGACATGTCATCAAGGTTACACCATGACACTGTATGAAATAAGTATGGGAACAGTACAGGAATGCTATCATCAGTTATTGGAATCAAGGAAGGACTATTTCCAGTTTAAATAGAACTTCCTTCTTATTTCTGTGCTTGCCTTTAGTAGCATTCTTAGTTAAGAGTTCATTGTTGCTACAGAAGATATAAACATAAGTGTTACAATTTTTCAAATGAACATATGCTGCAACTAAAGTTAGGCTGATTGTATTTACAGCTAAAGTATCAAAAAGAGAGCATTTGCTGTTTCCTATCCAATACTAACCACAGGCAGCAGCACAACCAGTCTGTGGTAGTTACACTGTACTACAAACTGTGCAAAAAGCACAACTTATTTCCTCCTCTTTGTCAGGATTTTTTAAATACTTACAACTCTGAAGAACAGTTAATAAAGTGGAGGGAGGAGAATGAGGGGGAACCCTAAACTTTAAACCAGCAGATTTTTACTAACTTGTCTTTTTTTTGTTGTTTTCTCCATTCTCCTTTCTTTCTGTCACTGATAACCAGAAAGTAATTACATCTTCTAGTGAACAGAAGACATTTCCATACGAATTTTTGTTAAGAAAAGGTACAGTTAAATATACTGTTGCAGATTTTACAGGTACCTTACCTGGTCCTAGAAACTGGCATCCTCGTGCCCTGACAGCAGCCCAAAGATTGGCAGAAAGCTGCTGAGGATTTTGGTGCTGCAAGATCAGTTCTGTAACTGTTCTCTCTCCCAGTGATCGAGCTGCCCTCATAGCTCTAACCCGACCTTCTTCCTCCACCAGCTGACAATTCACCAGTGTGACAAGCTTCCTTTGCATTGGACGGCTCAGTGCACTCTGATTCAAGCTTGCAACACCTTCAAAGAGAAGGAGAAAAAGCAAACTATTGCTTCCAATCAAATTTACCTGAATAAGACAAAACTGTCTAATATTATGTTCCTTTCTCCAGGACTTGGATACTAGCCACAGGCATCTTCCCTTCTCTCAGGCAAATCTATGTAATTCATTATCAAAAAGAATTAATTTAAAGTCTTCAACTGACATAAAACTCATCCTTTAATGAAAGTTCAGTTTTAGTTTAGACCCAAGGCATTATTATTACCAAATAAAAAAGAATATTTTGTAAACTTAAAATAAAATTTAAAAAAATCAAATGAAAGAGGTGTGAATAAGCTTTTAAAGACAAAAGGGGAAAAAAATGGAAATTACAAAAATGAGAGGACTATCCCACTGGTGTCTAAAATCAGTGCTGAAAACACAATGCTGTTAAAAGTAAGCTACATCAAAATTCCACTGTTCAGCAAAGACTCACCTTTCCCTCCACTTAATGGCTTTAAGTAGAGTGCCAAATCCTCAACACATTTCTTTGCTACTTCATAATGTTTGTTCTCTCCTACATTACTCAACTTTACTGTTTGATGATCAGGTACCTAAGAAAATGCAAGGGGAAGGAAGGGGGAGAAGAATTACATCTATCCAATTGACCTATCTACTATGCCTATGATGGTACCAACATCACTACTATTAATTATATAACACTGCAGATGTACACTCCTTTTTAGAGAAGTGAAAGACAGGACCCACCCAAGGCATGTAGAATGTAATAACAAAAATGACTCAAGGTGAAGATTAGGGTGATGAAAGGTTATTTTTGTTAGCACTCAACACATGAACAAAAAAATGATACAAGGTCTAATGAGAAGATACATAAAAGGTGAATGAAGAAAAGATCTGAGAGGATGAGGAGCATAAAAGATCAGCATAATTTACAACAGAGAGACAAGGGAAGTTGAGACAAAAATAAGAGGCAAGAGAATAATATGAAAAAGTCAAAAGCAAAGCTAAAAAGTAATTCAAGCATAATCTGGGCATGCTGTAACCTTCAAAGAGAAGAATTAGCAAATTCAACTTGGTGTAAAAAGCTCTAAGTAGAATAACAAGGTCAGACAATGAAAATAGAGAGAGTATTAGTCAAAATACACTAAATTGTTTGAAAGATGTTGCAAGAAGTTAGACCGGGAAAATGAATCTTGTAAGATCAAGGCAGTGATTTGATGCAAATTTAGAAAAAAAAAAAATGAAAGGAACATGTAAGCTTGAGAAACAAACCCACTTTGACACAGTTTGTGTTATTATTACCAACAGCTGTGCCAAGGCATGTGGTAAGACACTAAAAAGCAAAGTAAAATCATCATCTTACTGCATCCCCCAGGTGTTATAGCAAGAGTAACACGAAGAAGCCTATGAATCAGCACAAGGTGAACAGACTTATTTAGTCTCCATACAGCGCAGTGCTGATTATGTAATCTCTGTTTTGCCACTGCTACTGAGACAGCACAGGGAACATTCCCGGCCTGATTAGCCAGTGTCTGAAAACCCAACTGAAAAGCCATCCTCATGCATATTTTAAATAAAACTACACACACACACACTTCTGAAACATGCTTAAAACAGCAGCTACTTCTGTACACGTTACATGTAGAATTAAGATTCTCTGCAAAAGCACTGATGAACGAGTGTAATCTGTAGGTTCACTTTTCTAATGACAATTGGGACAGATAATTGTCTACTTCCTAAAGGGTGTTTTTCTCCAGTCACAGTTCAAGAGCCTTTTTAAACAATAATTCAGCTTACAGCTAGAAAATGTTTTCATTTTATGAGAAGAGGATGGTCTTGAAAATGGTGTGGCTGCTTTTAGAGTATGTATGGACTTCTAAATATTACATAGGTAAAATCTCACTTTTTTTTTTTTTAGATTAAAACAAGGGAAAAAAAATCAGCACACATACTGCAACTGGCATGTAAATGGTAGTCAAAACAAAGAGCTTCTTAAATCATACCTGGGCTCCAACTAACTGGAGGAGTGCAAAGTTTACAGGAAGCACATCGATGTCTGTATTGATGGCAGTCTGGTCGAAAGGACATGCCTTGCGATGAAGCTTGTTCAGGCAGGTCTTACAGACAGTGTGAGAGCAACCTAAGCTGATGGGTTTGTGCACATTTTCATCAAACTCGTTGTAGCAGATTGGGCAGGACAGAAATTCTGTCCACTGAGCTGCCTGCACAGGCATTGTGGAAGCTGGACACTTGTTTAGCAGGCTAGCAGATCATTATTTCACTGTACTATGTTTTGGCAGCTGTAAGTGAATAACAGAGTATTTAAAACATGTTTTTTAGTAATTTAGAATAATTTTTAATTAAACCCCACACACATTACCATTCCAACATTGTACAGAATAAACCAAAATCCTTATGTTGAATTTCTCAAAAACCCCAACTGTACCCAGAAAGGCTCATGAACTGAATTAATGCAGACTACCATAAGTTGAACCTATTCATAATACACGCCATTGAAGTTCTTGCAGGATTAAATACACCTTTAGTGTATGAAAAGGAAGACCTTTACTGGCATAGAAAATTTGAAGACATGAATCACAGCAACCACCTCCCACAATCTCATCTAATGTCAAGTTTTCAAAACCCTAAAAGCACTCCCTGGTGGTAACATGGGTCTAGGGTGGGAGAAGACAATCATTTTCTTACTTAGCTAGTTAAAATAAATTTCCATTTGATGTGAAGAACAATCCCTTCCTCCTACAGATCTTATCTGGACTCAAATCAGACACCAAACTAAACACAGCTTGGCTATTTTTTTTAAAAAAAAAAACCAACATTTTCTGTAAAAAAATCAATTATGAATTAAAAGTTAAGAATCATAAGAAAACACTAAAAGAATGAGAGATTAAGTTTTAGTTTTATGATTCTCTTGTGTTACTTTCCCCTTTTTCCCCCAAGAACACATTGGAGCACTCAAGGACAAAGATTGTTATATTCAGTTTTCCTTTTCACATCTCTACCTTACACAATGCAACTCCAGTTCCATGAACTCACAGCAAGAAAATCTCTGATGTGTTGAAAATTCAGGTACTTAGGACAAAACTTACAATAAGGCAAGCAATAACTTCAGTTGGCTTGCTATTGTCTTTTCTCAAGACATCTCACTCTGTACAGTACTGTCACACAAATTGTTTACATAAATATATTCTGAAGAAAACAAGGATTTATAGAAATTATTCTTAAAGACATCTCATCTCGTCAGGCCTAAGAAGTTCATCAAAACCATTTACATTCAAGCTTTCATCGTGAAGGTTTAAACTCAGGACTCCATGGAAGAGCTGAACAGCCCCACCCTTCAGTGCAATGTTGTTGACTTTCCACACAACCTAGAGACCAGTCAGTTCACTTCAAGGCTATGAAAAAGCTTCTCCTAGCAGCTTCTTAGAAATGCAAATGCACAACTGTTGTAATTACATGTTTAACATTCTATTTGTTTTCTCCAATGACAGAAAAAAAGGTAATTCTTTTGAGGAAGATCTCCCCTCTGCATCTGAGTTTAATAACTTCTTAGTGCAATTCCATTGTTGGCTGTGCTATAGTTTAATTAATGCTAAAGTATTGGACCATTGAAATAATTACTAGAACACCAAATAGACTCTATCTGTGGATGTATTTTATGTTAATTATGACCATCTGTTCAGAAATTCTATTTAGTACTATGAACATTCAGTGCCCTTTAAGTAACAGGATACTTGCACAAGATGTCCTTATCTCAGTGAGCTTTTTCAATATTATGCAGCAATTCTTCCCCTAAATGAATTCCCACAGTAAGTGTAAAACACAAAGTGAAAGTTGAACCTGTCCCTTCAAAAGCAAACTGCTGAGGTATCGCTTTCAGCATAAGCCAGAATATTCACATGCATTGGACAAAACAGATTTTCATCCAACTTCTAGGAAAGCACAATCAAAGCTCTTCCAGGCATGAAAAAAACTACAACCCTGTTTAATCTGCTATTGCTACACATGACTTTTAACTAAGGAAATTCGAAAGCAAAACAAACAATAGCAAAACCAAACAGAGAGGCAATGTGCCTGGAAAGATTTTTAATTCCTTGATAAAGAATGCCCCCATTTCCTTTAGCACATTCCTTCAGCCTCCCTACCAAGACAGCAGGACAAAAAGACAGAACTGCAGCGTAAAGCCTTGCAATGAAACGCTCTCCTTAAAGCTTTCTGCCACCATCATCAGAAACATCAAGAAACTGCCACCAGCAACGATACTGGTGGTTTTTCACCTGATTGCATGACCCAGGTCACAGCTCAAACCGACTACTCTGGGAAGTGTACAACTAGCATGACTCACACAGGAAAAAGTTTAAGAAAAGGATTGAACGCACAGCTCAATTGCTAGTATGTTGCTGGTCACTAACAGTCTCCTAATAAACAATCTCCATTTCCACACTGCTCATTAATTATCTCAAAGGCAGGAATCTCTGCTTTGAGACAGCACCCACATTCAGTTTTCACAGATACTTCAGACACTTGCAAGAAACAGCCACCTCTAGTGACAAGCTTTTAAAATATAGCTGTTTATTTTCCTAAGCAGCACAGCAATGAACATAACAAATTCCTGAAGCGTGCACCATGATTTTTAAAGATCTCTCCCTGGGTATTTAATCATCATAAATGACAGATTTGACTAAGCATGTGTTGACCTTCAGATTTCTTGACAGGAAAAAAAATCTAATTAAATCTGCAAACAGCTGGGGAAAGCTCTCAACTCCTAAAACTCTGAGCAGCCACAAGCAGGGAAGTCTCCATACTCTATTAAGCATGCCAGCTCTTCCTGCCATTCTTGCACTCCAGTGTGTTAAGACAACAATCTCACAACTCCTAATTATCATGTCAACTTCTACAAAAGGCATAAGCCAAATGTTTAATAGATTCCTGCTCCCTGTCAGAAACAATGTATTTCAGGGATGTCCCCTTGAAGAGCAAATTGCTCCAGTGCTCTAATGGAGCAAGCACAAGGAGCAGAGCGTAATAAAGACGGAAAACAAAATAATTTTGAGGCTGGTTTTAATAGGCACTGTACTTAAAAGTTGTAAAATTTAGGTGTTCTCATCTTACATTAACTTTTAGCTACCTAAACCCATGACATTCTCTACAGCTAATCTAAGTCTGATACTTAAAAACCTTTGGACATGATAAATATAATTTAATTCTGATTTCCTAAGGAAACCAAGCTCAAGTGATCATGCTGTTCTATTAGTCTGTTCCTCTCCCCATATGGCCCTCAGGACCCCCAGACCATTTCTGATAGTGATGCATCATGTCTGAAAGGCATATGCATTCCATGGAAACTGGTATCTGGAAAAACTTGAAGTTCACACAGTTCTCAGGAAAGGCTACAGCACCAGGCTCAGCAGTTACCTGTCTGTCTACTTTTCTGATCTATCAGCATACATACACCAGCCAAAAAATATCACATTTTATTTAGATATAATAAAGGCTGGTAGGAACATGATATAAATCTGCAGGAATTCTAACAAACCTTTAAAGAGCAGGCTTGATCTCTGAAGAGCAATGTTGACCATTTGGTGCTTGGCCTCCTAAGTTCTTGCTCATTAAAAAAGGCAAAGAGAGGTCTCAGAACCCCATGGCAGGATACTGAGCCAGCACAGAGCTTAATGTGGCTTGGACTACCTAATTAGAAATTCTGATTCCAGATCTTTATCTTACCAGGCTGAGAGCCCTAGCACCAGAAGGAGACGTTTTCACACCAGAAGTCAACAACCTTAGGAGTTCAACAACTTTACACAAAAATACAGGGATTTCTTTAGTCTGTGGGGCAGGTGTTGCCTTATTAACTCCGTATCTAGATTCCTCATCTACATTAAGAGATACAAATTCAGTCACTTAACCTGTGTTTTTATCTTACAAAGAAGCATCCAAACACACACATTTAGATATGGAACAATTTCAGTCCTTCCCCTTGAAGCTGTTCCTCACACAGAAAAGGACTGAATTTATTAAGTAGCTGCAGTCCCATGTTCAGCTGCCCCAGCAGACAACTTGGATTGTGCTTTATTTTTCAAGATCATTTGTGCATTTTTACTAATCAGTCATTGGATCAAAGCTAGGTACAGTTCTTTGAGCAAGGAACAACAAAAAAAAATTCAGTGCCTCCTGACATGCCCCAGCTCCTAAGGAGCATGGCAAGCATGGGTCTCAACCTAAGAGAACCTCCTTCTCTCCAAAGGGAAACAGGCTCAACACAAGGTAGGGAATAACCCCATCCAAAGATGCACATGGCCCAGAGCCAGGGCATTTACCAACATGTGAGACATGCCAGTTCCACCCGTTTTCAAAGAAGGGTTGAAGGCATGAACACAGTTCCCTCACAATGTAGGCAACTGCCAGCAGCTTTTCTCAACAGCAGTGGTGGTCTTGCAACTCCATGCTGGGGCTGCTCTGGCTCAGGCCTACTTGATCAAGAGCCTTGAGGGACACAGGCAAAGGGAATTCTCATCATCAGAGTCTGTATGAGAACATGACATGGAATAATTCTGTCAGTGCTGAGCAAAGGAAAGTCTTCTCTAAAGACAAAGGAAAATATTGAAAAACTTCTGAAATTATGTGGCATTTTCACAAGTTAAGGTAGTCCAATTACAATCCCACTGTGGATTTAAGTCTAAAGCTTAGAATTCAATAATTTTTAACCACTAAATTAAAGAGCCCTTGATACTGACTTGCTCTTAATATTGACTGCAGAGATCATGGGGTTTTTTTTAAGTCATCTCCATCATAATTTTCCATTTATGCAGATTAATCATTTGTTTGCACTACAATGAGGTAGCTTTTTCAAGCCTTCCTAAGTTAAGTAGTTCTGAAAGCATCCTGACTGGGACAAAAATCTAGTCTCCATATAATCAAATTATCAGTATTATTTTTTCTCTGGAAGAACTAGAATCTTTTACTCATTTCTCTTCAACAGCCATCAACTATACATCTAAAAAACTACTTTCATTGAAGGTTTAGAAAAGGGACATTCCCATAATAACTTTGCATCATTCAGCTATGTCAGCTTGAAACTAAAATAAATCCTCTTTACAGAGCAGACTTGCTTATTTCTACATTCCATAATATCTGTCACATGTAAACCTCTTCGGATCATGTGCATATTCCATATATAAAGCAGGGTCTTTAATGACCATTAAAGATAGTATTTGAACACAGTTGTTTCACAGAACGGTAACACTACTGGGACAATCTACAGCCCAACTGAAACTCCAGAAGATTTATCAGCAAGAGAAATCTTAGTGCCATACTGGAATAGATATTTCTATCCAGACTACCCTTTGCCAAAACACCTACGGGATGCTTCACTTGTCTTAAAGAAGTAAAGCTTCGATCCCCTCCTTAAATCATGTGGGTGAAGAATAATTCCCTGCAAACAGTGGCACAATTTACTTATACAAATGGTTCATGGTTGCTCAGTGACTGCCAAAGTTCACTCAGTTCAGAGGTAAATCCTGCCCCAATCAACACCAGAGTCAGTGTATCCTCAACGGTTCACACCTGCTCTTTCCTGTTCAGCTGTTGCTAGCAGAAATCCTATTACTACATTTACAAAGTTTCCTAAATGCCACTGTGGGGTTCTTTGTTTCATAGGTGTCACTGAAAGGAGTCCTTGTCCCTGTCACAAGCCCAATACAAACTCAGCTCCTGTAACAGTACTGACTGTTCAGCGCTAACGGAAGGGCAAATAAGCAAAAAATTTTCTTTGCCACCATAATCAGTTGAACTTACACTGAATGAAAAGAAAGGGAATCTACTTCTAAGCAGATGTATTTTTGCACAATTACTTAAAGAGATACACTGAACAATTCCTGACTTTTCATTAATATTTTCAGAGAACAAGGACTCCATGTATGGCTTAGTTCCCCATGTTTTTTTTTTAAACAACCTTCATGCTTAAACTGCACATTTTACAAGAGAGAAATTCTGTATCCTAACATATTTCAAATGTTTTTAATGAAATACTAATTCCACTCTGAGACACAGGCAAGAAAACAGAGGATTCCATGGAGTCAGAAAGTCTTTCTAAAGCTTGTACAGGATAGCTCAACACGCCCATGGATATCAGACTTTCTCCTTTCATTAGGATTGTCCAATCAGGAAGGAGAGACCACTTCTACACATCCCATTAAGAGGTATATAAAAATCTTACCAACCAAAATGTAATGTGCACCTAACAGAACAAATGCTACTAGCTATTACTCTCTGGATACTGTAAATATTTCATCTGCTGTAAATCAACAAAGTCTTAAATAAAACATCAATACTCAAGACTAGGACTTGGAGATTTTCTCAAGCCTTGACAGTAAAATTTTTGAATTTTAATATTTTTGAGAGCAATGGCCATGATCTCAAACAAGGCAGAAACAGGAGTTAATAAGAAACCATTTCTTGTGGAGAGCTTTGCTTACACTGCAGAAACAAGAAAAAGTTCATTAACAAGGCAACTCAAGAAAGTGATTAATTACAAAAATTAAGAATTCAGTACTTCACAGTATAATACATATACTAGCAACATAAGCTTCAGTTTCTAAAATTTCTGCAAATATTTAACACAGACCAAAGGTCAAATAACAGTATTTTGACTCAGAAGACTTCCAATTGTACTTGCTCGCTCTCACTTAAAATGAGAAGATAATTTCTGCCAGAGTTACAAATTTACACCCTTGAAAAATGAAAGGCTCTTTTTCATTTTTGTTTTAACATTATAAAATAGCTATAATAGGCAGAAAAAAGGATCACAAGAGCATCTACAGGAATTGCAATTAAACCTAAATCAAATCTTAAGTTTACACTTAAAGTAAAACTGTCCTACATCAGAAATTTCCCTGGCTGTCAGCCTCAACTTGGTCATTATTTTCTCTCATTAAAGATACATGCCACTCCTCTCTGAACCCTGACTGTAACCAAATACTCATCACTCTCCAGTCACACTGCTGCCCTCTCCTAGGCTTTGTGCTGACTTCTACAGTTAACCTAAAATCCTCAGCGCACCTCAAGCATCAGCAGAACCAGAACACGCTTTTCCTGCTCAGTTGTTTTGTTTTGTGTTTTCTGGTTTGGTTTTTTTTTTTGCTTAAGACTTTAACCGTGACTTATGGGTGCAGTTCTAGGGCCCGTTTTCCACCATGACTCTTCTCCACCATTACTCTAAATCACAGCTCTACAGGAATGGGAACACTCGTAATACCGGTGTGATTCTCCTCTGTACTAGAGGCCACCACAAAACAGGCACCTTGCTGCTGCGGCCTCCCGAACAGGCTACCGTCGAGGTAAGCCGGGGCCTCCCCGCCTTAACGCTCGCCGGTACCAGGGCGGAGATTAGGAAGCAGCCGTCGGCTTCCCCTCACAGCCTCGCCTCGCCCCCCTCCGCCATGCCGCTGTCAGCCGACGACGACCGCGCACCTGTGCCCGGCCCCAGCTCTCGCCGTCATTTCGGAGCCGCCACCAAATGGCTGCCCCGCATCCCCGGGCTGGCCCAGCGGCCTACAGCGGGGCCCGCAGCCCCCTTCCCCACGCCGCTGCAGGCGGCCGGTGCCCGGCGTGGTGCTGACAGGCTGCGTTCGGCGGGCGAGGCCCAGCCCCGACCCCACTCCCCGCCTGGATTCCGCAGCGCCGAGACNTCGGCGGCGCCTCCTCATCGCGCTGACAGCCGGGAGCGACGCCCCGCCCTCTCTCGCGAGACCAAAGCGAGCGACCCACCCCCTCTCGCGAGAACTACTCGAGAGCCTCACCACCTCCCTGCACGTGACCACCGTCGTGGGAGAGGAGGGGCGCGGGGTATTATGGGAGCCGCCTGGTTGGGGTGTGTGGTCGTTAAGGGGGAAGAGATTCCCGTAGGATATATGCTGTCGCTAGCGCATGTTAGCGGTGTGCCAAGCTTTGGTTGTGGCTTGGGTTGACGCGCAGCGTCTGGGCTTCACTTCTCGAGTCAATTATTTATTTTCCTTTTAAATTTGAATCCATAATTTTATTATTACTAGCGCTCTGAAGGATAAAGGGATTGCAGTTCACCTCTGGCCTACATCGCTAGTCCAATGCTGTCCGCTACGGCCTCCCGAGGGGGTGAGAGGGGAAGCCCTCAGGCACCACGGCCCTGGACACGCCGCACCAGGGCCGGCGCGGAACGAAGGCGGTGTCGGGAGCGGCTGAGGGCAGCCTTACTACCGGCCAACACAGAGAAAAGCTCAGGAGCTGCACCTGCTTTCTCTTACCACTCACAAAGATCCAACCAGTTTTCTTAATCAAGGCCGAGGCAGTGTCCAGTTGTGATTTCTGAGGAGAAAAGCTTCGTCTGACAAGTAGGTTAGCTAGACCCTTCTGAATGACAAAAAATGCATTACTAAATGACTGCCATTTGCACACTGAATTTAGTTTACATCTTGTTTACTCACCATAGCAAGCCAAAATACTAAATACTGAGATATGCACAGAATTATTTAACTGTGATTAGAAGCAAGCATTGGTATTTCTGAAACAATGTCTTGTTTGCATTTCATTTATTGTGTTACGACAGGATGAGCAGTTACATGTATAGACAGAGCAAGGAAAAAACTTTAAAGTGAATATGTGCACAAAATCAGTTTTTGTTCACAAAGGTTACCGAGACACTCTAGCCACTGAACAGAACATGCTGTTGGCCCATCACACAACTCCCTCTCATGATTACATGCAATATAACAGCAAACCAAAATAACTCACAGTCCTGCTCCCACAGATGATGCACTTCCAAAGAACAGCCTGTTTCCCCATTGACCCACAGGGAAATACACCTACAAACATCATTTGAACAAGGAACAAGAAGTGATCTTTTGAAGTGTTATCAATTATACATCTGCCAAAAATGCATATTAACTGAAGAAATTTAAGCATAGTTAAACCAAATCTGTCCCATAAATGCACAATACGTTTATTTACTGAACTACAGTAATAGCAGCTCAATGTAAAAAGGATGGGAGGAGGAAAGTAGACATTTTTCCTTCTTTCATGATCTCTCCCAAGTATGAAGGAGTTTAAGTAACTTAAGTAACTTAAGTTTGCAAACAAATGAAAAGCTACATACAACTTGTGTGTATGTACAGGTTTAACATCTGTAAATACAGTAAGGGCAAGTGCAGGTATTAGCATGCTTCTGAAAATTAGACTCTCTTCTGATTTTTATGAAATGAAGAACCCAAAATGTATGGTATTATGTGAAAAACAAGCAAACAATCTAACCACAAGGTAAAAAAGGCTGTGAACAGTGACAGACTAATGAATGCAAACAGACAAGTGCTATAAAATGCAGGTTTTTTGCAAAACATAAGGCGGTTGCACCATAAATGACTCCCAAACCTTTTAACTACAGTAATTGTCATGACAATTACTATAGTTAAAAATCACCAAAATAAAGTAAATGTTCAACTTACAAGATGAAGTAACAGCAGAGATTGTGAAAGGTTGGGCCTTATGCTTCAAGTACTGGATAACCAAGTGATTTTAATTCTGTCACTATTCATAGGGACCTCTCAGTATGCAGACTTGGCATGAACAACTTCCCAATGATCCAAAATCATGAGAACCTTCATTACTTACCTGTGTATGTAAAATCAGACATTTTTGTGAATTTTGGGAGGAATACAGCACTAGTGGTGTGCTCAACTTCAGAACACGACTTGCTTATACAGATCACAGGGTTTTGAGGAAGTCATATGCTGCCTACCACAACGAGGCCTAGGAGGAACAAAACCTTAAAATATTGATGCAATCCAACTGTATGTAGTGTTACTAATATCAGATGAAGAGCTTAACTCCTCATGAAACAAGTTTTTGAAAACACTTCAATGGAAATTTCCAAGTGATGAAGACAGTAGCAACACTGTCACTGCTGCCCATGTTAGGGAGAGTAACAGGAAACTGCACAGCAGACATTGTACATACCTAACCCCTCACACAGCTGATAATAACCTGCAAGCAATGGCTGGTGCACGCACGGACACACAGAAAGAAAGGAAGTGAAACCGTTTAACTGATGTTAAAAAACTACTGTCTTGCATTTTAAAACCAGCCAGGTTATGGAACACATGGACCAGACTTTGGGACTCAGAGCAAAAACTTCGTAACAGCACTTCTGAAACTTGAAGGAAAGTTATAAACAGGATTAAGAACTACTGGTTTTGGAGAGAATCTAATGTAAGTACCATTACCTTAACAACTGAATTATATTAACAACTGAATAGGCTCTTTATTCATTATCATATTAAGTGGAAGAAACAAAGACCAGTCAAAGACAGGTACAGGACAAAGATTCTGCGTTACAAGGCAGTTGATGCTTGTGATGAAACTGAAATGACCTTTGACAATGTACAAACACACCTATCCAAACACACCTAGTTATTGTTTTACTGTATCACAAAGTGAGAGTATGAGGAGACCTCTATGTCTAAGCTGCTCCTAGTAAGATATGAAGGATTGTTTTTCAAAATTAATGTGGAAACTGCCATTATGCAACAGCACACACTTGAATTTTTCACATTTGTGTATGTATCTAAAATTTGTTTAAAAATGAAGGCAAATGTTACAACTCAACAAACAGGACTAACTTAATCAGAACTAGATACAGGTGCAAAATACTAGTATGTCAGAAAAAAAACAATCAGAAGAAAGAATTTTATAACTTACTCATAACCTGAAAGCAAGTCCTTCTAATGAGACTATCCACTTAAAAATTAACTGCAGTGCGATACTGGTTTGTTTCCTTCTCTTTTACCAATTTTCTATTTGCAAGAGGCAACCTGAAAGCTTCCTTGATTATTTTTCATTTGTTGTGTGTTCATTCTTACATCACAGACTTGAGTATTAAACATGCTTGCTTTCTGTTGAAAGATGTTGAAAGAAAGCAAAGCTTGGGCAAGTAAGGTGACTTCACCAGAAACAATACCTAAATTGGGTGGGAATGATTGACTTGAATAAATACAAACATGCCCTTTCCTTAGGTGTTATAGATCAGGAACATCATGGATCAAGGTTATTACAATATCAGTAATAGTTTGAAAATTGGCAGTGCTTGCCCTTAAAACAAGTGGGCATAAGACATAATTTGGGGGGAAAAGTCAGAATGCATCCAGAGTAACAGAAGAGAGGCATGAAATAATTTCCCATATTTTGCAGTTTACTTTTAACTAGAAAACACCTTTTTTGCATTTATAGCAATAGCAACCTTAACGCAGAAGGCAAATTTGCTGCTCTCAAGGCCTGTCTTTGATGACCAGTCACATACTTGTGCTTCTCTCCATTACATAGGGATCTGTGTCTAGAATTTAATCTAGAATTTCAAGATGCAGGAATTTTGTGTGAAGCCTGGCTCCACAACCACCCATTTGTTAATCATAATCTATTTTAACTTTTGTAATAGTGTTCAGGTTTGTTTTTTCACTGCTACTCCTTCCATGAACAGAAGTTAAATGCTTTTTAAGAGCAGACTTGTGTTTAAAGTCCATGTCACAGCAATGACACTTGTAGGGCCTGTCACCGCTGTGGATATTCAGGTGATCCTGAAGCGTACTTTTGGCTGTGAAGGTCTTCAAGCACACCATGCACTGGAAGGGGCGAATGCCCATGTGCCCACGGATGTGTCTGTTGAGATTCTTTTTTTGTGTAAACGTTTTGCCACACTGCAGACACAAAAAGAGTTTGTGCATTTTCAGATGTCTAAGATAGTTCTCAAGATGCAGAAATCCCCTCGGACACTTGGGACACTGGTGCCGCCACGAGTTGCCAGAATCACCCAGGCTCTGGAATCCATTCATCAGACTAGAAGTTCCTTCTGGATTGTCACTGACAAAAGCCTGAAAATTATTTCCTGACATTTCTGTATTTCTGCTTTCAACTGTAGAATTTATCAAGGAGTGCTGGGTTTCTGGAAAATACAAATTTGTTTTAGAGGATGTGCAAGGCTGAGGAAAATGATCATTTTCTACATTTGCTACGCTCATAGAATCCATTCTGAAAATACAGATTTCATCATCCTTATAGCCGATTTCAACTGTTGATATTTCTGGGGTTTTTGTGTCCTTTCTTTGAGAGACCAAGCTCTCCACTTCAGGCTGTGAGATGTCCCCCTCTTCCTGTTTCACAGGGTATTCTACACTCACTGGGCTATCTTCAGAGATCTCAATTATTTCACAGTCTTTATCTAAAGCTTCATCCCCATTTCTCAGTTCGGAGTCTGAAGAGTGACACCTCTCTGCAGCCTCATTACTGTTCTCCATGGCAGCGTCGATTTCCAAGTACTTGGACAAAGCTTCGGTACACTTCTCCACGATGTGAACCATCTGGAGATAACTCGCGGCAGTCAGGTATTTCAGCAGCTCCTTCTTTTTGACTTCCAGAGCACCCGTGTAACAGGACAGCAGCAGCTTTCTGCCCACCTCGGCGCTCTGCAGGATAGTGATCCGCACCTGCTTCGACTGGTTGAGCAGAAACTGGTCCCTCATGAAGGTGGAGCAGGCGGCGAAGATCACCTTGTGCCCCTGGAACTCCGTGTCGTTGATGTAAATGGAGACGTCGCAGAAGAGGTTCTGCTGCCGCAGGAGGTTCATCTTCTGCAGCACGGCATCGCCCTGCTGCTCGAACTGGAAGTGCAGCACCTCCGAGTCCGCAGCCATTGCGCCGCTCCTGCGGTGGAAGCACCGGCACAGCCGGACAGAGTCACGCCGAGCCCAGGGACACACTGATGGGCCCCGCCAAAGCCGCCCGCCGCTCCCACCGCCCTACTCACCGGCCACGGCCCGGCCGGTCCCTGCAGCCGCTGCGTGCTCCGCCGCCGCTGCCGCAGCGCCCCGGAAGCGCTTCCCTCCCTCCTGCCCGCCCTTTCCGGCAGCGTGGCCGGAAGCGGCTCCAGCGTCTCCCGCCCATCTCCCCGGCGCCGTTACCGCGGCGGGAAATGAGAGACGGCAAGAGACAGTTAGCAGCACGTTTATTAAAGACTTGGCACTGCTACAGCGGCTGCCGCCGGGGAACACCGCACCGGCACCGGGGCGCGCCTCGCCAAACGTCCGGTAGAGGTAGCAACGTATCGGCCCGGAGCGTCCCCGGGCCGTCGCCTCCGTAAGGCATCCCGGAGAGCAGCCGCCCGGGGCTCCTCCTCGCCCCGCTGCTGGGGCGGGAGCCGTCAGCGAGGGCGCGGCGCATCGCCGGGCCGAGCAGCTGGCTTCCTTCCGGCTACCGGCCCGGCCCTAGAACGGGGAGAAGCGATCCGACAGCCGCCGACCCGCCTGCTTTGGTAATGACACGTAGTGTAAGACTTCTGCCCAGTCACTGAAGAGGTAGCTAATGCTCAGTCCGTCGATTATACAATCTCAAAGGAAAAACGTCCATTCTGCCTTCTCACCAAGCCAGGAGGGGGGACTACTCTCCCCTCTTTTTAAAAATATAATAGTAATAAAAAAATCAGTATTTAACGTGACTTCAGAATTCTCAGCCGTTTCAGTTTGTATCACATTTTTTTTCTCCCTCGTCTTTACTCCTCCCAATGACTCCAGAATCAAAAGTAGCCCCACACAATTTTAAAGTTATTTCAACAACAGTTCAGCGGCAGCCGTCTAAGTTTTGCCAAAAGCTATGGGAGAAAAAGACCATGACACTTTAATTTATCAGTTACTAATTTGCAAAATATGTCTTCTAAAAGAAAAATAAATTAAGATAGACTCATCCCTGATCTATACAGGAGGCTGTGCAGCTGCACTGTATGCGGCAGAAGCACTTGCTACACAAGCTACCACCACTCAGAAGAGTGATGAGCCTAAACCTCTGATAAACCTAAGAGTTCTAAGATTTTTATTCTATATAAAATAAATAAATAAAATGCCAACATAAAAAACCAAACCCTAATATATTCAAACAGTTATTAAAATATTTTTGTAATAGACTTCAGTTATTTTTAGGATATGCAGGAAGTTGTACAGCACAGTAAGTTGTGAGACTATCCACTTACCAGCAAATAGTATTCTACACATTAACACACAGATTATTGTAACTTCATAGTCCTCATCTGAATATTCAGCATCAGTAGCAACAACCAATGGATCTAGTCTTTCACTAATAAGAACATTGCAATGAAGACAACATTTTACATACATGGACAATTAATTAAGTTCATCTTATGCTATAATCTGCCTCTGTATATTCCATTTTTAAGATTTCTCACTCCGATTTAATCTATAATCCAGAGAAGAAGCATTAGCCAGGTTTTTCTTTTCTAATACCTCTTCTATACTCTTCACTTCTCTGTTCCATATAGGGGCACATCGTAGAAGAACTCTACCACCAGCACACTTTACACAGTGCCATCAGGGTTACTGCCCTCTTTATATCTCCAGGGTTTCTGGAGTCACGCAGCCATCTCCTGCATACATCTTTTGGTCTGCACCCTTTTGCCAGGCCAAAAATGCCAATATTGGTAAGAAGTCACTTTTCATCCAACAGTTGAGTTCATTTTCATTGAAGAAGCAGTCTTCTGATCTCTGCTTTTTCTATTTATTTCTGCCATGGTCTTGCCAAATGACCATGAGCAGCCTTTTAAGTGACCAGCCAGCAGTCTCAGAGGTTGACATCACACAGCACAGGGTGGACTGAAAACCTATATATCTTGACCAAATAATTTTTTTGTTTGTTTCTTAGGAAACCCCTTGTCTCTTCATACCAGCTTCAGGTCACCCATGGCTACTTCAACAAGCTGTGTTCTCCTTACAGTAACATTACAGCTTCATAATTCCACAAAAAAACCCCCCCAAACCAAAACCCAAACAGAAACAAAACATTTCCCAGACAGACGAAGCTTTCAATACTGTTCATTTTGCTGCCACTTTTTCTAGCATTCGTAGTTTTATTCCTTTCTCTGGCAGGAGACCATTTTCTTTATCGTGTCCATATTCATATCTGGTTAGATATTCACTAGTTCCTTACAGCACGTTGACCTGCCTCTGCAAGCTCTTATTCTCCACATCTATCTTTGTTTTGACGGTAGCACTATAACTTTTTGCCATATAGTGAACAATATCAAAATGTTTGAACAACACAGAAGATTCTGCCTGAATACAGAATGCAAGTGTCAGATGCAACTGTCATGATTGATTTTAGCTTGAAATGACTCCGAAAGCAGGTGGCTTTGAGAGGAGTTTAGAACAGTTTTTCTTCCCACTCAAACCTATTTTCTGCCCCAGGAACCTGAACAACAATTTTGCAAAGTTGCAAGCAGTTAGAATTTAGGCCTAAATATAGATGCTACAGCTTGAAAGATGTAATGCCCTGACTCTACTTCCATTGCTTACTTCATAGCTGTCCATGTAACAGTCAAGTACAGTAGCTTATAAACTCAATTGCAAAAAATGATTCACAGAATCACATTGCTTTTCTACTTGAAAGTATGTGGATTTCTGAAAATGTTCTGCAACATTAACACTTCTTATCCTTCATCAGTGTGATGTCTGCGTAAGGAAATCCTGGCTTCTATGCACACAGATCTGAAGATCAAGACCAACTTTTGATAATTACATACAAAATGTTTTTTGCTCTAGCACACCTTTGGTCATACCTGTTTAGCATTTTTAACCACACAGTAGCAGCCTTTCACCCTCACCCTCTCATTCAAACACATCAACAGTATTACTTTTAGATAGGAAGCATAATCTCAGCCTCACGGCAAACCTTGTGGAAAAGAGCTGCATCGGAAGAAATACTCCAAATACAAACAGCAGTTCTCTACTGAGGATCAGCTATTTGATTATTGGTCTATGCTACACTTCAATGTAATAAGAGTGCTGTTCTATTGGGAATGGTGTTCCTCAGAAAAATTAATTTCTTTCAGCCTGTTTGGGATGTGGATAATTCCACGGCACTTTTGAGAAGCAATACAGTATGATCCAGAATCCCAATTCACATGCCATTCCCGCTACATTGGATGTTTAAGGCGGTATACAAGAGGTATTGCTAAGTACAGTCAATAGCTGATATATTAAGCTATGGAAATTGTGCTACCTATACCTCATCCTAGGCTCTGTAAAACACTAATGGTCATAAACAATGCAGGTCACTTAAAATAAAAAAGTATTCTCTGAATGTCCAAGACATCAAAATCTTTCTGATGTTAATGTTCAATGGCAGGTATTTTTGTTTCTTTTTTCACATTAACTGACTAGATATCAAGGAGAGATATACAAGACCTATGGGGGGGAAGGAAAAAACCCGACAAAAGCAAAGCCTGGAGTCGTTATACTTTGCAGCTTTTAAACAGATTCTCTTCACAGTGTCAAAAGCAGTATTTCTCCACTCCAGCTTTGCCCTAAAACCAACACTATTGTGGCTTATGTGATACAAAATTTATGAAAGATGAAAGATAGTTTTTAGTGTTTAGCTTTTCTCAGAATATACATTGGTAAGTGCCCTTTAAAAATCCTAGGTATGACAGTGTAAGAAACAGGTCATACTTGCACTCCAGGCACCAGCCTCTCACATTCCAGAGCTGCAATTTATTCTCGTTTTGAGCAGTTCTATGCAACAACCCTGCCAAATCATTTAGGGTTTTATATTTTCATAATGCATGTTGAGGTTAAAAACCCTGAGAGCTTTTAAGATAGCAGTTGATTGGCAGCAGGTTTCTCAAAGTAGTTTAGTAACACCAAAAAAGTAACACAAAAATACTTCATTTCAACTGTAGGGGCCTAGGGGTAAGATCAGAGAAAGGTAACTTCAAGAGGTAAGCTTAAATTTAACTATATGGAGTGCTTCTAGTTATCCAGTGCTTTTTTAAAAAAAAAAAAATAAAAAATCGGGTTATCTCACGGCCTTGTCCTCTGTGCTCTTTCCTCCATCTGCCCAGACACAGAGAGGCCTCTAACTGTACAGCAGATGGTTTACTTGCAGCCCACAGCAACAGTCTTTCAAAAGGTGTTAGTCTTGAGTCTCCTAATCAGAGAGAAATGAAACAATTAACCCTATAATCCACAGTAGAGACACAGACAGAAACCTGAAGGAAGATTGCTATTCACAGAAAATATCAAGTAAGACTAAGAATGGTGGCTGAAGACCTGCCAGGTTTTGTAATCCAACCTGCCATCCATCCATAGCCTTTCAGGACATACCACTAGTTTAGGTAAGAGCCCAAACCAACCGTTTGCTCTTCTCAGTCAGGATCCCTACAAAGGGTTGGTTTTAATTGCTTAATTGACGCAGGTACTATCATTTCTTAAACTGAGCACGGCCTGAGGCAGCTTCCCTGCATCCAGTACCTGGCTTGCATCACCTTGCTGACAGACCTTACTGTCTGTAGCAGCACTACACGTGAATGAATCGAAGTCCACCGTTATGTCTTGAACGTTTCTTTCATTGGCATTGTCAAAGCTATTTTTACCGTGTAGCTGTTTAAGATGCTTCCTCAGAACAGGTTTATGCGCAAAAACCATGTCACAGTAGTTACACTTATGGGGCTTGTCCCCACTGTGCAGGTTGAGATGGTCCTGTAAGGAACATTTCTGAGAGAACGTTTTCCCACAGATCTTACATTGGAATGGTTTGATGCCTGCGTGCACTCTCATGTGCCGGTGGAGATTGCCTTTCTGAGTGAATGTCTTGCCACAGAGGAGACACATAAATAGTTTATGCATCTTTAAGTGATTAGCATAGTTTTCCAGATGCCGAAATACTCTTGTGCACTTTGGACACTGATGGTGCCACTGGAGGCCTTTGTCTATACCTCGGTTGTTAGGCCCAAACATATCTTTAGAGGCCAGAATGATGTTATCACTGCCAGCGTATGAAAGGGCATAGTTGTGGAGGTGATTTTGCTCTATTTCACTTGATCTGTTTTCAACAGTGGAGTTGATAAGAAAGTGTTGAGGCTCTGAGGAATGCAGTGCATTTTGTTCAGAAGAAATAAACTGGTTCTGATCCTTCTTGTTCCTAACTTCTGTTACCTCCCCAATGGACTCCACCTTGATGATCTGAATATCACTATCCTCCATGTCCATACTGTCTTCTGAAGGTTGAATACAAGGTGAATTTTGCTGCAGAGAGTCATCATCTCCTTGATGTTCCTTCAGCTCAGAGGAGTCACTTTGTTGTTCACACTCCTTGCTCTCCAATGGCTGCTTCGGTTTTATAAACTTCCAGAGGGCCTGCGTACATCGCTCAACAATGTGGCTCATCTGCAGAAAGCTAGCTGCAGTCAGGTAGTTTACCAGTTCCATTTCTGGGAACTCCAGAATGCCACTGTAGCAGGACAAAAGCAGCTGCCTCCCCACTTCCGAACTCTGCAGTATGGAGATTTTCACATCTCTGGAGTCGTTGAGTAAGAACTGATCTCTTAAAAAGGGAGAGCCAGCAGCAAATACAATTTTATGCCCATGAACTTCAACATCATCTATATGGACCACGACATCACAAAACTTGTTTTCTTCCCTCAGTTTGTTCATTTTCTGTAACATGGAATCCCCATAATTGTCAAACTTGAAGTGAAGAATATCTGATCTTTCTGACATTTTGGCACACCTAGGGAAAAGTAGCAAAAAAAAAAACAGATGAGAAATTTTTATTTTCTAAAATACAAGTTAGAAGGGTCTAAAGTAAGAATATAAAGTGTGTGTTTAATCAGATGTTCTGTTTTATCCTCTATAAATACTAAAGTCCAACACATGTTAAAAGTAAAAAGCACCAAGCTTACACCTCACCTTGCAGTATCTTTTCCCTTTTTTAAATTTAATAAAGATTATATAAAGCAGAGGTGATATGACAGAAATTCTCCTGAAGCAGTATCCTAAAAAGTTGTTTTCCACACTACTTGTCTGGAATTTGAAGGGAAACTATGGAAGTATTTTCAGAAGCCCTAGCTCTTGTTAAGCTTTGCTTCCACATTAAAACTCCTCAGAGATTTTGCCTTCACCAAGTAACAATGATGCTCTTTTAGCTTTTGGTTCTTCATTTCCTTTAATGCCTGAAGAGCTTTGGTAACAAACAAATTCAGGGTGAGACAGAACCTGGCACTTGCCAGACACACAAACATCCCTCTTAACCTTCTGCATCTATGACATACTGAAGAGTTACATAAGAGTTACAATACAATACATAAGAGTTACAATTCAAAAGCAATGGCTACAGTTCCTCTAGGACACTCCATGACCTGCCGGAACTGACACAGGCGAGTCTCATTGGCAGTAACTGTAACTTTGACAAACCTTCTAGCAGGAAGGACTATGAAAGCATTGCTGTATCTGCAGCACTGGGTTTAATGCATCTGTTTATATTGTCTTTTAAGGTTTTTTTTGCAGGGGTTGCTTTGCTGTGTGCTATTTTCAAAATGATATAGAAAAAAAAATCTTCTGTATGGCCTCTCCTAATATAAATCACATCTTCTAGGCTCCTTGTTTTGAATATCTGGGCAATGTAGAAAGTCTTATTTTTTGTCTTCTTTGGAAGATCACTCCTCTAGGAAGTCTGCTCTTGTTTGATAGTATTTGGAATAAAGATCACTGGATATTCCATTGAAAAAAGCATCAATCTTCTTCCTTTAGGAAGTTTGTTCTTGTTGGATAGTACTCGGAATGAGTAGCAGTGGATCTTCTACAAAACAAATACCAATCCTTTGTCTTTCAACAGTTCTTTTAAGAATTTCTAAGACTACACTGATTCTCTATGAAACACTGTTCACACAACCCTGCCAGAGAACTGAGATTGCAGAAAGTGAAGAAATCACAGGAGACTAAATGATGCAAGATTTAGCGAGATAAAAACAACAAAACAAAGCAAAACTTACACCTCACAACTCTTACAGACACCACATAAAGCTTGAAAGGAAGCTTTGAAGTTTACAGATAAAAGCAGATACTGTTCTCTTGGGGCATGAAGAATCAGCTCAGTATATGCAAGAGGAAATGGAGCCATGCCTACTGTAAATTAATGAATACACAAGACAAACGTTTGAAGAACATCTTTAGAACTATCTGCTGATAATCAGGGTTGTTTCAATTTGCTGATCAAATCTGTGACCTCCTCATTATTAAAGCCCATCAAGTGTATCTTCCAGCGTACGACATGTAAAAATTACAAAAGGATTTCAGAAGCTTTCAGAAACAAGGGACCACAGGAAGTCTGGAAACAAGAGTAGCATCATTCTGCAATACAGCAAGTTTGTTGAATCTACAGAAAGTAGAGCCACCCATCTCTAGTTATCCTGCCTTCACTGCACTTATCCCTGGTTCTATGGCAAAAAGTTGGAGGCAAGAGCCTCTGACAAATATGAATGGTAACAACAGATCATCACGAAGCATCTTCAGTGAATTTTAGGCATTATCAAACTGGTTTTGGTTTTTTCTCTTGGAAGTGATAAAGGAACTCTACTTGTGAGTCTGTTTTGTTCCACCTTGCCACACTACGGTATACGTGCAGCTGAAATAGGCACTCATGCCAAGGTAAAGCTGTAACGTACTGTTAACCAGCCACAACTATTGCAGCCACTCAGTGTTCTCTGGGCAAACCACAGGGGTCAGGTCACATCACGAGAAACTGAAAACAGAAAAGAAGGGACTTGCCTTGATATACATTCAATTTCCACAACTACTGATATCCATGGAAAATCAGCCATTAGATAAACCCCAAATCCTCTTTCCCAGCACGGTAGCAGACCAAGCCTAACATCCGCTGAGCCAGGACTCTCAGTGCCGAGCGGGAAGGGCAGGGCTCTCCCTTCAGCGCCTCTCCTCTGGAAGCAGGTGCATCCTCGGTCTTTACCGACCGCAGATGGGCACCGGCTCCCGAGCACGTACTTCCCGACAACCAGGAAAATTATATTCTAGGACAGATCAGCCGGCAGCCTACATGAATTTTCAAAACAATGCTCAAACACCAAGTCCTTTCCAAACGCGAAGGAGGCCGCTGCCTGCGCCCGCCGCGCCCCGGCCCCGCCGCACGGAGAGAAAGGGCAAGGTACCTGTAGCGCCGGGCCGCGTCCCCCCGCTCGCACCCGCGGCCGCTCCTACCGCAGCGCACGCCGCGGCCTCCGCCTACGGACCTAGAGAGGGGAGGAGAGCCGCCGTGAGCCNCCGGTCACGTGGTGGGCGGCAGCGACGGCCCAGGCCCGGCACCGGGAGGCGGCGGCAGCGGCGGCCGGGGTAGGTGGGACTTGCGTTGTCGGCAGGGTCTCGTCCGCCCCGTCCCTCCGCCCTCGAGCCGCCCCTTTCCCGCCGCTATCCCTGCCCGGTGGTCCCGGCCCGCTCCTGCGGCGCTTGCCAGGTGCGTGCGGGCGCTGTCTCGTCGCCGCTCTGGGGCTTCACCGCCGCTCCCCGACTCGGACCGGCGAGAGGCGTGTGGGAGCTGGGGGCTTTCCTGCGCCCCGTTACCGGCGCGTCCCTCCCCAGCTCCCAGGGACGTGTCTCCCTCCTGGTGCGGTGCCCTCCCGCCCCCGTCCCCAGTGCCCGGCGGAGACTGGGGGCCGCGGCCTCGGCGCCGAGCCGCCCGGCAGCAGGCGCGGGGGAGGCTGGAGCAGCGCCTTGAGGCCGCCTCGGGTCGCACAGGGCCAGGCGCTGCCGGCTCCCCTGGCCGAGTCCCGGGACAGGCGCAGGGGGGGGCGCCAAGGTGGGCCCTTCCTCGCCAGCTCCTCTGGCTCTGGGTGAGGGGGCGGGGGGAACCCGCCTCGTTCCGCAGACCCTTCTAGCCTGCTAACCCTCAGCGCGTACTGGAGTCGCCGGTTTTCCCTCCCGTCCCGCGCCGGGCTATGCTGGGCGTTTTGGGGACTGACGTCGATTTACCGGCCAGGCTCCTGCTTACTTTCTCCATGACCTGGATGTGTCGGTTGTTGCCTGTTGCTTCCAGGTGGATGCTAAAATGTGGCATTTCGCTGCTTGCAGACACCTTTGTTTGGTTTATGTACCGTAACCTTGGTGTTTCGTTTGGTTTTTTTCCTTCCTGTTGTCAAGGGCATGTTTGTTTCACTTAAAACATGCCTAGAAGATAATTTTTAAGTTGATTTTGTCATTTAGGGATGAAAATTAAGTATAAACAAACAGTCTCTGCTAAGTTGCTTTAAAAATGTGCATCAGCAAAAATTAACTAAAAAATCGAACTAGTAGAAGCAGGCTGTGGTTTTCATCTGTGTAGTTTTGACTGAGGTATTTCAGGGGAGGGGAGGAGGAGAAAAAGGGAGAAGTTTGGAGAGAGGGAAAAGGATAACCTCAGAGCTTTGGAGAGAGGGAAAAAAATCATGTTTATTTCTTAAATACAAGTTGGAGATCAAGTACTACTTACCTGTATCGTTACTTAGATATAGCTTGATCTATATTCACAGTTCTACTTACAGGTTTTGTCAAAGCTGATGGAATTTCTGAGATTTTTGACAGCTTTCTTAGAAAATGGGTGCCTGCATGGACTTCACCATTGCTGATGAAATTACAGAAACACTGTGCTCTTTTTAAAAGCCTCTACTTAACATTAAGAGGTCAAGGACCTGAGCAAACTTATTTTTGTGTACACAGTAAACAAATTAACAAATGGAGCTTGGCATAGAGGTTTCCTTTCATTTTCCAGACCCAGGTGCACACAGCTTTTGGTAGCATGCACCAGTTGTAACTCTTCTTTTTTCAGTTCTTTCACAGCATATTTTTAAAGTGTTAAGTTTGTCTGGTAAGCATAATTCTCTGTTGCTGTGTGAATGCTACTGAGGGAAGGATTCCAGAGGTATACAGAGCATCATTTTCAGAGTTTGTTTAGCCTCTGGCTGCACTGCCTTTATCCCAGCCTCCGGCCTGTGTTATGTCCTGGCTCCTCCGTGCAGGCAGGCATAGATGTGCCTGATGCTGATGGAGCATCAGCTGTGGAGTGTGGATGAACCAACTGTTCACAGTTAATTCATTCCAGTGACATTTTTGTGACGGGCTAGCTGAGGCAGTGTCAGCATTTCTTTTATAAACCATGGTTTCCCAGGACCTGCTGCATGTTTCTGGGGTTGGGGAATTTGCTTATTACAAGAGCCTGAAATCACAGTTTTGTCCTCTGAGCAGATATTTTAAATTAAGATTAATGGCAAAATATGTTGGAAGTAACTGTGAACCTGTTAAGGATTCTTAACAAAGATTGTGTTAGCTTAAGTCTTGTGTTTTGTCTAGTTCCTGGTTTTGCATACAACATGTAATGATTCACTCAGTCTTCTGAGACCTGTGCTCCTCTGCACTTGGGAAGAGCAGGAGAGGGGAAACTTGAGGCAGCATTATCTCCAAATAATGTTATCTTTTTTTCTGTCTGGCTTTTGTGGTTAGTGAGAACATCTGTGACTGTTAGTGTGTTTTAAAATGAAATGTCAGTGTTGTAGTTGCTATTTTCTATTAATTACACTCTTTAGACATCCTAAATCTTTGTTTTCACATGCAGTATTCCACTGGCTTTCTTGCTTCATTTTGAGTGCAAAATATTTCTTGTTGCCTTTGAGAGTGTGTGTTCCACAGGGAAGCTGGGTAAAGATCAAACATATGATTATGCAGACTAACCATGTGATATGTGAAAAGAAAAAAGTTGACAGTGATTGATCTTTCTTGCATGTTTTTTTTCCTCCAATAGTTGCAATAAAATAGATGTTGTGCGTGTGTGTGTGCTCAGAACAAGTCAAACTGCAGCTCCTTTCCCATGTGTCTATCAGTGTGACATCACTTGAATTCTTACATTTCTTATGCTGCTCAGACTGAAACACCTGGCACATGCCTGCAATGACTGCATTGTGCTGTAACATTTTCCAGGTTTTTTTCAGGATACACTGTGTATTTGTGAAAAAAAACCCCAAATATACACTCTGTGAATGGTGAGGGTAAAAAAAAATCACAGATGTTAAAGACTGTAAAGAGCAGGGAGTCCTAATGAATGCTGGCTTATTTGTCATAACACAGCTTTGCAAACTACATTGTAAAGCATCTGAACTCTGCTACAAATTCCACTTTTTACCCACACTAAGATGCTAATGGTGAAAACTGTGGAAGTAGAACTTTGTATGTTTAACTTGAACCATACTGGATATTAAGCTATGCATAAAGCCATACACATGGAAACAAAGTACATTATTTTCAGTGGATCAGTTTGCATTGAATCAGTCACCTCAGCATCTTGGCTGCATGCTATCTACTTGTTTTCCATGTTTTTTGACATTATATTTAGTGGGTTTATATTTTAGGGATAGAGGATTTATTTTGCATGACAAACTTCCTGACTTGGCTGATCAAGGTAGCTTCCCGAATGATATATTCTTTAGTAATTTAGTTACTGTTGCTGCATTGTTCTTTTATATCTGGTGCCTTCTTCATCAGATATACTGTAACTTTGTGGAATTGCTGTAGGAACTGCAGCTGAAGTACAAAAGCTGAAAAAGATATGACTGTGGAAAAAAAATCTCTTTTCCTCCCTAGTTTTCAAGCCTGTTCTCACATTTATTCTCTTTTCTGCCCCAAAACCTAAGTATATTTTGTGTTGTATTCCCCTCTGAATTCATTGCTAGGAGTGCTACATCTGCTGCTGACTTAAAGGTGACTGCTGTTTTAAACAGGTCAGGAAGTTTGTAGCCAAAACAGTGATTTTTTTTCTGCTCATCTGCTGGCTTTTGCATGGCTGTGGGTGTTCTAAACACTGGCAGAGGAGAACCCCTTCGAAATGGAATGAGACCAGCCATAGTTATGAGTGCCTTGCTTCACTTGTTGTGCATGTCTTATAGTGGGCATTTAAGCCTCAGCCTCTTACAGTAATGTAAAAAGGAAGGTTTTCTGTTTTGTTTTTTTTTATATATATATATATACTGTTTAAGCTCTTTTAAATTCATTCTGGCAGTGTGTACAGGGAAAATTTTGGTCAAAAGTTGCAGGTCAGGTGCCAAGGACTTGGGAGAGGGTAGGAAAGTAAAGGGTATGAATATTTTGTAAATATATCAGCTAATTTTGGTAAGTTTGTTTTGCAGTTGATTGAGATTTTAGCATGGTAAATCATGTCTTTGCTGTTTCTTTGCATGTTATCTTGAATAGAGAGACTCAGATAGGTTGCTGCTGTTGTTTAATTGTTTTAAAGAACATCTCAGGGGAGGAGGTGGTCTAGTGGTTGGGATTCAGCACTCTCACCGCCAGGACCCACGTTCAATTCCTGGTCAGGGAAGCTTTGTTGTGACCTAGTCTTAGGGAATCCTGCTGTGGCAGGGGTGTTGGACTAGATGATCCTTTGAGGTCCCTTCCAACTCCTAACATACTGTGATACTGTGGTCTTTTAAAAAGATAGTTTGATTCTTGGCCCCGTATTGTATAACAACAGCAGTGAAGGTGAACTGCACTGAGAATTAGAATTTCAAATAAAATTGAAAGTGGTGATGCAGGAGTCAGCTGTGTTGACTTTCTTATTTTTCAGCTTTTTCTAATATTTTTTGAGTGTGTGAGGAGGGGCAGGATGCCCATTTAATTACACAGTTGAGGAGAGAAATAAATTGTTAAAAATTTGCCTCTTACTATGCATTTTACCTAGATGCTCTGTCTCCCATAGAGGTGTAAAGACATCTTCAGGCAAACACTATGTTACTGAGGTGTAGTTTTGTGTTAGGAACTAAACTGTGCCGAGTTCAAAAGCTGGTATTTTATTTATGTTGAAACAAACCAGGGCCTTCTTGTAAGGGATGAGACATTGGCTTCTTCTCAGAAGCTGTAAAACTTGAGGTCTACACTTGGCTGGGGTCTTTTCTCCTGCCTCTAAACTGTGAGAACAGAAAGCTTCAATTCTCAGACAAGTTGCAGGTATTACTAAAGAGCTCTGCCACAACTGTGGTTTGTTCTTACTTTTCAATTTCAGAGTAGTCATAAGCCTGCCACACTTAATTGCTATGCTGGCCTTTGATGTATGCCCTTCTAGGCTGGCCCGTATTTTAATGAGCTCATAGGCTTTCTGCTGTTGATTCTGCTATTGTGAGTTTTCTGATTCTGGTAAAATGATCCATGTGGTAATCTGCAAGGAACAGAGGAAATAAAATGTGTTGAAAGTGAAGTATGGGGATATGGAAATTTTTGTTAACTTCAGGCAATATTTTAGCATTTTTAGTATTTTAAGGCTGTGCTTTTGCACCTTGACTATTTGAGCATTAATCTGATGAATCTCTGTGGCTGATTACAGTGTGGTTGGGTAATTGAGCCTGCCTTGCTGGTACATCACTAAGAACCAAAAGCTTCTTACTGTTGTCCCCTTCCCTGTGCTTTCTTATCTTGTGTAATTTCAGTAAGACTTTTGCTTGATGTAAGGTTGGCAAAGTGGGACTAATTGGGACTTTCTGCTGTTGCAATACTGTATTGTGAAACTGCTGCAGGGGTTAGGCTAAGGCTGCTCTGGGGTCCAGTGCAGTGTCTGCTCACACCACATTACTGAAAAAGGAGCATGCAAAAGCACAGCATACTTTTTCTTGAATTCAAGTTAATATTAGTGAAAGGTGTCAGATTGAAAGACTTTGGAAAGAGGTGAAATTAACAGTTCAAGACAGATGCAGTATACCACAATAAATTGCTAAGTTGATCCTTGCCTACATGATCTTTACAGCTGCTTGTGATCAAAGCATTCTATTCTACTCGTACTGTTTTAGTGTGGCAGATGAGTTTGCACTGTTTGAATGAAAACACTAAAGCCAAAGGGATATTAAGTATTTGAAGTTTAGTTTTATTCTGTTTCAATATGTTTGATTTAGTTATTTTCTGATGATCTGTGTATTATATAAATGGTACTCTAGGGAACTTCTGTAGAAATGTTCTAACATGAATTCTTCAAACAAAAGCATGTTTAAAACTGAGAGCTCTGCTCTACCTTTAACATACATGTGATACCAGATAGACATGTACAGTGAGTAAAACTTCAAAATGTCTGAATCTTGCAGGCAGTAATTCTCATTGAAAGTCAGTGGATCTTAAAATGGCTTTGAAAAAGATATATAAATACCTTGCTTGCTTTTGGAAATGAAATCCAGTAATCATAGGTATATTGTTATTCACGAACAACCCACATCTGTTCTTCCTCTTATGCGCTGTTTCACTTGTCCAGTGAAACAAGTTTCAGGACCATGAAGCATCTCAATTGGTAAAGTAATCAGGGTAAAAATAACCCAGAGGAAAGAAAAATAAAATAAAATTGCTGTCCTGGCAGATTTCACATCATATTGGTGTTCATGGAGAGAGGAGTATTGATAGGAATAAAAGCAGGCTTTGCTATTTGTGGTGCATTGTTCTTGGTCGAGCGAGGAATGCGATGAGCTGTGCGTGCGGATGTGCCAGGTTTCACTGTTGTTTGCCTGCTCTGTTAGAAGGCAGACTGGGACAGGATTCCACCAAATGGAAGGCAGAACTTCAAGCTAAAAAAGCATTTTGATTTGGTCATGCTTGGGACCATATAAAGACCTGAGCCATTGTGATAAGGGTATATCTGGGTTTCTGGGGAATTTAATCACCCATTTTTCATCATGGCAGTCTGTTTTGAGCCATGGATTCTGAGAATCTGTGCTGTAGAGTTCAAGGTGCGCAGCTGAGCTTCACCTTTTGTTCCTTTCTTCAAATGCCTCTCGGTGCTAGTTCCAGCTTTTTAAAATCCTCTGTTGGCTCTGATTCTCAGTACTGATCCAGCCTACACTGTTCTTCCTGCTCCTTGGAAGTATTTTCTTTTATTGTTCCTTACAGTACAGAAGATTTAGCATAGATTCATAAAATGCTGTATGTCTTGAGATTTTTAGAGCATCCTTACCACAAAATACCAAGAGACAGACCAAACTCTTGTTTTGTAGAGAAAGAATGTGACTGCAGCATACAGTGAGCTCTGATAGCTACAGAAGTAATTTTTGCATGAACACAGGTGAAGGCAGACAGTATATCTGTGGAAAGCAAATGGGCTTTGCAGCTCTGGCTTTAAGATGAATCGTTTGTCAGCAGGTGTAGTTTATGTTCCCAGGGCCTGTTTACTGTCCTAGTAAAAATGGTGCCTGACATAATCATGAAATACTGTAAAAACAGTTATTATCTTTCCTTTGGTGAGCTATGGAAACCAGTGATCTGTTTGTAGCATGCCTCTTAGCAAAATCAAAGCAGGACCATGAGTCTACCTTGACAGAAGAGTTTAAGGTGGTTGTGCTGTCAGGTGTGTTACTTTTCATAACAAGTCAGCAGGTTTCTGAAAAGAAAGGTTTGAGCATTTTAGCATGAAGTTTTATATAAGTATTTTTATGATTTTTGTTTTTCAGGAGTTTATAAGATATTTAATCTCATTCATGAATCGAACTTCCTTTTTAAGTCATGGATGACAAGGCTTCTGTTGGAAAAATCAGTGTCTCCTCAGACTCGGTATCCACTCTTAACAGTGAAGATTTTGTCTTGGTTTCCAGGCAAGGGGATGAAACACCATCTACAAATAATGGTAGTGATGATGAAAAAACAGGACTGAAGGTAAGACTCAATAACCTGAGTTTGTTCCCTATTCTTCTAAATCAAACTAACCATAGAGAGCTTAAAGAGGGTCTTCTTTATTGTGGAAAACTTGACAGAAGGGACAACTTATTCAAGAATTGATTTTGCCAGTAACTTCTGCATTACTGTTGCTGATGTAAAGAGGTGGTAATTAGGTTTTGAGTAAGAGCTCTCCATCACTACTTGTGGGTTTTTTCCCACTTTGCAGAATCTTTTATGAAGTGCTTAGGATGAAACAGACTGACTTGTCAGGAATTTGGAGTTGTGATTTTATCACAGCTTTCAGGTAGAAAGCTGTGTTAACATACACTTGATTTGACCATAGCTGTTAATTCAAACACATAATATAAAGTTTTCCCCAATGTGAAATGTTCTCTTTAAGAAATGTAGTTATAACTAACAACTTGGCATAAATCTGAGAATCCAAGCCTATGTGGTAGGCTTGTGTGAATTGGAAGGGCATTGACATCATCTCACTTAGGAAAGTGCTGTTCTCAGAAGAGACCCTTGTCACTCTTTCCTTCTTTTTTTTTTTTTTTCTGCTTAAAGAGAATCTTTCATCCCAGTTTGTATTTCAGCAGTCTTTAAGCAAAGTGACATAAGTAAGATGATCACTCTAAATTCTGTCCTGTTAATGTGTTGAAAACTGGTTTTACCTGGAGTGAGTCAAGTTAGCGTGTTCTTTGTGGGAGACACTCTATTACCACAAGAGGCTGATGTCTACAGGGATGTCTGTCTGTTCAAAACAGTGTCTTTAAAGATAAGAAATCAGATGTTCTACCTGTTGGACTGAGTGTTCCTCTTTTCCTTAGCATCAGTTGTAATAGAGACTTTATTGAATGTTTCTTGATGCTTTTGCTCAGCTTGCTTTTACCTCCCAACTGCTCTTTTTCTTGAAATCCTTTGAATTCTGGACAAGTCATGCCACTATAGTTGCTATTCTCTTTTACATAGGACTTCAAGTTAATTCTATTAGTTAAAGAGTCTCAAGGTCTTGCTTTTGCTTAATCTGGCAAATAAGTTCTCTTATTTTTATTGCTATTGCAGAAGATTTCCACTTTACATCATTGGATAGTCTAAAAAAAATTAGAAATTTTCTTAGTCAACCTGGTGAGCTATGAAACCTGCTGAAAGACTGTAACCTCATGCTTGTCTTTCTGAATGCTGCAAACACCAGCAGCTATAAATACTTAAGAATTCAGAATAGTCTCCACAGTGGTGCCTACCTTGAGAATGATTTTGTGGGCAGTGTGTGTAATAGCTCCCAAAGTTGTGATGTGTTGTTTGAGACCCTAGGAGACAGATATGCTCAACCAGATTTTTCCATTCTATCCTGTTACTCCCAAAGAAAATTTAGAAACATGCGATGCTGTAATCTGCAGTGCTTCTTGCTCCACATGGGAGCTGTTTATATTGCTGCTCTAATGATTGCCTTGTGCCTGTCCTGCAGTATTAAAGAAATTGGAGAGACTTGTATGTGAAGTCATCTTCATAAAGCTTGTGAGTATTCCAGAGAAGAATATTCTTAATCAGCTTCATACTGACTCCTGAAACTTCTTAAATTTTCCTCATTTACTTCCAAGGTGGTTTATAAATGCTGGCTGCAGGTAGGCTGTTTCTTTTGGTGAGGAGAAAAGAACATTAGCACTTCTGGCTCCTGATCATCATCAATTGTAAAATAAAGTTGTGCTGTTCCCCATCAAGCTTTGCAGGTCTTGAAGATAAGCTTCTTTATGAATTCGATGCCAAGACTGAGCACAGTCTTTGAACAAAGTGAACCACCTTGAGCCTTTCAGTATTCTTGTGTTTGAGAGTATGCACTGTTTGGTTATTGGCTGCAATCTCAGTGATTAATGGAAATATTATGTCTTAGCTAAGCAGTCAGTGCACAGTCTAGATTCTCCCATACAGGGATTTTTCTGTTAACCTCCTTGAGACCTACTGCCCTGGAATATTGATTTGTTCCTGGTTCCTGTTTTTTAACTTCAGCTTGCAAATAGCCAGTTTTACTATATGATTAAACTATTTATTTTGTGCATGGGTAAGTGGAGTTGTGAAGGCTGTCAGAGTGATGTTAAAATGCTATCACTGGTATCAAAAAGTGTTTAAATAGTATATGGAAAAATTCTATTAACAGTACAACATAAGAACTGAGTTTATGAATTCCATAGGAACACATGAGATGAGTTTTTACAGGGAGAATCAATTCCTTTGGTATTTGCATGTCAGAACTAAGTTGCATTGATGTGCCCACTAAAAAGCAGAACATTTGAGCAGGTGTCTTTTTTCTTGATGTTCTGTTTCTTTAGAAAAGCAGCTTGAGGAGCTTTCATTTGCTAGGAGCAGTCTGAGGATGGTGCTAGAAGTTTAGGCTTCTGTTTGCTGAGTGTGGTAGGCTGTGGAATTTGTACATCAAAGCAGAGGCTCTCATTTCAAATGTGTTGATATACTATAGTTTTGAGTTAAGTGCTGTGGACTGAATTAATGCATGTGTTTGCTTTTGTTTTTTTCTCAAGTTCAGACAGGAATATTTCTTCTGAAGCCAATCAGGAACCATATTTTTCTTCACAAATATGTTTTTGCTTTTTGTCTATGCTGAAATACTTGGTTCAATTTAAAAAGGAGTTGTCAGTGATTATGGCAAACTATAATTTGGTAGATGTTCTACTATTGTTTCTATGTCTGCTTTTGCCTACTGCCAGTGGCACTGCAGTGGATTTATGAAAGCTTTGCTTCTGGAGCATGTTGTAGAACAGGAGTTCATGAACTACATGCTGCAATGAGACCTCTTCCAGCAGAGGCCAGCAGCACTTGTGTTTGGAGAAGGGAGTAAACTACAGTCGTGATAAATCCCCTGTGTTGCTGGAAAGGAAGTTCACTACATCCTGTTTAAAGGTTAAATAAAACTAGTTTTCAGTTTTGTGAGAAATGGAGCAAACAGTGATCAGGGTGAATGGTTTCTTTCCTCTATCTGAAGCAAACCTACCTGGAGCATTTATCCACTACACCTTGTTCTTCCCTCCTGCCCTCAGTTCTGCTGCACTCTGTCATGCTGACTCTTACTGGCTTTCTGGGTTGCAATAAAGTTGTAGACATGTTTACATCTTGATGTGTGCTGTTCCCACGCTGTGGTGAATTTATATGGTTGTTTAAGAGACTTCAGTAGACATTAAGTTAGTTTTAGTTTGTTTTAGGCTTTGTTTCATGGGCAGCTGGCTTGTTGCACTTGACTGTTAGGGCTGTGAGAACAGCTGAGCTCCTCCAGTCCAAAAGTATATTTACTGTGTCTTTCAGAATTCTTTTCTGAGGGTAGTCTGGGCCAGGCAGGAAGGCTTTCTTGGAGGGGTTCTTTTAAGTTACTTCTTAAATTAAGATTTATATGGTGAGGTTTTAGAATATTTACAAGACATGTTTTATTTCTTTTGAGGTGCCTGTTTCCTGTCACGCCATAAACAACTTGGACTCATGTTTTACCTGTCACACTATTTTTAGGAGCTCTTATTTTCAAGATCATGTTTTGTATGGCAGTATCTAGATCCAAGTTATCAATACTGATTATTTTACCAAATACAGTAGATCACTGTTCAGAATTTTTTGGCTTGTAATCCTAATGGAATAGAACATTTTACATGTGCATTTTGTTAATACTATTACAGCATTTACCTCTCACTGGATATAGATTCCTCACCTTCCTTTCCCAAACCCAAATGAAGTCTCTATAATCACTGTGAGCAAAAGCATATGAGATACAGGTTTTTGCCAGAATGCATTTTAAGTTCAGATTCTGTAGCAAACAGGTTCTGTAAACTAGAAGTTACTTCAGTTTTTTTAACATTCAGACTGTAATGGGGCTGGCAGGACATTATAATTGCAAAACACATGAACTGGGTGCAGTAGAGTAACATGGTGCATTTTCTATCATCATCATCCTTCTGATGAATACTTGCAGAGACCTGAGTAATAAACTTGATACTTAAAAGGGTTATGCCTTTGTTGACCACCTGCAACATTTTCCATTGGTTTCCTGATAAATCATGCAAATAAATACTAAAATTATTGGGAGGAAAATGCAAATCTGTGGATTCCTTTAACTAGTTCCAGGTTACTGATACTTCTGTGCATGTACAGCTGAGTACAGCAGCTACCCTGTCATACTCGGTGCAGATGATCCCAGATACCAAATGAATGTCTTTTAATCCTTACTGAAAAATTACTTTGAGCATGAGTTTGATGAGCATAAACATCTCCCAAAGGTGTTTTGTTGTTGTTTAGATTCCATAGTAAAAGTCACTAGGTTCTTACTTTTTTTTTTTTTGTCCCTCCTTCCTCTGGGGTCTTGTGTGCTTGCTGGTTTTTTCATTACCTGTGAATTTCATTTTTTGCATACCTTCTGAAGAACAGGGATCTGGGACTTCTCTCAAAGTAATTGTTTTCTGTTTCTGGTCAGAAGTTTCTGTTCTTTGTTAATATTCTTATATATTAAGTAATTGTTTATCACTAGCAAATTAATATACTGTTTACACCTTTAATGCAATGTAGACAGAGGCTGCAGATACAGTTAATTATGTGGAGATTGTGGGTCTGAGTGAGAAAAAGACAGTGACTACACTTCATATTTCTTCCTTTTCCCTCTGAACTGAGAAGTTTGTCTTTGGGGATGTGATGGAAATGACCATATGTCAGAATTCTGACTTGGCTGAGAAGCCTCTAATTTCACTGTAATTATTCTTGAGACATGCCTGGTGGAAGTGCACGTACAAATATTTCAGTGACAGGTGATGTTCTGCTTACAGTCTGTTTCATTGCAAGGCTCATGTATGTGCATGAAGGAGTTCTATTATCTGTTCCAGTGTTATTTGAGCAATCTTAAATAGACTTCAGGTTGATTTGATTTACTGTTAAAATGTGAGAACCTTGGCCATTGTTTCAGGTACTTTCAAGATAATTTAATTTTCCCCTATGAGATGCTAGCTTTAAGGGAGATTGAATTTGCTTCAGTACTGAGACTGTGTTATGAGCAGATTTCTGTCTGCTTTGCATTATTCCTCCTGGTTTTAACCACTTCCTTTCTTTACTCTCTTACTTTACAGATTAAAAAATAAAATGTTTCTTTTAATAATATTTTATTTACACTCTAAGATATTTATTTGGGGTAGTTGCACAATGTGGATTTTATTGGCTTGCTTCTAGTGTCTTAAGTCAGTAAACTTGGAGAGGTGTAAGGGTATAGAAGTGCATATCTGCTCATACGGTTGAGACTTGGTGCCAACAATAATAACCAGCAGCAGCTGAAGTGTTGGAATCCAGTACCTTTCTCTGGCTGCCATCTGGTAAAAGACTTCTGTAAACTCCATTTCCATGCTTCATTCATGCTGTGCAAAGCATCAGTCACTGCCCTGTTAATTGCAGAGGAATGGACAAAGTTTCCTTACATACAGTGTCTAAGAGTTTTCTGAAATTAATGTCTTCATTCTATTTCTAGCTTAGGACATAATTTCACAGCATTTAGGTTGCTTCATGCTTTCATGTTGACTTCAATGGAGTGCAAAGTCAGGCTGTAGATGAGTGTTAGGAAACAAAACAACACTACCTCTTCTCTGCAGCATGATCGCATAATCCTGCTCCAGATTCTCCTTCTGTGAAACCTTCTTATCTTACCCATGGACCACAGAGCATATTTAATTATATTTGCCCCTTTCTGGTATTATTCTGAGAATTACAGACCACTGTACTGTGGACATCTGTAAGTTTCTTCTGTCATAAGCTAGTCTTTGTAGTTGGTGATTAAAGACTGGTTTGAAAGTAATCTCATCACTTCTTCCAGTGCTAGAAAACTCCTGCTTTGAGCTTGTTGATTTGTTAAAGCAGTGAGGAATCAATCTGTACTGGTGAGCATTCGCACAATGCAGTTTGTGTTTACTGTTGTGGCTAGGTTAAATTTGTTAACTGCTGCTTTGGGTGACAGAAGAAGCCATCTGAATGACCTTGTGCCTTGGGGGGTATTTTTTTCTTTTTCATTTAAACACTTTTTTTGTGTCCCAACTCTGTGGCTCTTAGATTGTGGGGAATGGAAGTGAACAGCAGCTGCAGAGGGAGCTTGAAGACGTGCTGATGGACCCACCTATGGAAGATCAGTCAAGTGACCGGGACCATGGAGAGGACATTAGGACTGATGGAGATGGGGAAGAACCTGTTGTCCTTGAAGCTTCAGCATCCTCTACCATTAACCCAGTATCTGTGGCAGGACTCCAGAAACCAGAAATGAGTTTGCCAGTGAAACCATCCCAGGGAGGTTAGAAAAAAAAAAACTGGGGAATGCCTGTTGGTATCTTATGAGCTAGCTTTTTGTGGGGAAAGGGAGGAGAATTTAGGTACAGGTCTGTCTTTCCCTATTTGTCCCATTGTAATCACCTAGTGCAGTAAATGCCAGGTAATTTGATGCAAAAGTTAACATATGCTGAACTGTCCTCTCCTCTGATAACAGTTGTTATACTAGCCTTGAGATGTTTGCAGAAATATTGTGCCTACTTGCCTGCCTGTGTAAAATATTAGTCTGTTCAGCTTGTCTATGCATCTTGTTGCTGTAAGGAAAATCAGTGCACTCTCACACTGAAAAGAAGCCTTCAGAGTGAACTGGTTGTAGTGTGGGAATAGCTGAGCTGCCCTCTGCCATCAGTAACTCACTTTCAGGCAGTTTTCCTTTAGTATTTTGGCGTGACCTGACTTTCTGTGATGTGTTTCTTGGTCACTTTTGTAATTTAGTTAGTGAGGAGTCAATCTCTGGTAATTTATTTATGTATGCCTTGTCTTGCTTCTTATCTTCAACTTTGTCTCACTCCAGACTGTGAGGATTTGAGCCCTTTTACGCCTATGACAGACGAGGACAGTGTGGTGTTTAGCAAGCTCACCTACCTAGGCTGTGCATCTGTGAATGCTCCTCGGAGTGAAGTGGAAGCCCTCAGAATGATGTCCATCTTACGAAGCCAGTGCCAGATTTCTCTAGATGTGACTCTGTCAGTGCCTAATGTCTCTGAAGGGACAGTGAGGTATGAAGCTCATTCCATGTACTCTCTGATGGTGTGTATGTAATCTTATTTCTTTTTAGCAAAGGAAACAGGCTACCAGTTTACTTTGGAGGAGACATGAGCATCTTGGGATTTCCTTTACTGGAAAAAGTGGATTTTAAAGAGATCTGAGAAAAGTGGTGCTTTGAATTTGTTTACCAAAGGCATTTTATGTCTCAGGATCAGTATAAAATACAGTGATGATCCAAGGTGTCCCAAAAGCCATAGTGGGAATGGTTATTGATGAATGCTTTGGAAATAGCCTGGAAGATGTTTAGTTTATAGGGGTGGAAAATGGTTTATGTGCGAAGCTTAACAGGGATCAGGCTATCCACTGCTGCATATTAGTGTAGTTTTTTGAAAGCTAAGCCCTGAAAACTATGGAGAAATTATTGGTGAGAAAGTCTGTTGTATTGTATTTATGCTGTTCAATTTAAATATAATTATTCTGTTCAAGTTTGCCAATAGATGACAGTCAGGAGCTATTTTTTTGTGATATATTTTTTTTCCAGTAGCTATGAAATTGATAAAGCTTGCAACTTAGTATCTGCTTGAAATAATTCTTCTAAAGGTGCCTGCTTTGGGTTTTTCTTCTCTCTCTTAACAGACTTTTGGATCCTCAGACAAACACAGAAATAGAAAATTATCCAATATATAAAATCCTTTTTTGTGTACGAGGGCATGATGGGACCCCTGAAAGCGATTGCTTTGCTTTCACTGAAAGCCACTACAATGCAGAACTCTTCAGGATTCATGTCTTCCGGTGTGAAATCCAAGAAGCTGTAAGTTGAATCTTTTCCCCAAATGGCAGTTATGTAATTACAGAAATGAAACTGAAGTATTTCAGGCACTTTAGAAATCATGTACCTTCATCAGTTTGGGCTTTTTTCTACCCCAAGTTAAGATAACTGTAGAAGCTTCAGGTATGAAATAATAATGTGCATTTACTAGTTTATCCTTTAAGAAGTGTATAAAAAAGCTTATGAGATGGTAAAACTGAATTATTTTCATACAATTACTTCTCATTCTATTCTTTATTGAAAATTCAGGTAGATTTCAACTGCTGCATTCTGTATGTCTGTAGCTTTCTGACCTCTCTTTGATGCCATCTAACTGCAGGTGAGCCGAATACTGTACAGTTTTGCCACTGCCTTCCGTCGTTCTGCCAAACAAACTCCGCTCTCAGCCATTGCCACCCCTCAGACTCCAGACAGTGATATTTTCACCTTCTCTGTGTCACTGGAAATCAAAGAAGATGATGGGAAAGGTTATTTCAGGTATAGATTATTCTTGCCTGTGAATCCAGCATCTGGTTCTCTTGGAATGTGAGTGAAGAGAGAGTTATGAGTCTGAGGTGGCCCCTAAATTCTCTTTTTGAAAGTTCCCTTTCTAGTTCAAATGAATCTCAGACAAATGATTTTAAAATCATTTTCCTGATCCTAAAAAGTAAGTTACTCTCCAGAGAAGTATTTGGCCAAATCTGTTTGTCACAAGACACGTTTACTTTTAATATCTAGTACGGGATTATTACTGCTTCATCAGCTGAGAGCTTGATGTTCAAGATCTCAGATTTGTTCCCCTGCTGATATTCCAGAACTAAATAAAGGTGTCATCCATAATCTCCAGAGATCTGGTTCTGAATGCAACCCGGTGTCAGAAAACAGCCATACAGTCATATGAGATCAGCAAGTGTCTAGACCTTCATATAATAATATTGTTTAAAACCCTTCTTTAAATGGTTGTTTACTAGCGGTCATAGGAAGGATGTTTGTGTGTAGGCAGGATGTTCACATGCATAGGAACAGAAAGACCACTTTGCAGTTTAACTTTGGCCATTAGATTTCCTTTTGCTCCATGGATGGCATAAGCTCAGTTCAATCTGTCTTAAGTATGTTGAACAGAGAGAATGCTCTTGGGAAATTTGAGAGCAGAATGTAAGAGAACAAATCACACGTGCTGGACTTTTTCCTCTTTACGTGACAGTGCTTTGGTAGTTACTGGAGTTGCATAGTTCAAGCTGAAATCTTCCAGTGCTGCCCAGGAAAGGTAAATTTCTTGAACAGCTTTGCTTCTGTTGACGTGCTGCTATTTTTATCCTAGTGAAAACTCAGCTTGCTTATTCTTTCTTGTGTTTGCAACTTCTAGCTACATCATTCATTTTAAGAATATAAACAATAAATCCTTCATCTGTAACCTATTTCCCTGTGATTTCTTAGAATTGATCTCTGCATTAGTCAAAGCAGAGAAGGCAAAATTCAAAGGTCATCAGTATTGGTTCTCTTTAGTTTTACAATGGTCTGTATCAGCTAATGCTGTTTTCATGTTAAGTCTGATGGTTTCTAGGATGACCTTTTTTAGTTTATGCTAATAAGGTTTTTTTATGCTTAGCTTGTACACAGTGCCCTTAAATGTTTTATGTCACCATTTATAGTGTTCTGTAATTGCTGAATTGCCTTTATTTCAGTACATGTCTGCCAAATAGTCATACTTGTTGAGCATGTTGGCTCCTAGCCACAGCTTCAGAGATGTTTCTCTTCTTGGATTTACACCCAGCTCAAGTTTTATTTATTAAATAAATAAATAGCCCACATTTAATAATCAAGTATTTATTCAGCACTCCAAAGGACTGCTTAAGTGTTGAAACTGAAAAAATGATTTAGCTCAGGGCCTAAGCCTCAAAGATACTGACAGTCCTTGGGCTTGCATGCAGGAGCATCCCTGGGATGCTGAGCAGGTGGAAGCATGGCTGCAGCACACAGTGACATGCTGGGTGGAGGTCAGTCTCGCTGGCTTGTTACCAATGTCAGCATAGCCACAGCAGTGCAGGTGGTGTAAGCCAGCCTAGGATTTGATGCTTATGTGGTTTCCAGAAGTTGCACTGCTAAGAGCTGTTTCAGTCCTAGCTCTCTTGATTATGTCAGCATGGACTGTAGATTGGACCTCAGCCTTTGCTATGGAGACGTATCTAAAGGTCTTTTCAGCCACAAAACCACAGTTGTGCTAGAGGAGGAACAGAGCACTTGTTTAGAAGCTATGTACATACTCTATACATGGGGAAAAAGTGGATTTTTGCCTCTAGCTAAGCAGAATCCTACCACCACTGGGCATACAGGAGAGGATTTAGTTCAAATAGCAAGCTTTATCAGTTTAACTCTAATTCTCATATGACCCATCACGTACAGACTGATACTCACCTGGAAGTCGAGAGAACACTTTTCACATGCTCAAATGCTGATCTCAATCTTTAATGTACCTGACCTTGTCTTGGCATATCTATCTTCACTTGTCGCCCTGGGTCACTAGTAGTGCATTTCTGTCTTGCTGGGGAAATGAGATCTGACTGCAAGTACTGGCTGTAAGTGTGGAAATCCACTGTCCTGACCCTGGAGACAGAACTCCTGCTGACAGTTCAAGGCAGTCTGCCATTCCCTGGCCTGGGAAAACACCTGCCATCAGAAAATAAACCCAGTTTTTACTGCAGGTGCTACACTGTGGACAGTTCCACAGTCTATTCTGCAGCTCCTGGGAATAAGAATGAGTAGTTTGAAAGTCTGAAATAAAATAAGGATTATTTTTACATCCAAGGAAGAAGCAAGTGTGTGTTTGACTTAAAGTCAAAACCCAGCAGTCTCAGTTTTTACAGTTGGCTTACCATGTGCCCCAGCGGTCACCTCCTTTGTGAGAGAAATCAATATGCAGTTTCTTATAACTGCTTAACAGATAATACTTGGTGTTACCTGGGGAATCAATATCTAGAGAAAGTGCTGCTGGAAGTCTGACAACACTAAACACATTGTAAAAACACAGTTTTTATTTCAAAAACTAAGTGTCCTTGGTTTTTACCTAATGACGATGGCAACATAATTAGGTGATGTTATTATTTCTTCCATGTTACTGATTGTAGCTTGCAAGGATGAAAGGTCTTGAGTGCTTTTGTGTAAGAAGCTGGCTTCACCAAGTGTCTGATGCTGGGTTTGATACATGCAAGGAATACAGATAAATGACATACTGAAGGTTTTTTTCCTTTTCTTGGTAAATAACAGTGCAGTTCCCAAAGACAAGGACAGGCAGTGCTTTAAACTCCGCCAAGGAATTGATAAGAAGATCGTGATTTACGTCCAACAGACAACTAATAAAGAACTTGCAATTGAGAGGTAATTTCATTGATTTTTTATTTATTTTTTTTTAATTCTTCTTCTGTTTGATGTTTTGTGATTCTTCCTCTGAGGCAGCAGATCAGTAACTGTTCTAGGAATGCTCCATTTGTGTGGTTTAACACCACACCTCTCTTAAGTGGGACTGTGCAGAAGATCGGATTGGTTCATTCAGTGCCTGTGTGGCAGGAGGCACCGTGTAGGTGCAGCCAAATCTTGCACAGATCTGTTTTTGGAATTAGTGATCCCATCCCCTCTAAGTACCTAGTTCAAAATCTTTTTTAAACACATACTATTTTTCTTTTCAGTGGCCAGTTTGTGTTAAATGCTGAGGCTGTAATCAGTGGCAGTGATTTCACTTCGCTTTCCTTTCATCTCTGTTGCATCTGACAGCATTGTTGTATGTATGCTTTGAGTCTGCCACAGTCTGGAATTCTGGAATATGAAGTATCTGTGTGGGGAAGGGGAATGCTCAGACTTCAAATCTTTCACTGCTTAGAAATAAACTAGCAATTTTTGACTGCTGACAAGAGTTTAGTGCTGCTCATACTACAGAGAAAAGGCACAGCTTCTGCCAGCCTCTGCAGTCTGAAATGAAATGCAGATCAGTGTCAGGACCAGAGGATGAAGTGGAGTGTACTTGTGTAAGTCAAAAGTCTTTGTGAAATGAAACCATAAAAGACAGGTCCCTTGCACTTCATCTGGGATTTCTTGTTTCTTGTCTATATTAAAATGGTGAATTCTATGCAAATATAAATATTAGAAAAAAAAAGAGAGAAATGTAGGCCAAGTTGTCCTGCAGGATAGACAGCCCTTGTTAGCAATGTCTGTTTTAGGCTGTCTTGCAAAGACAACTTTCCAGGCTGCTGTAAGCAGTATAAAATCATATTGTAAATATGCTTATGAAATCTTGCTCGAGATTTTTAACATTGGCCTGATGTTGTTTGGCTTGCCATGCTTGATGCTGCTTTCAAGTGTCAAGGTTTGTTGACATTTGTTACTGGATTTGTGGGCTGCTCGTGATGTATGACAGCGAATATTTAGACAAGGAATGTTAATGTTTATGAATAAGTCTAACTTTTGCAGTTTCATTTTTTGCTTGGCTTTGCAGATGTTTTGGCCTTCTCCTTAGCCGTGGGAAAGACGTTCGGAGTGGTGACATGCACCTTTTAGATTTGGTGAGGATCTTTTGATAACAAAGTTCAGTCATGATTTTGATGATCTCCGGATAGACAGAAAAGATTTAGATGCTTATGGACACTTGTTGATGGAGATTGATGCTGTAGCTTATGCTGTTGAGGGAGAGGCTCTGGGCACCTGTGTTGAATCTCTCTCTCTGCTGTGGGGTTAGAATATGACCTTATGCTTGATCAAGAGAGTTGCCCAATTTTGCAGTCGGTCGTGATTGTTCTGTTAGGGGCCTGAAATAAGAAACATGGAACCTTATTTTTGAAAGTGTTGAATATTAAAGAGCTGTGCTTTGAACATAAGGAGTTTTACAGCACACCTATCACTGTAAAAATTCAGGCCTAAGCAATGTCAAATATAACATTGAGAATTAGTGGGTGCTTCCTTTTTATAACTCGCTTTTCCATCTATAAAATGATGGTAGAGATCATCTGACTTCACAAGTGTGTTGTTGAAACAATCTTGGTAGTATCTATGAAGTACATGCTAGTTATAGTGGTGTGTACCCAAAAAGGTCCAATACTACATGAATAATGAGACCAAAGATTGCATGGGAACTCTTCTTTTTTCCAGAGATGGTCTCTGTTACCTGTGTCACGTGGACTTCAGATGTTTGCCCTTCTTTTGCTAGTGTAGTATTTGTTTTGTGGGGCTGAGACGTCCTAATACAGAAATATCTTTAATTTAAATAAGAAGACATGAACTTACCTTGTTTCCAGGAGTCCATGGGTAAAAGTTCTGATGGGAAATCATACGTGATCACTGGGAGCTGGAATCAAAAATCTCCACACTTCCAATTTGTAAATGAAGAAACACCAAAAGGTATGGACTTTGCCAGAGGTTATCCATAGCCAGGGCAAATGACTTCTGTATAGTGGGCATTGGATCAATTCTCTTCTTTTCAGATGAATCCCACAAAAAGACTTTCATACTATGGAATATATTCTCATGAAGTAGGATGCTGACTGTAACATAAAAATCTAAACAAAATAGGAGGCTACAATGAAACTCCTGTGTTAGGTAATAATACCTTGTAGGAATAACTGTATCCCAGTAGGAGGTTGTAGAGATGTGGGGACAGGATGCAGATGCTTTGTGTGCTCCATTAGAGCTTCTTAAGAATCCCATTGAGAATTGCACTAAATGACTATTGCAGATTTCTTCTTTCCTTAGTTTCTGTGGTCAGTTCAGATTGTTCTGAATCCAAGATTGTAATTAAAAAGAAAGATACCTGTAGAAACACTCCTGACTGTAATCTGAAAATTGTTGATGGTGCATTACAGTCTTGAGTCCTGAAACAGATCTGTCATTACTTCTTGTAAGATGTCAGCTGAATTATTATCTTTTCAATCTGCTGTCACAATTGCATGCCAAAGGTTGGGGAAATTAATGGGAATTGACTGGCCAAAGTCATAAAAGTCAGCTGCTGAGTACAGCTGGGTACAGTCTGCTGCTAGATTGAATGCCATCCTGCCTAAAGGACACAATTTATCATCTAATACCAGAAGAGATCTTGCAGTATTGCTGAGTCCTGTTGTCTCCTTTTGGAGCATCATGCTCTGTAGTCAGTTTTCTGAATCCTCACCACTGAGATGGTCTTAAATGCTGCCTTTAATATGGTCAGACTTAGTGTTGTTGAAGTAACTTCTAAAACCAAGAAACCAAGTCAAATGCCATGATGCTGGATGGCAAGAGATCTGCACTGTGGCGCTAGGTGTGCAGATCCTTTATGATGTTTAATGAAGATTTTTGATACATTTCAGTGGGATTTGAAAAGTTAAGTTTTTATTCTCTTTAGCAAGATAATTTTCTTGGCATATGAAAGCTTAAGTTTCCTTACTCTCTAGTGTGTTGTGCATTGTCATCTCATTTTTCTGTTTTGAAACTTCTAGGGTTTTGAGATGTTAAATTGGGGGAAAATGAATTCTGCAAAAACATTTTGTTCTTTCATGTTACTGGGAAAGAGTTTATGGAATATTTTGTTTGAAATATTTCTTTTAATGTTATCACTTTGTTTTTTCTCTCTAGATAAAGTCCTGTTCATGACTACTGCTGTGGATTTGGTGATAACTGAGGTTCAGGAGCCTGTTAGATTCATTCTGGAGACTAAAGTCAGAGTTTGTTCCCCTAATGAGAGATTGTTCTGGCCCTTCAGCAAACGTAGCTCTACTGAAAACTTCTTCCTAAAATTGAAACAGGTAACACTTGAATAACTAGATAAATAAGATCTACAGTCAGTTTGGCATTTGGCAAGGTTGTTTTTCAGATAGAACTTGTGTTTTAAGTAAATTATGTACTTTTGAGACTTGAGATATAGGTTTATGGTATAGAACACTGAATAAATACGAATGTACTGGAGGTAAAGATGAGTTCTGGTTTCTTGTGCTATGTTGAGAGTTGCTTGCATGAAGGTATAGTAGGGTAAATATGTAAAATTAAGGGTTAAGAGAAAAAAAGCTTCAATATAATGTTGGTGACATGCTATCTGATATGTCACTGAATTGATTTTATCATACAAATCCAACTTTTTTCTTCTTTTTTTTTTTTAGATGAACAAACATCCACATGAAATTGTTTGTGAAAGTTTGTTTTCCCCCTGGTATGTGGTTGGAAGCAGAGGTTTCACACATACCCCAAATTTGTCCTGGGGGAAAAACAGTCCCTAGAACTTATTAAAAGCTTTTACTGTTTTTTCCAAGTTAATTTTTTACTCTATCTACTAAAGAAAGAAAGGATTATTTCTGTCCAGGATATTCATAATAACAGTACAAGGCAATAACTTAGTCTCAAAATACAGCTGGAAAGTTGAAGGTCCAAATCACTAAAAGAGGTGATGAAGTAGCTGCCATTCTCCTGCTTTAGAAATTACTGCTCTGAAATGAAAGTCCTGTTAAAAGAAATGGAAATATAATGATGTGGAGGTATGTGCTCTGTCAAGGTTTAATAATTGTGGATGCAGCCCAGGAAAGGAAGATTAGATTCTTGATTTTTTTCATAAGTGCTCTTATTTTAAAAGGTTGTGAATGAAATAAGAGGCTTCTCTTAGTTCTTCGTGCACCTGACGTGCTAGCAAACAATGGCATCTCTGTAGTAACAAGGATGAGGTTTACTAAGGATTCCTTTTTATGTCCTATTTTTAATGTAAAATATGTATAAATGTTTTGGAAACTTTCCTTCAAATTTAAGGTGGAAAAATGCTTCATGGATCAGATCTGTCTTTTTATTTAGGATGTTTTTGAAGTGGAGCATGGAGATATTGAACAGTTAAGGCTGTTGGGCTATAAATATTCTACTGACTCCAAAAAGTTCCTTTTCTGTTTGGTGGTTTAAAGGAAGCTTATCTTACTTAGCTAATTCTGTGTCTTTTGTCTTACCAAATTCACAGGCATTGTGACTTATCTTCCCTAGTTCTCTTTTTTTTTCCAGCAGCGCTGTCAGGTTATCCAACTTCCAGTGTTTACTGATGGAAGATAGTCAAAATTCATAGTGGAAGCAACAAATCTAGAATGTCTTGCCTGATAAGCCTGGAAGGGAAACCTGTTTCTATGGAGTCATGATTAGCCTATTAAAAATCCAGCTGTGTCGAATTGGCTTATCTTCCTTTGGCAGTGTTTCTGCATTCGGAAATGGGGAAAGCAGAAGGGCTTTTATTTGCTCAGATTACATTTAGTGATTTAGTCATTTTTAGTTTTGATGCACTTCACTTTATTTTTAATACTCCAGAGGATAAAACTGAGCACTGGGAGCTTAGTGTGGAGTATATAATTATAAATCTTATTTCCCTCTTTTCTTCACCTTTCCTTTCCTACTCTATTTTTATTCACTTATGGGGAAAAAAAAGTTCTAAATCCTCAGACTGTATTAAAAATTTTAGAACCACTTCACAAAGAACGATCTTCCCTTAAAAGAAAGGAAGATAGCAAAACATTGAAAATGAAGGAGAAAAGAAAGCCACTTAAGGGGCTTCAGGAATCAACAATTTTTTGTTCCTGCAGTACTGCACATACACAGATTACTTGGAAGCATTGGGAAAATCAACATGAACGATTTCTGTTAAAGCTGTCCTTTTGCCACCAACACTATCCCCAGAAAGTTAAAGACAGACATAATTTTAAAGATTTTACTTCTAATTTTCCAGTAATCTTTAAATAAAGGCAGACTTGTTTCACATTAAGGAACATTCCTCTCTTAGACCATTTGTTGGACAGATGCATTTACAGCTTTAAAAATCTATGCATTTGTGTCCAGTCTGTTTATGTTTGAAAAGATGAGCTACCTCTTCATGGCAGACCCAGATGACACTTCTGCTTTGCCTGGAACAGATACAAACTGATACATACTTCTGCCTTTTGGGTGCACTATGCTTACAGCTGGTTCTAAGGTGTTAGGGATAGAAACACTTGTAGGCTTGCAGGATGCGTTCAGTGTGCTGCAAGGATTGAGCATTCCTCCCTGTAGAATATGATGAAAATTGTTTCTCAGCTCTCCTATTCCAAAAAGAGAGGGTGGAGCCTTCTGGAGTAAGCTGGGTATTTGTGTAGCTTTTCTGAGTAAAACAAAACTTCTTGTTTCCTAGATAAAGCAGAAGGACAGAAAGAACAACTCGGACACGTTATATGAGGTTGTGTGCTTAGAAAGTGAAGCAGAAAGGGAGAGAAGAAAAACTACAGCAAGTCCCTCTCTGCGTCTGCCCCAGTCTGGGTCACAGGGCTCCATGATTCCCTCTCCTCCAGAGGATGAGGAGGAGGAAGGTAAGAAGTAGATTGTATGCTTTGTATACTTTGGAAGAAAGGGCAGTCAGTAAATAATGCAGTTATGAAGCGTGTCGAGTCCTTTACAGTCACAATCTGGCCTACTGGTGGTTTGGTTTTTTTCTTGCTTTAATGCTGTGAGTATTCAATAACCAGTGCCTCTGCATTCCTGGATCTGCCTCTCCCTTGTCTGACATTTTTGTGTCTATGCTTTTCTCAGCCCAGACCTTGTGAAGACTCCAGTGTGATATATTTGGAGCAATGAGAAAAGAGGCTGCTAAAAATTTGAGATTATCATGTAGCTTCTGCCCCTCCCCAAACAGCTGTGAACAGATTTGAGAGTAAAAATGAGAAGCTGATACTACTTGGAAATATAAGCAAGTAGCAGCCTCTTTAGTGAAGAGGCAAGTATAGGCACATGTAATACACAAAACTATACCAGGACCTGACCAGCTTGAAACTTAATGCATTTTCAGGATCTGTTTTCTGCTTTTTAAAAATTATCTTAAACCAAAATGTGGACCAGTTCTGACTAGATAAACATCTGACCTTATAGCTCTGGGCTGAAATGTAGGTGACTTGAGTTTTGGTGTTTCACATTTTCTCCTGACCTTCTAGGTGGCCTTGGGTGAACTGTTTCACTTCTGTGCTTTAATTTCTCTTTTGGGGAGTAGCGAAGGGGGGAGGGGAACATTGGTTTGAAAATATACTCCTTTCTAAAATGTTACTCATTAGCCATCTCCAACCACTCTGCTAAACCACAGTGCTAGTCTTTTCTAGGCCAGGAACATATATACATACGTATAATTTTGTTCTCTGATACAACTTGCGCTATTAGAGTTTGCTGACAAGTTGAGGTGTCAGCTGAGAAAGCATAGGTTTAATGGAAAAGAATGTATTTCCTCAGTAATGCAAAAGCCAATGCTGACTACTAGGTCAGAGAAATGTAGTTTCTGTATATGCTACTTGCTGTGAGTGTTTGGAAGTATCTGGGAGTATGTCAGTATTGGTTTCAAAAGAGTTACTGTGATTATGGTAATCTTCCACCACATGTTTGAACATTTCACTCAAAGCTATTTAATTTAAGCCAATGAAGTTATAAAAAGTACCAGCTTTCAAAGGAAAAGTACAGAATGGTTAAAGTAAAAACCTTGTGGACATTCATGGATCTGCCACAACATGACAAGTCTGCAGCTGCTCAGCAGAACTGTGTTGATTTTGTCTTTTTTGTTTTTATAGTATTGTAGCTTTTCACATACAGAGAATTTTTATAGTCTTACAAAAGCTTGGGATAGAATAATAGCATTACTTCTGTGGGCAGGCACCTCTAGAGGTCTGTAATCCTGCTTCCCACTCAGTGTGAATCCAGCTGTACAGACTGTTCAAGGCCTCGTCCTTTTGCATTTTGAGCATTTCCAGTGGTGAAGTTTCCACAGCCTCTCTGGGCCCTTGTATCAGTTTGGCCACCCTCATGATAAATTTTTTTCCTGATTTTTCTTTTTAACCAGAATTTCACATGTTGTTTCTTGTTTTCTGCCTCTTGTCACATCACTGTGTGCCTCCAAGAAGAGTCTGTTTCTGCCTTTTCTGAGAGCGCACAAGCACTATATTCACAGTTGAGGAGGAGTTCTTCTTGTCACACAGATAGTTAGGAGAGCGACCTTTAAATCTGTAAAGGCAGAGTAATGGCTGCTGATCTCAAAACATCTCCTCTGTTCTCTTGGCAGACAATGATGAACCACTCTTAAGTGGTTCTGGAGATGTTTCCAAAGAATGTGCAGAAAAAATCCTTGAGACGTGGGGTGAGCTGCTGTCCAAATGGTAAGTGGCAAAATCACATTCTGAAATGACAATTCTGAATATTCTCAGTCTGTTCACTCCTTCTGCTTGGAGTTTTTCTTATTTCCAGAAGCCAGTTGAGATGAGATTAGTATGAATTTAGTCCTCTATCACTCCCACAACACCTTTTATTCTTCATGTTTTCTGGTTTCTTCAGAGAGTGTTTTAAGTATTTTCATTTTTGAGAGCATGCTTAGAAGCTGTGTAAAAATTCATTTATGTTGTGTCCTTAGGTGGAACTCTTTTAAGTTTAGTATTTTACTTATCTGTGAGTTTCACTGGGGTTTTGTTAAAGAAAAACTAACTAGCATGAAGAAAATGCAGCACTCTTCCTTTGTCTTTATTTTGCACTGATTACTTCCATTCCCATTTGTGATTCTGGTCTAACTGACAGCCAAGTTTTCCTGCAGCTGTCATATCCTAGTAACTGTGGTTTAAGAACATGTGAGATTTGTACTTGGACAGTGAAGATGCTTTTCCTCCCTTGTCTAAAGAATATGGCTCCAGAGCCTGCCAAGAAGGAAGTATATGAGCTCTTCTGGTTTTCTCCTAGAAGATGCCAATTTATGATAAGTATTTCTTGACAGTCACATTGCTAATGCAACACCTGTCCTCCTTTCATGAAGGATCTTTTGTTCATCTTGAAGTAGCCTCAGCAGTTCTAAGAAAGTGATGCTGATTATTGCAGAATTCAGGGAACTCTTTTTCACAAAGGGGCTGACAGACGCAACATCAGATTGAGCTCAGATGTGCTACATTTTTGACTGTAGCTTTAGTTGTTGCCTTCAGCTTCCTGATGTTACTGAGGATCTGGGGGTGTACAGCAAGTGAAAAATCTGATCAGATTGTTAGAACTAAGGAGTAGGGCAGCAGATATTAGAATAAGTCATGCACTTCAGAGGAGGAAAAGTATTGATGTGACCAGGTAGCTAGGTTTCTCTTTAAGGCTGTGAAAATTTAACATTATTTTTTAGTTTCTGCAATTACTTACTACTTATTTGAATAAGTACTTTTACTTCCAGTTTGGTTTTGCACTAACACATTGTGCTAATTTAGTAGGAAAGTAGACATCACAAATGGATACATTTGTATGAAGGGAAAGGCTGTGGTAAAAAGATCTATGATCCCTTTTCTCTCCCTCTCCCAGACTTACAGAAACATCTCTAACAGATGAGCTCTGTGCATCTGCTGCTGTGAGAAAGTTTCTTTCAACTTGATTTTTTTTTTTGTAATTCTTCCAAGGGCTCAAAGATAATTAAGCCACCTGACTCCCATTGAAAATGTTTTGGCAGCTCTAAGAGGATATGAAGTGCTTCTGTGCTAATGCTGGCAACAACTTTAATATGTGTTAAAAGGCTTTCCTTCTTAACTAAAAACCAGTATTTGGAAGTAATGATCCTTGGGCTTTTAACATAAGAGGATTGAAAATCATAAAAATAAGAGTTCAGGTAGTTTCATACTAGTTTTTCCAGAATCCTATAATTAGATTTGTACAGGAGTTAAATAGGCATTGGTATTTTGTGATTTCTAAGTAATATTTGGCTTGTATTTCATAACTGCTGAGTCACACAGTTTTCTCATTTCAAAATAGTTTGGAAGAATCTAGTCTGTGGCAAAGCAGTTTTATAGGCCTTTATAAGCTCTAGAAATGTGATACATAAGTCTGTAGATATGAATGTTTGGAGAAACCAAAGTGAAAGAGGACATCATGGTACTGGGTTCTGTGTGCTATGTACTGATTTACATGCCTGCATTTCTAGTGTCCAGATTGCTGTGTTGGAACACTGTAGACTGGAGAAAGGCAACAAGGAGTCCTAGTCCATGTAAAATTATAATCCACATTATCTGCTAGACTGTTAACAAACATCATTAAATACCAGTTTACTGTTAAGAAGATAATGTCGTTGGTATGACAGAGGCTCAGTTTTTTGCCTGGCTTTGTCTACCAGTCCTCTTAATACTTTTACCTAGAAATTTATTTTTTTAATAAATTGCAGAAAAATTGTAATTTCTTTGATTTAAGGCCTCTTGTCCTTTGGGGATTTTATGATAAGCCATGAATGAACTGTTCAGCTCAACTTTCTATAACTGCATAAATTATATGTAGGTTCAGTTTTTACAGCTTACAGTGCTGTAATTTATGAGCTGTCATCAGTCTCACTTAGAAAAACTGTTTAGATGGGACTAGCTTGTATAGCGTAAGCTGCTTAAACACATGGATGTAGTTAGAGAACCATGTGAGACTTTTTCACAGCTCTATTTGCCTGTCTTCTTGCCCTCCGTCACCCAGAAGGTTATCTGTCTGCTTGGCAGTAGGAAGTCTAGAGAGCAGTACCTGCTTCTGCAAATTAATTCTCATTTTGCTGTAGTTTGAGCCTGGAATCTTACATAGTGTGGTATCTGTCCTCCAGTTCTAGATTTTGCTGAACTGCTTTGGTTTGTTGAGTGTTTTATGTATTTATATTATATTTAAGTTTGCTGGGAATCAAGGAAATAGTTTGGGAAGTGTCTCCAAATCTGTTTTCTTATCGTAACTTGAGTTTCACTTAGGCAGCGTATGGACCTTCTCAAAGTCCCTGTCGTTTGACATGTTTGATGTTACACATCAGTTGTTGCTCACATGTTTATTTGTATGTGGATAATAGTAACAGTGCCTTCACTTAACACCCAGGCACCTCAACTTGAGCGTGAGGCCAAAGACGTTATCAGCATTGGTACGAAGTGGTGTCCCCGAGGCCCTGAGAGGGGAAGTGTGGCAGCTGCTGGCAGGGTGTCATAACAATGATCACCTGGTGGAGAAGTACCGAATTCTCATCACAAAGGTAAAATGCCTTTTTCCATCTGCCTCCCCCCCATGTCTTAAGCAATTGCAATACAGAGATGTTCAGGTGTGTATCATGAGTGTATCTGAACATAGTGTATCAACTAGTAAGCATAACCCAATCCTCCCTCCAACAAAAAACCTTAACATGCATTGCTAGTTGGAGAACTTGCTACTTTGAGTGCTTCCTTTTACAAGCCAAACTTGTATTTCGCTCAGATGAGTTCTGATTTAGACAAAAATTAGTTTTTTATTAATTGCTTTCATAACTGACAGAAATTCAGGGAGCTTGTTTCCTTTGCTTGTTTGGCCTTCCTGAGTGAAAGCTGGATTTTGCTGTCTTGTCTTAAAATATATGCTAAAAACCCAGCAGCGGTTGAAGTGGCAACCTTTTTCTGATAACACTTGGGACACCTTTGCACTAGAGAGCAGGTTTTTCATTTCTCATCTTGAATGATGACCTCAGTAACATAGGGAAAAAAACCTAAGAATCATATACAGACAGCATTTGGTGTTTCTCAAAGTTCTAGAATAACAAAGGGGTCACAAAAATCAAATGTCACTTCCTTATCCTGAAAACTGATGTGCTAACTTGTATTTGACCATTATCTGTATAGATACATTAGTATTTTACTGCTTTCATCAAACATGCAAGTCTAGAAGGACTCTATTAGAAATTATTAATGATGCATCTTTAGTACAAATACAACAAATTAATTATTCACCAGTTAAAAAAGCAAAACAACTGAATCAGCCTTTGCATATCTGTTCTGATGGCACACATTTGCAAGGAGCAATTAAAGACCTTATTCTGAGGGCAAGAGGGCTTCAGAAATGAAACCCAGTTTCTGCTGGAATCATGCAGGAAGGATCCTACGTGATTGGAATGAATCATGTTAGATTAGCTTAAAAATGTTCTGCCATAAGTACTTTCACATGCTTAGTGAGTGTGGAAGAAACTTGATCTGAATTCCTTAATATTGGTACATGCATTGTAGAGCTATAAGTTGGATTTTATGGTGACTGAATCATACAAATAATGTGGAGGTTGGGTGCTCTGGCAAGGCGTGGATCACAGTTATCTTGTTGTGTTATTTTAATTGCCTAGTGAGTGGTTGACAGTGTCACTTGTTTCTCTGTTTTGCTATCAGCATGGAAAAGATGATCTCTTTGTGGCACAGTTGGTGACACATAGTGCTACTATCTTTGTGAGCTAGAATGCAGTAGTGTAATAGTACATTTTTAAAACTGTGAAACCTTTCCACTCATTTCCATTTGGCAGAGAGAAGGGAAATAACCTGGATCTTACATGTTGGAAGCATCTCTAGAGTACAAGTGAAAGGGAGAGTAGGCTGATCCAGCACTGTGTTCTGCAGCATAAGGACTAGCTATACCTGCAGTGGTCATCCAGTGTGGAAATTAATTAAACAATTAAACAAAGAAAATGAGGACTGAATGACCATTTCCAGAGACTGCTGCAGTCATATGAGGTCTGTAGTATGCTACTAGCATGCTGCAATAACCAGCTTAAGCAAATGGAAATGAAGTCTCCTTTAATTTGGAAGTGCCATATTTGCTCCCTGCTGTGGCCGATTGCCTTATCGTGACTTAAATATGAAAGTGAGCTATGAGTGGACAAAGAACGGAAAAAGGTTGGTGCTTGGAGAGCAGAAGTGTGTGGTTGTTTCACAGTGGAACTATGATTTCTTCTATCTTCAGGCAGTGGAAGCAGTCCAAAAAGGTTATCAGTGTCTGTGTGGAAGTACAATGTGAGTAGGTAAAGAATGCAAAGATGGTTTGGAAGGCTTGTGAGAACATGAACTCAAGACCCAGGAGGATGATGTTTGCAGGCCCATTGTGGATGGCAACAGTATAATTATACTTGCCAGCACTTTGACCTCATTTTTTATTTTCATGCCTTTCATAGATGATTTGATAATTTTGGAGTTTCTCCTGTGACTAATTCTTACTGCTCTTAAAATAGCAGCTCAGTGACAGTCAATATGCAGCAATGCATAGGAGTAAATGTGTCTGGGGAAAAAAAAAGATTTGTTAATTATGTAAAGGCAAGGGTGTCCCTTGTAATATGTTGCTTTACCATCCTGGTCATGATTTGCCATGGTTTGCATATCACTAATGCAAATTCTTCTCTGGCAAACGTGCAGTTATTTGCATTGCCATTACCATGCACTGAAAATGGTTCATCTGAGAAGAACAGCTCTGGCATAGTGCGGAAGCACAAGGAGTTGATGTAAAACCTTTGCTCTTCAGTGCAAGTAGAAGATGCAGTAAGCCTGTTTGAGTAGTAATAATCCAGTGCCCCTTCTCTCTTAATGTTGACCTCTATTTCTGTAGCTGCATTTGATTTCTGTCAGGCTTTTCATGACCCCATGTGGCAGCACTGTCCCAAATTAATAAGGATCTTTGTTGACAGCTGCTTCAAAAGCTTCTGGTCTCTTTCAGGGGAATTTTTTCCCCTTGTGCACAGGGAGTTGGATGCAGGCTCCCCGTGATTTCTTCAGTTCTGGTCCCTGCTGCTTGCTGAATCTTTTTTTTGCTTTCTTTTGCATATTAACAGCTGCAAGCATAGGGGTTTTGTTTACTGTTGATGTATGGCTACTGAATGAAAAGGAAATGTCTTCTGTTGTGTTCTACTGGTGAAGTCTGTGCCTAGGTCTCCTCTTGGATCTAACTGGTATTGAAACTATACATCGAGGTGTGCTTGTTGCATTCTAGTCGTCATGACAATAGTTGTTTGCTCCTTATTTCTTTGATAATCTCTAGCTGGGTTTTTTTACTCTGTGCTTTTGTTATTGCAGTGGTGTCTGAGTTTCACCATTGTGGTGCTTCCACAAATTACTTTTGAGAATTTGCACACCATCTGTGTGCAGTAATAAAGCTTTTAGCAACTCCAGATTGCCATGCTCGTGGTGGTGAGTGTGGATGAAAGCCAGCCCAGTGAATTAAGGTCATGTCCCTACTGGGGACAGAAAGCAAACTCTAGGTAAAACGATCTAGACAATCCCTTTGAGAGGCATCTGTTCCTGGTAGGACTTTGGCAAGCATGGTTATGGCTGTTAATCTTCAGGCTTCCATCCACTGAAAGGTAGGAGAAGAGACATGGGGACTCTTTCCAGGTATTAATGGACACCTGCAGGAAAATATGTCATGTTTTTGACAGTCATAGGTGGATGAAAAGTATTGTTGAGTAGAAAACTGTAAAGTGATCCACACAGGTTAAAAGAAAAAAAGAAAAAGGTAAGAACAGCATGATACAAAGCAAAATAGACAATAGCCACTTTTCTTACAGGCCTTTTAATACAGCTACTGCATCTCTCAGATCAGTAGTGGTCTCTCACTGGATAAATACTTCATATACCAGAATTTTAAGAACCTGACATTTACAATATTGAGAAGAAAATAAAAGTTTTAGGATGTAGGTCTGTGTGGGAGGAAATAATGTCAAAAGGAAAATACCATGAACTGTTGTACCAGATAAATACACTATATTAAGAAAACCATGACCTGAGAGGGACATCTTGTGGCACAAATAAAATTTTAAAAATGATAAATAAAATCCAGTGGCAGGAGAAGTATAGCCCTGGGTGACCCCAGGGTCACCATTTCTGGGAGGAATTCTAGGCCTTCTAAGAGATTGATTTCTTCCAGTTTTTCATACAGCAGGATTCTTGTTACCCACTTTCTCATCTTCCCACTTTTTTTTGTCTCAATGAGCGGAGAATTACAGCACACAGAAGTTCTACCAAATATATCCTCATCTATCTTGGTACAAATTATACTAGTTTTTAATGAAGCAATACATTAAAATGTCACTTGCATTATTTGACTGAAATGTGTTGCTTTCACAGTGACATAAAATGTAGCAGTACTTTAGCTGTGGGTGGTTAACACTTATTTTCCACTTGTATCACAATCACATTTCCATATGTTCATCTAAATTAAGAAGAATACATTTAATTTTCAGGAGTATGAAGGGTCACGATTGTGTGTGATCGACCGAAATTAAACCTAAAATACCTCTGTGAATCACAGCATAAGAAGTATGACATAGCCTTGCTGTCAGTGTGTCTGAACCTCTAGATCACTTGTTTGATTAGTTTTGATCACGTGGCAATAAAAGTTTAATTATCTTTTGCAAGCAGTGGTTTTCCCAAGAGATCTTGATGTAGCTTTTAATGATTTCTTGAATACTTTTCTAGTCTGAGATGAGGTTGTATTGTGTCACCCTGTGTAGAGTGGGGAAAGTCTCTACAACACAGAAATATTTTCTATCTCTCATAAACCTCAGCCACCTGAGCCACAGGTTTTCGTGGTTTTCAGAAGTGGTTTTGCTTGATAGGCTGGTTGTGTGCTTTGACCAGACTGCTGAGGTGGCAGGCTGGTGTATCTCCAGATCAGTTACCTTCCAGTTGCAATTTACTTCCTTCAGTCTCATTTCTGCAGCAGAAGTACTTGAGAGAATTAACTTAGATATTGCTGGTTTGGGCCCGGGTGTTTGAAGCAAGCAGGACTGAGTTGGCAGGAGCTTTGAGTAGAATTAAGAGTTATTACTCTGTTTGGAGAAGCAATAGCATGCCAGTTAAAGTTAAAATCAGATCTCTTTCTTCTATGAAAATACCTGAGAGCTGTATAGGAGTCAAGCTTGCACTTCAGATAAAAGTCTTGGTTTGGTTTGATGGTGCGTCTTCTGGTTTGAAACTTGAGCAGCCAGATGTTGTTTTGGTCAGTCTCACCATTTCCAGTTCTACCTTGTTTTTATGTACCTGAGATATATTTAAAGTTCAATGTGTGTGGTTTTCTTAAGGATATTCATAATATGTCTGTTCGTGCTTAAGGATGGAGAAATACTGTTTGAATCAATTGATATGTAAATCATTCTCTGCTTTGGAAGGGTAGGAGATAATTTCTCCAGCAGTAATTCAATCATAGCTTGTTTTTTTTGCACAACCACAATAACCTTGCCTAAATTTAATTCAAAGTTTTTGTTTCCTACCTACAGTTCTAGTATTTCAGTTGCTATCAGGAGAAACCCCATAAATTATAACAAAAATGAAGGACAATAGTGGTGGGAACTTTTTTGGGGTAAAGATAGAATGGAAATGTAATGGGTTAGTTTTCAGGCTTTTTCACAAAACTAGTAAAAAATCTGCCAAGTCATGCTGTTGTCCAGCACAGATTTTTGACCAGTGTGTGTTATAAAATGTTTTTTTCTAATTACAGGTCAGCTTAAAATCTCAAACCTTGCAGTACGTGTGCTTTGAGATCTGTCCCTTTTGGCTGCAATTAGTTTTACAGTAGGTACCCCGCAGATGACAATGTTTAGTGTAGGTTAACCTGAAGCTTTGAGTGTCTTAGCTGAATTCAGTGTGTGGACTTAACACCTGTAAGGATGTCAGTTTCACACTTTCATTTTTGACAAAATGACTTCAATTGCTGAAGAGCCTCCTCACTCTTACTGGTTTGACCAGTTCAAAGACCAGTTCCCACAGCTATCGGCCTGTCCCAAGCCATGGCAGTGGAGCAGTAGTGTCTGGGTCAGAGAGGAGCTTCCACATACCGCAGGAACGTGTTTGCTAGCATGTCAAGTGTGTAAAACGTTCTTGACTGAGATACCAGCGTCCCGTGATGAGATCTCCACCTTATATGCATCAAAGAGGTTTTTGTGGTTAAATATACATGATAGTATTAGCCTATGGTGTGAATACAAGTTTAAGTGCCATGGTGTGAATCTCTTGCCTGTTTGCTCTCTGGAATGTCACTGGGTTTTCTAGTTTGTCTAGTTGGGTGAAGGTTGTGCTGGGGACTGTCAGAGGTAGCAATGGGATTGTGGTTTGTGTATATACGTGCAGGAGGTGCTTACCTGCCTGGAGCAACATCTGGGTTAATGGTGGGATACTTAATGGTTTTAACTGTTTCCAAAGCAACACAAACTATACCTCGGAAAGCCCCGTTTATCCCAGAACAAGCATTTCCTAAGGAAATGGTAAAAAGGGCTTGAATGGAAAAGCCTTAAATTATGACTAAACGTTTGAATTAATGTCCTTGCTTGACAGTTGTCATTTTCCGTGCAGAAGGGTGCTGAGAGGAGGAGCAGGGCTGCGTGGTGGGTGTCTGGCTGTCTGTGGGACTGGGGCGTGGGTGTCTGTCTCTCTGTGTGGGACCGGGGTGCCTGTCTGTGACCAGGGCGCGGGTGTCGGTCTGTCTGTGGGACTGGAGTGTGTGCGGGTGTTGTATCTGCGGGACTGGGGTGTTAGTGTGTCTTTAGGACCGGGGCGTGGGTGTCTGTCTGTCTGTAGGACGGGGCTGTTCAGGGAAGGGCCTGTCGCCGCCGCTGTTAGCATGGAGCGCGGGGACCCGCTCCCACTCCCGAAGGCCGCGGGGTCGTGCCGGGTGAGGCACCTCCCGCCGTCGGCCACTCCTGAAACCGGCTTGCCGGTTTTTTTGGGGTGGGAACCCGCATTTCCGAGGCCGCAGCCGGCGCTGCCAGGCTTCCTCACACCCCACCCCGGACCGGGCCGGGCTCTGGGGCGGGCCGAGGGGATGGGGCGGAGGGGGCTGCGGCCCCGCTCCCCGCCGGGTCCCCGCCGGCGCCGCGCCCTCCTCCGCGCTCCTGCCCGCCTCCCTCCCTTTCCTCCCCGCCGTCCCCTCCCCCCGGCACCGCATCGCCGCGGCTGGAGCACACGCCGCCCGGTGCCGGCGCTCGGCCGAGGATGCTCCCAGGCTTTTGTTCCCGCTGCGGCAGGTACGGCCCGGGGCGGCGGGGCAGGGCTGCGGGCTGGGCCGGGCCGGGTGAGGGGGGCGGCGGCTGGGGTCGGAGCGGCGCGGCCGGGGAGAGGCGGCGAACAAAAGCGGTCGTGCAAAATGGAGCCAAGAGAGAAGGGCTGAACCCCCCTCCCTGCCGCGCATCCCTCCGCCTGGATGGCCCGGCGGGCAGGAATTTTCGGAGAGGCTGCTCCGCCCGGCAAGCAAAGGCTCCCCGTGCTGCCCTCCGGCTGGAGCCCGGCGCCGCGGGCCGAGGGCGTGGGGAAGGGGCCGGGGGGGAAGGAGGCGGCAGCGGGAGCCTGGCAGGGAGCGGGGGCAGGCGGCGGCTGGGAAGCGTTGTAGCAGGGCGTGGGGATGGAGGTGGCAGCGAGGCGATTCTGTAAAACACTTTCCCCTTCTCTTCTGTCAGCCTTTGGGAGGACTCTCGTTCTGACTCGGTGAAGGTTCCTTCTCCCTCTTCCCCAACCCCTCATCCCCCTCCTCGGCGAGGCGGCCCACCCAGGAGGGCATTAATATCAGCCCTCTCCAGTGTGCGTGTGTAAAGTTGCTGACATGATTGCTGCTGGGTCCCGGTGCACCAGTAGCGGCGGGGAGCCGGATTTAAAGGGAAATTGTGCTGCAGACAATGCACAGCAGCAGCATCTGGAGCAGCCCTGGGGACTGGAGCTCCGCTTTTGACATTGCTACACACACAGCACCAGCCGCAATGACAGCAGCTGCCTGGAGTGGCTGCAGGCAGCAGGCAGGAGCATGAAGTAGAGATCACTGCAGTGCTCAAGATGAACTCCTCTTTAGTTGGCAACCAGAGTGGCCGGCCCTTCTGTCTCCTGGCCATTAGCTATTTGGAGACCATCAATTTTTGCCTTCTGGAAGTGGTTATTATTGTGTTCCTCATGGTGCTGATTATTTCAGGCAACATTATTGTGATATTTGTGTTTCACTGTGCACCTCTGCTGAACCACCACACCACCAGCTACTTCATCCAGACTATGGCGTATGCTGACCTCCTGGTGGGCGTGAGCTGTCTGGTGCCTTCTTTGTCTCTGCTGCACTACCCTGTTGTTTTGAGTGAGTCCTTGGTTTGCCAAATCTTTGGTTATGTGGTATCGGTGCTGAAGAGCGTCTCCATGGCCTCTTTGGCGTGCATTAGCATTGACAGATACATTGCCATCACGAAACCACTGACCTACAACACGCTCGTCACCCCATGGAGACTTCGAATCTGCATACTGATCATTTGGCTGTACTCCTGCCTGGTCTTCCTACCCTCCTTCCGCTGGGGAAAGCCTGGATATCACGGGGATGTGTTTCAATGGTGTGCCAATTCCTGGAACACCGATCCCTATTTTACCCTCTTCATTGTGGTGATGCTCTATGCCCCAGCTGCGTTCATTGTCTGCTTCACTTACTTCAACATCTTCCGCATCTGCCAGCAGCACACCAAGGAGATCAACGAGAGGCGAGTCCGCTTCAGCTCTCAGGATGGGGAGGCTGGGGAGGCACAGCCCTGCCCGGACAAGCGCTATGCCATGGTTCTTTTCCGCATCACCAGTGTCTTCTACATCCTTTGGTTGCCCTACATTATCTATTTTCTGCTGGAGAGCTCCAATGTCTATAGTAACCGCATTGCATCCTTCTTGACCACTTGGCTTGCCATTAGCAACAGTTTCTGCAACTGTGTCATTTACAGTCTCTCCAACAGTGTCTTTCAGAAGGGGCTTAAGCGTCTCTCGGGGGCTATTTGTGCCTCTTGCACTAGACAGAGGGTAGCTAAGGACTCCTCTACCTCTAGGAGCAAAAGATCTTCCAATGGATGTCATGTCTAAGACACCTGTCAGCTGGACTGGGAAGAGCAGGGACAATTCAGTAAATTGCAAAATAAGTTAAATATGATTTTAAGATGTCCAGATTTGCAAAAAGGTTTCTGAGAAATGCTGCTGACATAGAAGAATCAGGAGCACGTATCATTGTGGTATCACTTTAAAAAAATGATTGCTGTGGAGGAGGCTGTGGAGTTTCACCTCCATATTCATTTTTAAGAATAAAGCTGTATCTTGACACTTACCTCTCCAGCTGGTGTGACTGAATGGAGTGGGTGTCTGAGAGCTTCAGCAAAATGTAGTCTTTCTTACAGCTTTACTGGGTTCTTTCGATATTCGTGCTTCACATGTAAATGATAGATCTGAAGTGGAAATGTCACACAATATATGGTTATATTACAGGGATTTTTTAATATATGCCAAAGTATATTGACACAGTGTTCCAGCATCAGAAGGGGCCAAACAATTTGTTGTTCAGTGCTACCTAGATGGGACTTCTAGAACAGTAGTGAACAATGTGAACATTTTAGTGGGACCTTAAAGTCTTACTGAGCCATGAGTGCAGCAATGTGGTCTGAACAGTCATATGCTTGGGAGGACTGGTCTGGCTTCCATGCCCTGTTTCTCTGGTAGGATGCATGTGTGTGATCAGAGTATGGCATCTGCATTTTCCTGTTTGTTGTGAAGTAAGAAGAAAAACTTGGATCAGACCAAATTTAGCAGTTAAAAAAAATGTGCTTTTGATAAGCTAAGAGAAAATACATGTTGCTTTATGATACCAGAGTTGTGGCAGCTGCTTGAGGGTGATGCCAACATGTGAAAATTATTCTCAAACCCATGGAGAAATGCCACAGTTCTCTATGTGGAAATTTTCTCAAGAACAACTTTAAAAATAACATGTCCCTTTTTTTTTTTTTTAATCTAAATTCTTCTGATATTTTACATACTAGAACTTAAGGGGAAAGGAAGGAAAACAATTGTCTTCTAAACAGCTAGGGGAACTATGTTGTAAATGTAACTGTAGTATTCAAGTTATTCAGAAGTGCACAAAGCTAAATCAGAGACATTTTTCTTTAGCCTTTGTGGGATTAAAGATAGTTTGAATATAGCAGGAGCTAAATCCTGTTGGCAAACACATATCTAACTGGTCAAACAAAGTCAGCATCTGAGAAACAATCTCATTGACCACAGCTTTTCCAAGATAGCTTAGATTAAATATTTTTGAGTACCGTAATGCTGTTAAGAAGGCAATATGGCCCTCAGATTGCTTAGCTTTTCCTAAAGAATATCTTTGTCTTTGAACTGATGCCATATTGAAAAATGAAAGTGAACCAAATATTCCTGTGATAAAGGATTAGCCTGTGCCATTTTATCTTGCCCTGTCCCTGGTACAGGGATATCCTTCTGCCACACCTCTGGTCTGAGAGCAGGTTACACACTCTGTGACTGTCTACAGTTCTGTTTTGCTAAGTGTGTTGGATGGTTTGAGCCTGGGGAATTCTGTGAGCTCATGCATAACAGTTGATGTATACTGTTAGTGGGGAATTAAAAGTATTAGGGAAAAGTCATTTGACTTTTCTTAGAATTGGGTTAATTCTCCTGACCAAAGGGAGGACTCTGTCTTTTTCTTAAAACAGTTTCAGGTCACTGTTATTATAGATCAAGATCATTCTCTTTTTAGTACTGTACCCTACCCCTTCTGTAAGCGTACACATGCCCTGCTCTCTGGTCTGCTGTGAGCCCTAGCCTCCTGTCTCTGTGCTTTGCCCTGGAAGATAACAGGTTGTGTCTCTGTCTGTCTCACACAACAATTGCTGCAGACCATCTTGCTTGCTGCCCATCCATATTTACTCCACTCCAGTCTTGTGAGGCTGCCATTGAGGAAAGGGTGAAGAAAAGAGAGAGCAGCAGGATGAAGCACTCCTGGCATGCCTTGTGCTTGTCAGTGCTCATTGCTGCTAGACGAGGAGTTTCTCTTACAGTGTCAGCATGTACCTGTTCCTGGAGAGGATGGGGCACAACCCCCTACTATTGCTGCTTAGTTTTGGGTTGAGAGTTCTGTTACAAAGTGTGTGTAAATCATATCTTGGTTTACTTCCAACTTATCCATAGTCCAAACCTCTCAAGATGAAATTCCTCCTTAGTTGATCTGAAATATTAAGAACAAAGGTTGTCTAAACCCTGATGCCTTCATAACAATGTTTCTTGTTATTGTTTGTACTAAGAGTGTCTAGAGCCAGGGCTTACACTGTGATCCTTGTGCAGACACCAGAGAGGTGATTTGTTCTGCAGAACTCTTGCAGTCTGAATTTTGGTTTAGAGACAGACAGCTGTGGGGGATGTGGAGTGTAAGGGTGGAGTGAGTAATTTATAAATGGTATAATAAGCTCACAGCACATCAGCTAGCTGATTGTTCTCAAGTCTTTTGTAGGTATTATGGCTAAGGTGGGCTTTGGGAAACAATTTAAGGGCTTCAGTGACTAATATCAGAGACTGTGTGTGTGCGCGTATGTGTGTGTGTGTGTGGTATTTTTGGAACAGCCTCTCAGGTAAACTCCCAGTAGTTTTTCTCAGACTCTTCACCTTATCCAACATTTCCAAGTCTTTGAAGTGATGCAATCTATCATTGAAATACCATTTGATTAACTTTAATAGAAGAAAAAAAATCTGTTAGGGACTAAAACTCTAAAAATGATAGTTTCAGGTTTATGTGGAAGCTGGAGAGCAAAGATTGGGGTTTTTTTTTCTGTTTTGGTTTTCATGGTAGAGGGTTTAAATGGGAGTATTGTATGCTAGTATTTGATAATATGGAAAATTTTAAGAAGTGGTCAGGGTCTAAATCATGGCATAGAGATTTAACTCGAGATGAAACAGTTGCTACTTCAGCTATAAGCCTAGAATTGTACTTAAGTGTAGTGGTTGTTACAGATGCAGATGCATGCTTGCAGCTATTGTTGCTTTGCAGCTAAGGTTCAGTTATAACATTCCTAACAGCCAGGCTTTTGTTTAGTTCCTGTACTCATCTCAAAGTCTTCATCAGCTCAGATGATTTCTGTGAGAGGTGAAAATCAAAATGTGGAAGTCTCCAAGAGATGAGGACAGAGAGGAGTTGCAGCCAGTTGATGCATTCAGCTTTCATCCAGTGTTTGTACAGATGCTTTTAAATGTTGCCTCAGTAGCTTAGTTTGTGTCAAATATTTCTATTTTGGTCTGTGTTAATTTATTGATTTTTTTTTTTTAAATTAAATTACTTTTTTTTCTCTAAGTTAATTTAATGTTGGTCTGGTTTGTATGTGATTAGATGTTTTAAATATTCATAACATCTGAGTCTGTCTTCAGTGAAATTGCATGGGAGTGAATCTTGTTGTCTGTGCCAACTGTGGAAGAAATAATTTTGAAATACCTTGTTTGCTCAGCAGTCCATTTAACATCCTTTGTCATACAGTTACCATGAGGCACAGTAGTCCTCTTCATCACAGTCTGTGTTAGGAATTGTTAGGCAGCAAACTTTCCAGTTGGATCACTTTCAACATTGTACATATGAAACCAATCCTGTCTTGGCTATATTTGTATCCAAGTGTGCCTGGTGCTTTACAAATTGGTATCTAGAGCATTGCACAGATAAATGCCACACTGAGGAGACTGCAGAAATCAAATTACATCTTCATAAAAATTGTGTGTTGTGATATGATTAAATGAACTCATTTTGAAGTTCCATCTCAGACTATAAATTTTTTTTTTTACTAGGGTTGTCTGCCTCACTTTCATATTAAGCTGCTAGAAGGTTCAATTTGCAGGATGCAATTCAATGGCACTTTTTAAGTGCCATGGGAAGGATTTATATACACACAACTTCTCAGAAGGTGATAATTTGCTTCATTTAGAACTCTTGATTTTATTTTTTTAAGTCTACTGGAAGTTTAAGTTGTGATTTTTATTGTCATTTTCCAAATAGACTGGGAGAAAATCTGTGAAATACTATGTTTTTTAATAGTCTCCAATCAAGTGACAGTATTTTTTAACTCAACAGATACCTTTTGTGTGAAACAAATTTTGCTGTTATCTACTGTTAGGGTTTGTTGTTTTTTGGATTTTTTTTTAATTAAATGCTACTAGTTTTTGCATTCTGTTTGCTGTTAGGGGTTTGTATTTGTTTTTAAGCTTCTTATCAGGTTTTTTTCTGCTAGTTGGAATTCTGACGTGGCTCAGTGTCAGAGTGCCAAGAGGCAGTCTTGAATATTTATCACAGATCTTTGACAAGAAGGAAGTGGAACAAAGTGTTGAGACTCGGAGAATCACAAGAGCAGCATGAAGTTGCTTAAAGAGTCTTTCTTACAGCAGACTCAAATGAGAATTTCCAAATGTCAGTTTCTGGCTGCATCTCTCTGGCATTGCTCCTTTCCCACTCATGTAAAGGGTTTACCTGTAAGAAGTCCTGAATTTCAGCAGTTTGTTCTGAAAAAGATCCTTCCAAGGACCTATATGTGACAGGAGATGGAAACATTCAGTATGCACATTTAATAAGCAGATTTTTTTGATATTTATTGTGGTATTAGCAACTGCTGTGATGATAACATGTACTGAACCTTCATGAGTCAGGAAGTCTTAACATTTCAGTCTGATCTTGCTCCACATCAAGGTCTGAAGTTGACAGAACTTTCAGTGCAGTGTTTTAAAAACATATTTCTTAGCAACTAATACCTGAAGGTAGTAGTCTCCCTGTAGATGTTGCAAACAAAAGACCCATTTAATTTTTTTCTAATTCCTTAATTCATCTGTGGTAGGTTTTAACTTAATAAGAGGAGGTGGAAGTTTTGGAGGGCTTTGGCTTTTGTTGTTGTTTAAATGCATTTGTGGTTGTAGGTTCTTGAAGCAGCTGCTAAAACATTGTCTTTAGTTTGTTGTTTAGCCAAGAAACCTTTGTTCTTCTATGACTTTGCAGAATACCAGTACACATCCTTTCCATGGAGTCAGTCAAGCTAAATGCAGATTTACTCAACAGACAACACTGTCTGAAGTTGGCAAAGCACATGTTTGTAACTGATGTTCTGCTGATATCCCAGAGGTATAAGGGCCTTGTGTTTTTTATACATAAGTAGGGGAACAGTAGCTGTCTTTTCTTATGCAGCTTAAAGGAATGGACACTGTAAATGCTGAAGTTGAGGCTTCCAGCAGGGGAGAGGCTGGGGTGTAATGGCAGCATAGAAATGCCCAAGCTGAGTCCGGTTGTTCTCCTGGTGAAGCTCTGCTTCCTCCCTGCTGTCTCAGCCTTCCTGCTTCAGTCTCTTTTCTACTCTCTCCATTCCTGTTGCTGAAATTCAGAGCTAAAGGAAATGTGGTTAACATAGGGCTTTTGTATCTTTCATATTCTTTGAATACTGTTGTTTGTATGTGGCTGTGTTATTAGGTCAATATATTACTTTGGGACCCCTAAGACTTTGCAGTCATACGGGCTTGAAAATACTCTTGGCTGAGGTCGGGTGAAACCTTGAGATCAACTACTGCTGATCAGACCACTGGGCCACCAGGTTTTCCAGACTGTCTTCATCCAAATCTCCTCCTTCTGGATGGTGGGAGAGTCCCTCATCATGAAAACAACGCATTTTGCACCGAAGTGTTCTCCTGGAGGCCAACATCTTAATGCTTCTCAGTTGTTATTTCCCTTACTGCCTGTGTGTTGCAGAGGTACTGCTTTGAAAGATACATTTTGCAGATGAGCAAAGGCAGACAATTTAGTATTAAAATTATGCATGGAAAACCTTTATGGAAGAGGTTAGTTCTTCAGAACTAAAGTTTCATGTGTGTAAAACCAGGTGCAATTGTGTTTAGAGAAGTTCTGACCAGTTGAAACCAACAAAGGAAACCTACTGGAGAGCTGCGCCTGTGCTGATGGTAGGATGTGAATTGCAGTTCAGTCAGGACAGTGGAGTATTTCATTTGGGTCATATTCTTTATAAGAGTTTAACCTTCTTGCTTTTGTTTTGCTTCACTTTGAAGACAGCTCATCTGAGCCTCAAGGCCCCACAGCAAACATGTTCCCTTCAGTCTGGAGTGGTGATCCAGCCTCTCCATTTCAGGTAAAATGGGATGATACCACTCTGTGTCATGGTTGACCATCTGAGATGTTCTAGCAGCAGGAAAATAATCTGATGTGATAAGAGTTTGTCAAGGTCAGCTTCTCTTTTTTTGGGATTTTTTTCTGTGATACAAGGTTTTCTAGGCAGGTGAAGTGTTTTGCTTATGCAGGCAGCTTTGCTGATGGTTCTTTGTTCAATATTGACTTTGGTCACCCTTCAGTTTTTATTCCCACTGCAGAATTCTGAACAAGCCACAGTCTGTGTCTGCTCCACATGCCTTTAGTGGTGGTTGCAAATGGAAGTGTTTGCAGATTTCACCCATATCACACTTGCATCTCTTGAGCTTCAGCAGTTAATGAAAATATTATGTTTCTATATCCAAAGCTGGTTTGTTTGTTTCCAGCCTCTGGTGTACTTTAGCAATCTGTCCAGTCAAAACTCATTCTCTAGCTATTGAATTTGTGGAGGCTTAAACTGAGAAGCAGAAGTTGTTAGTCATCTTTGTTTTGTCCTGGTGACACTGAGGGGGAGTGTCATCATGGAACCGGTCAAAGGTGCAGGCTCTGCTCCAGGAGAGACTAGGAGGCCAAGTCACTGTGGGATTGTTACCTGCACACAGATTGGTAACCGGTAGCTTTGTTTGCTGAGAAGTTTTGAGAAGTGCTGAGTGGATGCACATTGCATTGGATTATATTTAGAATCTGGGTTTAGGTAGACAAACATAGCTTGAAGTTAGCAATTGCTGCTTGTGTGGGGGACGCTCTCCTAGGCAGTTCATGGCATGAGGCAGCACCTGAGATGCAGCCTGAGGATACCCTTGGGTGGTTAGGATGTGGGAATGGAGTCTGAACTTTTAATTCTGACTTCTTTCTTTTTATGAATTTCTAAGATGAAGATAGGAATTTTGTAATTCAAAGCTTTGGCTTCTCTCTGGTAGTCATTTCTGGAGATCTTTTAGTTAAAAAGTTAAATAAATTCAAGTCACTCCTTGTAAAGATGAACTCAAATCTTGCTGTGCATATGTCATTCTTCAGTGTTACCGAGGTCACGTGATCCAAGCAATCAAATGCTTAATAACCCAAGTCATTACTTCTATGGGAAATTGAGAAGAGTTCTTCTGGGATTTCAACTGTAAATGAATCCTTGAAAAATCAATAATTAGATTAGTAAAGGATGACATTTTAATATGCTGGCAGGAATATAGAGGGATTTGTCAGGGGAAGCAAAAACAGACTTTGCACTACAGTGGCTTAGGTATATTTATAGTGCTAGTGATTTGTGTGTGTGTGTGAAATCTTTGGACTATTTTAATATAATGTAAGGCTTTGAGCTTTAGCAAACTCCAGTTGCTTGTTTTATGAAGTTACATTAGTACCACACTGTGAAGTATTTTTAAATATTAGAATTACTGAGTATTAAAAGTATTTCATAAAAAAACCATTTTTTAAAACATTTTCTGTAGATGCTGTCAAAGGAATTGATGTTTAGTGTACAAAGAAATAAAACCCTGAGGGCTGTAAGGTACCTGTATGTACGTTTCTGATCACCTCGGTTTTTGAGGGATTAGGTATTTCTCGAGGTTAAATTGTTGTCATTAGAACCTACTAAAAATAATGGTGCAGTTAATCCTTTCAGATAACGGGAAGCAGCATTACCTCCAGCCATGCTTTTGAACTGTCTGAAAGGATTTGCAATCACATATATTGTCTTCACAGACTTCTGTCTTTAGAAATGCTGTACAGCACAGTGTTTTGCCAGTTCTATGCTGATAAATTTCTCTCCATATGTAACCTTTGAACTCGAGTTTCTATTGTACTTCTAGCATGTGAACACTAGATTCAATTTTGTAATCCTCTAATGAATGCAATGGGATGGAAGTAAGTTTGCGGTTGCTAATGATGAGCTTTTTTACTGTTCTTACTACTCATGGGTATGTCTTTTCTTCAGGGATTTCAAAATTGTATTAGTACCTTTTTTAATTGCTTTTTTTTCCACGTGCTGTTTACAATTAAACCACAAGCATGGGAGGCTTTGCGTGCATGTGCTTTTAGGTTGCTTTGCTGAAGGAAATGCAGTGGAGCAATCTTACTGTAAAGAATGCTCACTTTTCCTCGTGTCCCACCTGTCTCCTTGCACCTTCACCGTAACTGGGACAGCAGAAGCCACTGGGGAGATTACTTCAGTGTGTTTTGTTGAGATTAGACATTTGTCAGAGGTTTGTTAGGAGCAGTTGTGTAGGTGACAGTCCAGCTCCTTATATGAGTTGTGTTACAAATGGTAGATTTTCTCCTGAGTGTCAGTGAAAAGGCCAAGAGTAGACAAAATCACAGGTAAGAATGTGTTTGAGTGTGTTTGTAAGAACTTTGTGCAGCATTTAATGCTGGAAATTGTTTTGTATTAAAAGCTGAGAAAGAGGTGTGAGTGTGAAACCCCTTCCGTGAAGAACTATGGGGAAAAAATTCCACCAAAGCAGATTAGAAAAGCAAACAGGTGAATTAGAGCCAAGCCGACCCTTAAAACTCTCTAATGCTGTGTTTAATTCTGACACACTGGGGAGTCTCACGGTGTCAGTCTGGGCTCCTCACTGTTCTTCCATCTCTGCCTGGGTTTGCTCTGTTTTGTACTCTGCAAGGGAAGGGGGAGATGGTGAAGATGGGTGTTCTGATATGCAAGGCAGCTGAAGAAGGGTTACTGTCGTGGCTCCAGAATTATGTATTTTGTGCCAACTCAGAATTGTTGTTCAAATACAGGGGAGAGGGGTACTTCTACCCCCTCATTTTGATAGACTTTTCTGTAGCTCATTTTTCAACTAAGACTAATAATAAGAAAAACTACAGTTGAGCCAAAAATGACAAATGTTACTGGTTTAAAATAATACTTGCGTATTTTTACCTATTAAATGGAACTAGATAATGGGAAGCATGTAAATATCTGATTCTGAGTCTTTGCATAACTATTTCCAAGAGGTAATTTTGCTATGAGCTATTAAAACTCAAAGAACTGTATTATTCTCTTTGAGATGATCTGTACCCCAGCTGTGTCATACATCTCTTGGCTTGTTTCCTTTTTGCTGTAGATGTACATACGTGTATATGTGTACTGTGCGACTACAATTACTGCCATCTTTGTTTTAAAAGACATATAGATGTATTTTACATATGTGTGTATGTACATATGTCTTTTCAAACAAGCACTTCAACAGGGCACTAATTGTACCGTCAGACAGGTTAGGGCTTTGTACAGTAAGTAATTTTAAGAATGTCAGTGTGGTTCTTAGCAAATTTTATAAACACTTTTCTGAATCTGTTATCATCACTTCCCATCCTGGGAGAAACTGCACATTTTTCAGTGATTGTTCCACTGGTTACATTTTTGTCTGCCATTTGTTCTGGATTGATGTTATCTTGATACTACTAAAATTTCAAGGGCTGTTGGCGCATTTCACATAGCCTAGGATTGCCTGTTCTCCAAATGTATGGATCATGCATCAACAGTACTAAGTAGCCTTACTGTTTTGCCTAAAAGCCTAGCTAATTTATTTACTATTCTCTCTTTAAAGAGAGGTCTCTGGAAGGGGTAGCATATTTTAGGATGCTCCTTCTCTTTAAAGGGAAACTCAGAATTGAATAGCAGTACTTGTTGATCAGTGATATTATTGTAGCCAAAGGATGCATGGGTGGTTTAATAGGAAGTTTTTGCTTCAAGTTTCTTGATGAAATGTAGTGTTCTACAGAGCTGTGTGAAGAGTGTAGTTTTTTATTCTGAAATGCACTTGTACACTTTATTTGAAAGGTCTGAATGGATCATGAATACATTTAAGAAATAAATGATACATCACCTGTTTTCACGTCTTGTCTCAGATGGCTTTTATGTACCTGTGCTGCTAAAGGGGGGTGTGTTTGGGAGTGGGTGGTGTTTCTTCCTCTTATCTTGATTACTCTAAACAGTCTGCCTTGTACATAATCACCAAGAGCAGGAAAACCTTCCAGCATGCATTTTGTGTTTGTGTTTTGTCCATACATGATGCAGGGCACTGTAGGCAAACTCCTGGCTACAATTTTCCTGTGGGAAACTTGAGCCCTAAAAGGAAACGAACACAGCGAAAGGGCTGGATATCACAAGGGATTCACTTTTATTTTTAGAATTGCACTATATTGCCATATTTGGACTGAAAGTATGCTGTATTGATGCACTATTGTATCAAACTGCAGCTCTCTACCCATTCCGAATTGGTCTAAATTATCTCCTTAAATACTATTTATCTGTGAATGTTCTCAGTAAGTTCTAACTCCAGGTAGTGCATTCTGTGGGCAGCAATTCTTGTGAGAAGGTAACAAGTACATTGCTTTCAAAGTGGGGTTTGAAGTATTTCCTTAAGGTCTCACCAACAGGTGTAATTCTGCTTACCAAAACCACCTCACAGTGGTTTGGTCAAAGACAAATGCACTCTGTGTAAAAGGCAGTGTAGATATTGCTTATTAAAAGTAACCTTGGGAATGCCATCAACCTGCAAAATAGACCTGGTGACACAATATCCCCCTAGCAGTGAAAATAGCTGTTGCAAGACCTTTTGGCATTTTTTGGATGTACTTAAAATGTACAGATCTGCTCAAAATACTTTATACCCATCATGGAATATTGCAACTTTCATTGGCAGCAACAAGGGTAAAGGGTTTTGGCCCTTGCTGCTTGTTGCAAGTGCTGAAAGGTGTCAGCTGGCTTGGTGTTCTCTTGGCTGGTTTGTCTATGCCTTGCAACAGCATGACATGCAGTGATCGGACCCTAGGAAAAGCAGGTAAAATTCCACTGATTGAATGAGTCTCTAGACCCTTCTTGCAGTGATCTCTAAGCGGGTGAGAGAGTCAGTGGGACCTTCCGAGGAAATAGTTGCAGTGTGAAAATCAATCCCACTGTGGCAAGAGTGAGAATCAAGCAGCTTGTTGTTTGTGGTGGATGTGTTGGGCAGCTCACAGGAGTGGGCAAAATTCCAGATTTTGAATTGTTCTGGGAGTGGGGGCAGGAGGAAATCTAAAGTGTGGACCTCACCATTTTCCGTTTTTATGTTGCTTTAGAAATCAGCCTGTGTCTAGGTAAAGGCTTTGTGTGTTATGCCCCCATTGGATTTCTCCTGTACCTAATGCAATAGCAGTTGATCTTTGGATGGCAACCCATTTCCAGCAGGAAACTTCCTCTGCTTCTCTGGGGATTTCTTATTTCTGGAGGGGTTTTTTCATCACAGATCTTGTCTCTGCAGCAATTCTTTGTTGCTGCTTCTTCATCCCCTTGGGTTTATATAGGGGATTAGGAGGAATAAACCTGAGCTGCCAAAAACTGCAAGTAGATTACTCCCATGAATTACTGGAAACTCTAGCTCTTCCATGTTTTTTAATTGTGATTTAAGCTACAGAAAAAGCTTCTAAAGTAACACAGTGTCAGGCTGAAGATGTTGATTGAGGTTGTAACAGCATTGACAGGTTTTCAGATCCTGGGATGGTCCCTGGAAGATCATGAAATATAAGGAAAATTTCTTTTAAGCTTGTCCATTTTAGGAGGTGGGAACCAATATGCTTTTATGTATAGGCTGATAAATAGATGAGCTTTTATCTGCTGGACTTCATCCTGGTTTCCATAATTACTCACATAGTTCCTTTTTAAAGCAGTTGGAGAGGAAAGTTTCAGTGTATGTGTCTCCTAATATTTTAAAGTGCATGAAAAGAGGAGGAAGGGTATGTTCTTGGTCTGAGTATCTACATTTTCCTGCTTTCCTTTGGAGCAGCAAACTGCTGTGAGAATTCTAATCTTCACTGCACTTGCCTCAGTTCTCATGGCTGTTTTCCATTCTGTTTTCTTTATTACTTTCTTTTTCTTCCTGTCATTCTTAGCTTACTATTTTTCAATCCCAGTTTGTGGAGGGTGTGGGTTCAGAAGGGTTTCCTTCAGTTCCCAGTTCCCTGAAAGCATGAGAAATTGCCCATTGAGCCAATTCTCACAGCAAGGTATAAAAATAGGAATAAAGAAAAGGTTACACAATGCTTGGATTGCAGCAGTTTGTACTAATGGGGAGATTTCAAAGCCATGGGTTGAAAAACATTTTTTAAACCTTATCATTTCCGTTCATTTTTCTTTCCCCAAGCTATGTTTCAGCTGCAGGAACTGCTACAGATTACTTAAAGAATTGCACTGAAACATAGGAGTCAAGTGCTGAGCAAGTCACGCAAAGCCAGAGAGGCCACTGATTAGGTCTCTTTAGCCATAAGAAGTGATTTGCTTGAGAAGCCTTTCCTAAGAGTTTCCAACGAGATGCTTTGGTCTCTGCTGTTAAATAAGTGGATTAAAAGGCAAGTGGATTTAAGACTGTGTTGCCATTGGAAGAGCACACAAGTGACATACAGGAAACCCACTTGTTTGGTACCCTAGACTGCTGCTAGCAGTGTACAGTACCTGTGCTCCTGCAGAGCAGAGAACTTCAGTGTAACTCAGTCTTGCAAAGAGTTAAGAAACTGAAGGTTATCACTCAGACTATATGCATGTGCTTTAAAGTTTTCAGATTGTTTCTCTACTTGCAAAACTAGCTGAAGCTAACAGCCAGCCATTATCATACTTGTCTTTGTTGACTTAAAAGGCTTGTATTTATAGGAAGTTTATTTAGCATTGGATTTTGTTTGTTTCTGATTTCCCTGTAATGAGACAGACCTCTTTGGCATGTTAATTATTATCAAATTGAAATGCTGAACAGCACTTTTGGTGTAATTTCCAAAACAATCCAGTAACTTGAGTCTAATAGCAGTGTAATGCTTTCTTAATGAAATGTGTGTATTAAGCCACAGAGAGGAGCATTAACCTTGAATTAAAATCAGAAAAGAAAATCAAGCAATATGGCAATTTTGTTCCTCTTGTTTGCAAAATCATTTTGTGACAAAAAAGATCAACTACAAGTTGTATTTAATGATCTTCACTCACTACATCATGTACTTTTTGAATATCTCTTTTACTCCCATTTGTGTAATGGAAACATGGGTGGTTTGGACATAGTAAAACTTTTTAAAAAATAAAAAAAAATCACTTCTGATTTGTTTCCACAGATCATCTTGTGTATTTGCAGTGTTAACCTGGACATTGTGACATGGTAACCTCATGTGTGAAGAAGTCATTGCCAGGGAAGCCATCTAACAAGGGAACCTTTCACTTGACCCTTTCACTAGCAGTGGTTGCTTAATAATTATTGTAGCATTTTTTCAGATGATTCCCACTACCTCAGAGCTCTCGCTCTCAGTAGCTACCCAGGAAAGTAATCTTTTAAACAGTGGAAAGAGGAACCAATTACAGGCAAAAATAAATGCTTACAGACAGAGAGCTTTTGTTTCTGTTTTATTTTGGCAATGTGGGTAACAATAGTTATAGTAATCAGCCAGATAACAGCTGGGTCCTGACTGCCTCAAAAAGTACAAGCAATTATGGTGAAACACATCTGTACAAAACCTGAAGACTGATTTTGTGTCACTCTTTGGTGTCTGGTTTTAAAATATGTGTTTCTTACTGCTTTCTCTCTTAAAGGAGGACATATGATGTGTCTGAGCTGTATCCTTTGGCTTCCTAAATAAGCAAATTGCTTCCTATCCTGAGGTGGGGGAGTAGTTTTTTTCTGGTTTCAAAGGATGCTTTTCCTTGCAGCGCTCTGAGCTTTGGCTTAAATGCCTACACTACAAATAATTTCAGAATGAAATGAATAAGATGGCTCAGAACAGGTCACTCAGTCACATATTTATACTGACAAGGACCCAGGAAGACCTCAGTGTGAGAATGGCACCTGCGTATTTTCCCAGCTGGAACCTGAAACCGTTGCAGAGGGCAGATTAGGTTAAGCTGGACATGTTCACAAATGCTTATGATTTCTCATGATGTACCTGACACAAACTTCTTCCTTCCATATTCTGCAGTTTGTTTTTTTCTGGGCATTTATCCAAGGTATGACTCTGCTTCCTTCTAAGCCATCCTCAGCAATGCTGACAATTCTAGTAGGGTGGTGTGGCATTTCAGAGGCAGACTGCTGGGTTGGGGTCTCACCTCTTAATGTGACAAGTAGGCTGCTTGAGGCCAGTATTGCCAAGTAATTTCATTTGGGATGAAAAGGTCTTAAGAGTCCCTTTTACTGTTTACTGTATTTAATCATTATGCTTTGTCAAATTCCTTCCATCTTTACCAGGAGTTTTCACTGCCTTTCGTGTAGGACTTACCCTTGATGCAGACTTTCTTAGTAATTCTTCCAGTTGATCTTTTCAGTTCATTATTCACATTTGCTGGTTTTCTTAATTGTGAGCTATTTGGTGTAGTTCAACTTTCCAAATATGTAGGGCTGCTGAAACTGATTCCACCAGAGCACTGTAGAGAGTTCCATCTTCCTCATGCTGAAATGCCCAGCTCATAGAGGCAACTTTCCCTGCGTTATATAGCATTTCAGTGTACAGTATGGGCTTGCACTCGGTTTTCTACTTTTCTATTGCTTAATTCTGTCGAGGGGTGAGGAGTGGTTTCTGTAGCTGAATCTATGAGATATGGTTTAGGGCAGCAGCATGCAGCTGTTCACAATGGACTGCTGCTCTCTGCAGTTGCCAGATAAAAGAAGTGTGACTGGGCAGTGTTTGCCTAGTTCAGAAGTCTCCAAGAGAAGGCTGCTATCTGCATTGCAATGTCCTGGAACACTTCGCTGTGTGTGCTTTTTCTGCCACTCACTGACTGTTCCCAGATGTGCTTAGGTAACCAAATCCTTCAAGATTGTGATCTGGAGCTGCCAGCCTGCAGGCAGCCTGTTCTGGTTGAGTAGACCGTGTTTTGTTAAATTTAGAACAGTGCACAGAACAGAATGCCAATCTCCTAACTCTCAGTCCTAGCATATTGTAATTTATATTCTTTTGATGTGTTTTAATTTACTACTTTTTCCCCTAATAGGAGTCTCCCCAAGACAGTGCTATCACCCGAGACATCAATCGAACGTTCCCTGCTCATGATTATTTTAAAGACACCGGGGGAGATGGCCAGGACTCCCTCTACAAAATATGCAAGGTATTGTCAAATTCTTCTTGACTGATTCTGGTCACTTGGAAGAAAAAAATTAGCAAAAAGAGACAGCTTCTTGTTTTCTTCAGTTACCCAACTGATGTGTTACAAACTTTCAGTGCTCTTTCTTTTGTGTTCCTAGTGTTTTTTCCTCTTCCTAAGGTTTCTGTAGCGCTGTTTGGAGGTAAAAGCACTCAGATATGTGGTTTAAAAGGCTGCAGCAGTCACTGTAACAGCCACTGCTACTCTGTATCACAGTTTGATTTTCATACAGGTGATCCCTTCATTAGAATGGCAACTGATGCACCCTGTGAAGATGCTAATGGCGCTATATGTTCACTGCAGTGTTTTGTTTTCTTTGTGTTTGTAACTTGAGAGTGACATGCTGTAAAGTCTTGATTCTTTTTTTAGGCCTACTCTGTCTATGATGAAGAGATTGGCTACTGCCAAGGCCAGTCATTTCTTGCTGCTGTGCTGCTTCTACATGTAAGTGGTGGAGCTTTCCCCCCCCTTTCTTTTAAGCTTAAGAATAAATATTGCTCCACTTGCCTAGAACAAATGTTGGTAACTCCTGAACTAGTAGGGTTGCAGGCCACAAATCCATTTTTATGTTGGTCAGTAATAATGTGATTTTGTACAGAGAAGAGTACATTGTTTAAAACTTACTGTGGTATTCATAAGGACTTTTGTCTACAACATCCATTTTGCTGTGTTTCTGTTTTGGGATCTCTTGCATTTGAAGCTCTGCAGGCTTTTACTCATGATTAGTAGACATGGAATTTGTGTATAAGACAACACTAGAAATGTTTCTGTTAAAAGGTTTCAAGGTCAGATGTAAGCTTTTTAGATGATATTTCTATTTGAATCAAATTTGGGTGTTAGTTGGCATATGTCTTGTTTACAGAGAAGCTTAGCTAGGGCATTGATGGCATGTCAGTTGATTAGTTGTAAGGTCTTTGAACAACATGCTGCCAGTTTGGGCTGTTGTGCTGTGGCTTTTGGGCTTCTTGCTTTGAGAGGTTATTGAAGGATTCAATAATATTTTGAATTTTTTAAAAGATACTGAATTGTGTCTTTTTAAACTTAATTGTTGTTGGTAGAAGTGATCTCATCAGAGTAATTAGCTTTAATTGCTTGCATGTGTAGCAGCTAGAGAGATTTATGGTTACTGGATATCAGAAGCGAAAGTTAGATTCACTCACGCTTGGGAAACATGAGAGGATTAGAAATCTGTACAAATTATTTATAGACCATTCTTTTTTTAAAGTAATGTCTGCTTTTTATCAGTGTTTTCATTGCAAGCATGGGTAGTTGGAACTGAACAGAGCGCCTAAGCCCAGCAGTGTTTTGAGATTTCCTTTCCCCAGCTGATTTTTAGTGATTATTACTCCCATAGAGAAGTGTGGGGACTTCTCTGCAGTTTTCAGTGGAAGTGGAATTTTGATCTTCAGTGGAAGATTTTCCATAATGCTGTAGAGTCAGTGGAGGATATAGAAGAGATTGTAAACTCCATTCTTTTGAAACAAAAGCCAAATGATTAATGATAACAACCTTTTATTGCTAACTGTAATATGAAATATTTACTTGATTAATTCTTTATTTCTACACTGAATCAGATCAAGAAGAGTGATACTTTCTGATAGCACTGAACACTTACACTGAAACTTTTGCTTTCTTTTAGCTTTTCATTGTCACATGTCCATTTATTTTAATATCCATTGTTTCAGAGAGACTTGCTGTGTGTCATTCTAGAGTTCTTTCCTTTACAATAGCTGTTGATTCTAGGAATAATGTATGCATTTCAAAAGGCTAACTTTCAAATAAGTTTGTGTTTATTTGATTCCCATTTAAGTCAGCCTTTGGAGTGTGGCTGCTGGGGAAAATAAATATTAAAAAGAAATGTTGCAGAAAAGGAAATTAAGTTTCTGTGAGTCCTTCACTGTCTGTTTGGAATGTTTCAGCAAAGTTTTCAGTTTTAACAAACTCCATATGCAGATTAATCATAGAATACTTGAGATGGATGTTCTGTCCTTTTCAGAAACAAGTGATTGACCTGAAGTCAGACTTTAGTATGGAAATATGAAAACTGAATTTTGATTTCGGGGAAAAATGTCTAAACACTGACAAGCTTCAATGAGTGTTTATTCAGTTTTTGGCAGGAGAGGGATATTGAACTCTCCCAAACCAATTCCAAGTTGCAACATGTGGAACTTTTATTAGCAATTCTTGGTCTCTCTTATTCATGCCATCTAATAAGTAGACAAATGTGTGATGAGTGTAATTATATTGTTAAGAATAAGGGAAGGATCCCCTTCATCATCCTCTACTAATACTGTTTCTGTCTTAGTTACATAGGTGCCGAAGGGTCAGGCTCTAAGTTTCTGATTCTTGATATGAATTGGAACAAAGACAGCAAGAAACTACTTCAGTCTTGATGTAGGAAAGGTGTATATTTAGTCAAATGATTGAGAGGTGGTTTGTTTCCCAGAAAGAGTGAATTGTCATTTGCAAAACTAGACCTTGTTTTGTGTGTTACTATTCTAGTTAACTTTTAAACTGGATAGGGCCAGATGAAAAAGTAGTGACAATTTCACTTTTCTGTGAGAGAGAGGAGAAGGAAGGTAAGGGCAAATGGAACTGGGCTGTCTGAAAGATTTAGATGCTCTGCTATAAATATACTTTCCTGTCTCACAGATGCCTGAGGAGCAAGCTTTCAGTGTTCTGGTCAAAATCATGTTTGATTATGGACTCAGGGAACTTTTCAAACAAAACTTTGAAGATTTGCACTGCAAGTTCTATCAGTTGGAGCGTCTCATGCAGGTAGGCGCTCAGGCTTGTGTGGAGCAATTGGAGCCAGCAGTTCAAAACTAGCAGTTTATCTTATACAGGAATAGTGTTTGTGACCTTGATCCTTACTGAAAGGATGAAGAATGAGGTCTCTCCATATTGGAGGGTTTGTAAGAATAGAGAATGTTGCCTCGAGGCCAGTCTGCTGCTGCTGGCAGTGTGCAGTAAGTTCCAAGGCAGACATGTCTGACAGTTGGGATGGCTCTCATATGGCATAGCAGTGAGGGCTGAGCTCACTGTGGGCACACTGCAGAGTGGCTTTCAGTGTCAGCACATCCACAGGCTGGGTGTCCTGCTAGGGTGGAAGCCTGGAGGTTGAACTCACGGTGTGTATGACACAGTGTCCTTCTCAGCATCCACACCAGGGCAAGCTTTCTGCATCCCTAGAAGATCCTTTAGCAGGTCTGTTAGTTTGGGATTTCAGCTGTAGTTCCAAATAGTATAAATTTTTGTTATTCATGTTGTTTTTTGGGGGTTTTTTTGTTATTAGGAGTACATTCCTGATCTGTATAACCACTTTCTGGACATTAGCCTTGAAGCACACATGTATGCTTCCCAGTGGTTCCTTACCCTCTTCACGGCAAAATTCCCTCTCTACATGGTCTTCCATATTATTGACTTACTCTTATGTGAGGTACGTGTTATTATTGGAGACTTGTTCTGCTAGCAACTTTTGACAGTTTCTCACTATCTTGATCCATGTCCTTGTTACTATCTGTTCTTTTAGAGCTAGGCATGTGATAATTATTTTTATGTAAAAGCATTATCGTTCTGTAATGAAAAAGTTCTAAGCATTTTAAAGATATAAATTAGGAGTCATAACCTATATAAAAGACCATAATCTCCAACTTCTTATGACAATGTTGTGTATCTCTGGAGGTTCTGTACAGCGCTCATGAAATAAGAATTAATTTACAAATCCGTGGATTCCTCTGTTGTTAAATTGCATTATTCACAATGATAACTTACTGGTTTTTTTCTAGAATATTAGTGCATGGAGACCATTGTATCTAAAATTGCCCAGCTAACTCTCCTGCTGGTAACCTAACAAGCTTGGAGCTCTTTCTCCCAGAAACTTGAAGTCTCTTTGTATTTCACAGCATAAACTTAGAGAGCAAAATTCTGTACGTTGTGATCTTGTATGTAATCATGTTTAGAACAGTGCATATGGTAGTATGCTGGTAAGCAGTGTGATTTGAGTCAGAGCTTATTAACATAAGTGAACAAATCACATTTTCTACTGAAGCGTCCTTGATTTATTTAATGATTTGCTTTTTCACTCCCTGGTTAACATTAAGCCTCCATTCTTCACTGGATCTGCAGTTGTTACTGTGAAGTGGCAGTTTATCTGCATTTTCTTTACTGAAGGGTATTCATAAATCCTCCTGGTCAATGTTTTTACCCTTTCTCTGTTTCTATCTGCTGCTTGCTTTGTCTATGTGCCAATGTAATAGAAAGCAACAGATGGTACCAAGAAAATGAGTTCTATTTGTTTAGAAACACATTTTCAATTCATAAATAGTGTGTTCTTAGTGAAGTTTTAAGGGTTTTTTTTAACATTTTAAAGTAATAGTATGGGAAAAAGAAAGAATCTCAAAATAAGATTATCAGTGTGTCTTGATTATCAGAGGTACCCCTTAAGAAAGTTATGCTGCTACTGACTATAGGAACTGTTTATATTTAATGGGACAATATAAATAAAACACTTCTGACAAGTAGTGGCAAAATAGGTGACATGGGAATCTATCCTACAGTGAGTCATGTTCTTTTTCATGACATGTATTATCCATTTTTTTAATACTGGAACTTAATACATGGATTTATATTTTCTGCATTCAAATCTGGTGTTTTCAGAAGTTCCTATATATATAAAAGAAATTGTCTTGAGCAGACCCAACTAGTCATTAAAAAATACACAACAATGCTTTCATAATTTCAGTGTCAGACCACTAAGGAGATAGTAAAGCCTGTGCTGAAACATTGTTTTGCTATCTCTAATGACTATCCAGTAAAGGCATTTTCCTAATGGTTTGTAAAATCATTCTGTAGCCCTTGGATTTAATATAGCACCTGGTTACACTTGTATCCTTCTTCTCCTTTTCACATAAACTAGACAAGCAATAAAACCCACCAAATAAATTAATATCCAGGCTCATAAATACGAGAGATTAATTTATTTTGTCATTATTTTTCTTCCCAGGGAATAAGTGTTATCTTTAACGTTGCACTGGGGTTATTAAAAGTGAGTATCCAACGTTGCATTGTGTTTTATGCATCATCATGCACCATATTAAAAATTAAGATGCCTGTTAAAAAATAATACACTCTTTTGTGAAAAGCTAACAATTTCCTGAATTACTTGTGCTGTTGTCTGGCATACCCTGTCCAGCACTGGGCTTTTGGGGACGGGGAGGAGGGAAATAGAAAGTTGCAGAAATAGAAACAGACACTATTTGCTGAAGGTTACAATGTAGTTACATTCTTGGAGCTTTAAAAAACTGTTGTTGCTTTATTGTTTCTGGGAATTCAGTAATTCTGCTTGGCAGTTACTAGTTTTTCTCTCCTTGTCTCTAGACTACGAAGGATGATTTGTTGCTGACTGACTTTGAAGGGGCTTTGAAATTCTTCCGTGTGCAGCTGCCCAAGAGATACCGTTCAGAGGAAAATGCCAAAAAGTTGATGGAATTAGCATGTAATATGAAGGTAAGAATGTGGTAATAGCAGCTCCAAGCATATCTTTAATGGGTACAGCCTCAGTCTCCATATCTAACTCAGTAATTCACTTCTCCAAATGCAAGCACACTGCAGACAGTTTATAGTGAAACACAGTGAAGCCCCAGGTTTCTCAGAGTGTTAGGCCCCACCTAGAGAAATCAGAAACAGTGTGACCTTCAGAAAGCAATATTCAGTGGTACTGAAGATCAGACTGGTTCAACAAAACCTTAAGTGTCTAATGGCACTAATATAAAGTAATTGCAGACATCTCTGCAGGTCTGCCATGAAATCTTTTTCCAGTAGTAACTGCAAACAGGTTAGTATCTTTCATTGTGAGGTAGTGGGGAGGCTTCATTTGAAAGAGAGTAAATAATGCAGAAAGAGAATGTAATCTCTCAGACAGAAAAAGGCTATTTTTAATTGTGGTGCGTGTGATGTTTATGCACTGCAGTAGGGAGCTCATTAAAAATGCATTGATAGATTTACAGATCTTCTAGGGACATGAAGGAATATGATTTGGCATTTCAAATTTCCTCCAATTCAAGTTAGGGAAATGACCTTGAGGTTTAGATACTTCCTGTGTGAGATTTTGATTTGTCATTCTTTTATGGTGAGGGTTGTATACCCCTTTCTAAAGATGCCTTTTAAGTTAATTTCCCATTCAAGACTGTTTCACTGGTGCTCTAGGTAGCTGACAGTAACAGGTTAATCTGTTACGATCTTTGTAGTCTAACAGGGGTCTGCTTTATATGAAATTAAACAAAGTGCTGGCTGAGTTGGGTGTTGTTTAGAGGTGCCACAGTTAATAATGCAAAGAAGCATTGGGGTTTTCTGTGAGAGCACATGTGGGTGGTTTACAGTGTTGGCTTCCTTTTTGATTTTTCATCTGGGTACTAGAAAAAGTGCTCAGACACTGGTTGGAAGCAGAGCTCTGACATACCATACGGTGTTTGTTGTGCAGATGTTTCTCAACATGAATCTCTTGTCAGTACCTACTGCTTTCTGTGTGGGTATTTTGTGGGTAGCAAGCTCATCTAGACTGTCTTCTAATGGGTCATCACAGCTGTTTGACTTCTCCCACAAATCATTGATAAACTCTTCATACAGTCAATGTTTAGGAAACCCTGATGATAACTGGACTTCTGACATATAACAGGAAACATCTATCACAGTAAAATGTCTCCTCTGGTCCTCATAGGAGCCTTCTTCTGAACAGAACAGAAACACAGACACTAGAATTTGATGTGTACTGTAGCCTGCATGGATGCTGTCCCATTAATTAATCAATCTCAGCAATTCCTATTTTCTTAATAGACTTTCTTAAGAGTGCTCTGTGAGCTCTTCTGTATGTTTGAATCACTGAGGTGATGAGGTTTTTGTTTGATTGAGAGATTTTTTTAGATTTCATTGCCCTCTAAGCTGTAATTCTTAAATATAAGGATATGAAATAAAGGTTCTAGCCTTTGACATTATGACTTCAGCTATAAATAGCAAATATTGTATGACTTCACAGCTAAAAGTCAATTGCTTTTCTGATCAGTGAATATTGTAACTGGGGGTTTATATGGGCACTTCAGAATAAGCCCTTGAAGTGAAATTTCCCAAAGAAGTTAGTTAGGAAGTTATTGATTCTTCCTTATAGATGTAACAACTGAGTTCTAAAATGGATCTGGTTAAGACCATTTGGGATGAGTGCATTTACCTTTCTTGTTTCTGAATAACAACTTGTTCCTCTTCCCTCTCTGCCCAATTCCCTGCATTCCCAGTGCTGTGTGAAGCAGTTAAAGCAAAGAGTCTTCTCCATGTGGTACACAGCAGGGTTGTCCACTGCCTCCTTGGATGCTGGGTGTTTTCAGGGAGACTAAATGGGAGGTTATGGAGAAAGTACAGACTGCATGACTGGGCTCTGCACAGATGCTGAATGCTCCTGTATCACATCAGTGTGTGTTGTCCCTGATGGGAGTGCAGCACATAATTGCTTGCTTTGACCTAAAATAGAAGTCCTTCGCTGTCAGTAGAAATTTCTGGGTCTGTGTGTGGAAGTGTTTTTGAGCAGAAAAGGGGCTGATGTCAAAATAAATCATTTATAGGAAGGGAGAAGTAGCCTGGCTGAGCATTGTGATTACAACAGCATTCTGCTGGAAAGGAGGTCAGTAAATGATCAGCTTGAGACAACATTAGATTCTTCAAGTCATTCCTCAGTGTTGCTGTCAAGTGTTAACAGAGTTACTGCTGCCTCCTGTGCCCCTGAAAAACTGTGGGACTCGAGTGTTCATTTCTGCTTTCTGTCAACCATGCAAACCCAAAGACCTTGCTGACTTCCCTAGGGCACAGTTCCCTCTAGGGCTTCGGTGACAATAGCAAGTCTTCTCAGGATCATCTCATTATTGGTATCTAAAGGCAAAACTGGCTTAATGCACTTGGAAAAGAAGATGAAGATGCCATACTATGCCTGCCTTCCTCTCCTCTCACAGGGCTGGGTACCTCCCTTTTCAAGGTCTAACCTTTATGTAGCTTGAGATTTGGAGAATGAAATGCAGTAATTTGGACAGTGTTTGAGCAGGGGCAGAACAGTGAAATAATCTACTCAAGTTACTGGCTTCAGTGTCAGTAAAGTGTTAATACTCTGGGTATTTGGAGTGATTAGTAAGAATAACCTATGCAGTTGTGATGTGGCTCGACTGACTCCTGATAAATGGGCTGACATCTCCAGAACAATTCAGCTGCAGTATAACGAAGCGTTTCTGTGCAGCTCTCGCTAGAGGGAGCCTAGCTACCAGTTATCGTAAGAGTTCACCTCAAGTAAGGTTGTTAATGATAAAACGAAACATAAGAGAAACTAACCATGTTTTCTATTCTGCCTGTCATTTATGTAAAGTGTGTTTAATGGTTCTCAGACAAGGCTTTTTTAAAGAGAAAAACATAGCCATAGCTTTTTAATTTGGGGGTTTTTTTACTGAAATAATGATAAAGGTTGAGCAGCAACTTTTAATACTAGAGGTTTAATTCAGATACGTCCTAACTTGCACATGAAATGCTCACAGTGGTCTTGGCGTGGCCTGTGTTGCTAAACCATTGTAGCATATGGCACAGCTGACAGGAGACACCAGGAATGATGCTGGTCAGGATCTGTTACAAGTTCTCTTGTTCTCTGTCCCTGTAGCACTTGGACAGTATACACAAAATAGTGATTTCAACATCATCTTTCTCTCCCTTCTCACAGACAGGGAAACTGAAACCCTTAGAGAGTCACTTCCCTAGTGTTGTGTGTCTGTCACAGCTGAGGACAGAATTCCGGCCTTCCAAGGGACAGAGCATACATGCCTCTGAGTTGTTGCTGCTTGCCGAGGCACCTAGGTGGCTCTGGGACTGGGCTGTTTTCTGCTGAGCTTGAGTGACATTAGCAGAAATGTCAGCTGAGCCTGCACTTGCCCTTTCAGCATTTGCAGTCTCATGTAAAGTAAACCAAATACTTCTGCAGGATGATAAATGTTACAGCTGAAAAAGCAGCTGAAGAAACCTCAGCATCATGTTGGTTCAAAAACGAAACACATCTTGTGAATTTCAAGGCAATCTGTTATGTTAAGCCTCTGCAGTATTTGGAGCATTAAATAGCTCTGCAGCACCAAGGAAAACTCAGGTAGGATGCTCCTGTGGATGCCTTCCAAAAAGTTTTTCGTGTTCCACCAAAGGATAAGAGGAAGGGATGTTTCTGTCATTATATTGACTGGAATAGAATTTTTGACCATCTCTAAAGGTTTGATACTTAAACCTGAGTGGAGATATTAGCTGTTTTATAGAAGGCAGGAGTTGGCTAAAGCTTGTACCATAACCCTTTGTGAATTGTATTCTTTTATTGATGTTCTGGGCAGGAACTAATGGGCTGCTTTAATTTAGATTAGCCAGAAGAAGCTGAAGAAATATGAAAAGGAATATCATACCATGAGAGAGCAGCAAGCTCAACAGGAGGACCCTATAGAAAGATATGAGGTAATGCTTACCTACTCCAGTCTGACGTAGCACACAATGCCTGTGGGAAGCTCCTACTTTGACTCCTTCTTTGAGTTGGTTGTTTTGTGACCAGTCTGGATACAGCAGGAGAATCAGCTACCTGAAGATGAAGTGCATCTCTGTATCTTGGCAGTGTTAATCAGGATGGGGTTGTTGTGAGCCAAGCTTCACAATGAATAGTATGAATTTGTATTTGGGCTTTTATAACTGTTTCACTAGAGCCTGTTTCTAGCACTTGTGTAAGATGCTGACTTGCACCAAAAACCATGAACAGAAAGAAGATGCCTTATTGATTATAACCCTGCCTTCCACTGATGATAATCCTGCCTTCAGTCCTCTCCCTAGTTTCAAATGATATATATTACAGCAAATATGTAACTTTTATAAGTATTTCATTTATCAAGTGTATATAAAATATATATAATGAATTTTATATGTATAACTGTTATGTGTATAAGCATCACAATTACATACACATATATCTGTATAAAATGTAACACAGTAACACATACACATAGGAATACATAAATTTATGTGTGTTAAGCTGAAGAGCTTAAATGTAAACTTTCTGTCTCTATGCTGGTAGTTGTAACAGGAGGGAGAAAATAGAGTGGTTTTTCCAGGATCCTCCTCGGTCACCTATTTCCAGCATGCAAATTCTATTTTGAGACAAGAAAATCAGTACTTGTAGGAACCTCCTGGCAAGGTATTGATGCCAGAATGATAGCCCTACTATTGCAGTCTTCAGAAACATTCCTGTAGCTCAACAAGCAATAGCTGGGCAGAGTTAGTTATATGTGGTTTCTTCTCAAGTCTAGTATTTTATTTACTTGATTTTTATATTTACAGTACAGCTAGCTAGTTTTGTCCTCATTTCATGCAGGTAGGGTTGTCTTTGTGTACGTAAGATACAAGGTGGGCATTGTGCTTGGGCACAGTAAGCATTGTGTTCCAGAGACAAACACCTGGGCAGACCTTTTCCTTGATTTCCTTTGTTTTGTTTCCCCCAGCGTGAGAACCGGCGCCTGCAGGAGGCAAACATGAGGCTCGAGCAGGAGAATGATGATCTTGCACATGAACTGGTGACCAGCAAGATTGCTCTGCGGAAAGATTTAGACAACGTAAGACATGTCTATGCTGTTCAGTGGATAAAAGGTGCTAGGGCTAATTCCTCATGACTCCTCTCATTAGAGAGGAGATACCTAGAGTATCTTTTATTTGACTGGGATCGGATTCTGTCCTTATTGCAGATCGATGATCTGTGTAGGCCCGTGTCAGAGGTCCGTGCTGGTCCACAGCACCAGTGAGTAAAGTTCAAATTACTCTGTAAAGCATTTAGAGTAATTTGAGGGAGAGGAGAGGTTCTGAGCCTGTATTTGAACAGTTGCTTTCTTCTCTATGTATGTTAAATTAAAGTCTAGCAGGAGCTAAGCCAAGTCTTTGAATTGTCACAGAGATAATAACATGGATTTCTGTTTTCCTTCAACTGGGTACCCTTATGAATAAGGTTTCACAGCAGACAGGCTTTCACAAAGTGTCTAATAAACTTGACAGTCTGAGTCTGTCTGGCTCTGTGGAATCAGACTCTCAGGTACCTTAGGCAACTCTGAAGACGTTATTGTGGTTTCCATTTGGCTTTTTGAAATCTGTCCATGTGAACTCATCATCCTGGGTTGTTTCTCATATCAGTAGAGCTCTCAGGAGGAAACTTCAAGTTCACTTCGTATTTGTAGGAATTTTTTTTTTTTTAAGCTTGCTGTCCCATTCCCTTCTTCATATACTCATGCTTGGGAGATTTTAGTAGGATATGCTTATCATAGAATCATAGAATATTAGGAGTTGGAAGGGACCTCGAAAGATCATCTAGTCCAACCCCCCTGCCACAGCAGGATTCCCTAGACCAGGTCACACAGAAGCGCATCCGGACGGGTTTTGAATAGAGACAGAAAGATACTGGCATTTGTGGTGCACACGGTAGGCTAGAACACATTTAGTCTCTGCTTAGGGAGATGAGGGGAAGAGTACAGATGCTTATGTTTTGGCGTTCTTGTTCTGTAGCAAAATAAGTGGATTTCTGAAATCTCAAAGGGAAATGACTTTTAAAAATCATCCAGTGCAGGAATTGACAGGCTTGAAAATGTTTCAGCTTATCTGCTCTGGAGAATTTCAGGTTTCCTACGGTCTCCTAGAAACTTGCTGCTGGAAAAATAGTCATAGTAAGTGTTGATGCTAATTGGTAAATGTTGCTCTAAATGAGGTTTGTTTTATGACTTTCAGGTTTATTACATCTACTGCTCTTTAGTGTTAAAATCTGTGAATCACTGCAGCATGTTTTAGCAGCAGGTTTTTCACATCACGTTGGTATGTTCACTTCCTGTTACCTGTGCTGTTTCGCTTCAGTTGAGATAGCTCATGGAAGGCTGAGCAGGTTGCCCAGCAGTTGCACTTGGGGTGGACTCCAACAAATACTGAAGAAGCTTTTTGTATCAGCTGTTAACTGCTGTTTGTGGGTACTTGAGCCTGTGTGAGACACAGTTTTGCTTTCACATTGGTGTGTTTAAGTGGAGAGCTGAGAGAGGAGCAAAATTAAGAGAAATTTTTGCGATGCCTCATTGGATATATAACAGTCATGCCTACAAAGATGGTAAATGATGTTGGCAGCATTTGGGTTATCCCCCAGGAGGAGACAGGTAGGTTTGATCCTACTTTAGAATCCTGATTCATTCTTCTAATTGGGTCCTGAAATGATAAATTTCATTCTACTAGCCAGATGTCTGGGAAAAGGACGTTGTTTAACACACCTTTTCTATTACCTTCATGGCATCTCTGAAATCCTGCAACCTAAAAGATCTAAGCAAAGCATTTGGAAATACAAGAAATTCCTTAATATCCTGTGCACTAGACCAGAAACAAGGCTTCATTTTTCTACTGTTGTTGGACTCCCACATCCCAGTTTTCTTTAACTGTAAAACAGCTTAAAACCCATGTCTAATGAAAAGATGTTCTCTTTGCCTTTTGCCATCTGTTTTAAAGGATCAGCAGGACTTTAAGGGACTAAAATTCACTTTTTGATTTTGTTCCTTTGAAGGGAATTGGTACAGCTACTTTCTGAAGATTTCTATATCAGTTATTGATCTATTTTTGTGTAGAATTCACACACCTGTTAGGCAATACTGTGGTGCTGTGTGTAAGACAGGAAAAAGTGTCTTAGCTCTGCAGAGAGAGTTTTTAGTGGTTTATAAAGAGCCTGAGATTTTTTAACAATACTTCTTTATTCTTAAAAAGCTGCAATAAAAAGTATTTTATGGTTTCTGGTGGGGCATCTCTTTTCTTTAAGGAGGAGAGAGGGGTCTGACTCTTATGCTTGCTTTGACAGCTAATCTTTTTCATACAGTATTTTCTGGGTGACATAATAAAGATGGTATCACATCCAGTGGCAGATGGCAGAGAGTTCTGGGGTTTTAAAAAATTTTCTAGGGGCATTTTTCATTAATTCTGTTTTAATTACAGGGTTGAATGTTTGCAAATTGAACTTAAGCCTAAGATAGTTGTAGTCTTTTATTGAGCTATTCTGTGCCTTTGGTTGTCTTCAGAACATCTTGGTCGACTTCCAGTCTGGATGACAAAAACAAGTCTTATTTCTGTTAAAGGCTTCTTGGAGCCATCTCTACTCTAGTTTTGCTAAAATCAATTAGTGCATTCAAGGAGGAGTGATGGAGTGTAGTGGCATCATTTGTTAATTTTGATTTGTTGCTGCTCTGCCATTGCAAATGGTAATTTTTAGGAGAATAATTTTCTGAGTGAAGTGTTCTTGTTACTAACAAGAATGAGCAGACCCTTGTTAATAAGAATGGAAAGACTGCAGTCCTGGCCATGTCCTTCTGCAACCTGTGCCCACAGCTGCCCAGCAGCATTGGCACAGCAAGAAAAGCCTGTCCTCAGTGCTGTACTCCACTCCTTGTATTTCAGGCAGAGGAAAAGGCAGATGCTCTCAATAAGGAACTGCTAATGACCAAACAGAAGTTGATTGATGCAGAAGAAGAAAAGAGGCGCCTTGAAGAAGAATCAGCTCAGGTTAGCAGCATTTTCTGTCCTTCACATTTCTGTGCAGTACAGAAATTTAAAGGGAAAATATTGAGAAGTCTGGGAAGACCTTAATGTTCTAAGTCATATTTGTCCCTCTCCTGTAGTGTAAAGGACGTCAGCAAAGCAGTATTCTTTGCTTTCCTGCCAGGTGCTTCACAGAGTAGTGAATTTTTAACTTGAAATCACAAAGGTGCAAACTGTGCCAGCGATTGCTGCAGAGAGGCACTGTAGGGCTTCAGCTGTTTTGTTAACAATGATGACCACCAAAGTCCAGCTTTTCCTTGTCTGCATGGAGCTGATTGTTCCCTGGGTAGAGTATAGCAGTGAGGTTAAGAAGGAAATACCACCTGGTTATTTTTCAGACTGCACAAATATAGAAACCCTTTCCTTTTCTTTTTTCCTGCAGCTGAAGGAAATGTGTCGTAGGGAGCTAGATAAGGCAGAGTCAGAGATCAAAAAGAACAGCTCTATTATTGGTGACTACAAACAGGTAAGTACAACTTAAAGATGAAGTGGTTTGCTATCAGATTACAAGACTTTCTCAGGTATTTTAGGAGATTTCTGGAAATAAATTACATCTGCCAAGTGTGTTTGAGATGTTTTAGCTGTTTTAAAAGGGAGGCTAGTGGTTGGGTTTGCATTTGCTTTTGCTGAGATCCTGATGCTGGGTGGTCAGTTCTACTTGCCCCTGGTTTAGGCATCAGTCACCACAGCCATGGTTACAACCTGACGCTGATCAAATGGACTCTTGTATGTCAAATGTTTACTTCATTCAAAAAAAATGTTCTCTCCCAGCTTCCTTTCTTCAATCAAGTGGTAACTGCACTTAAGACATAAACAGATGCCTTTTTCCTTTCAAAGATTTTGCTTTGGAATTCAAGCTCCTGATCACAAGATAACAAGGAAGCAAATTCACGTGTCTCTTCAGTGGGTCCATAACCTCCAAAAGATTCTTAAGTCTGCATCACACAGGTCTCAAGGAATGAACTGGGTTTTTTACTGCTCTGTCTGTCTGTTTCTTTTATCCCAAAGGCAAGAAAATGGTCCATGCTATCCCTAACCTTTTCTGACTTCTTTAGCAAGGCCAAACTGCCCATAACTTACATTGAAACTGCCCCTTTTCCTGTGGGCATAGAAGAATATGCAGAGAAAGAAAATACGTACAATGAGATGACTTAATGCAGCATCACAATTTTCTCGGCTAAGAGCCTTTAGAATATCCATGTTAGTATTCCTGCAGCATTTATATGTGCTTTAGCATTTATTTGGGAGGAAATTTACATTTATAAATGGTCTGGTAACATCATTTTGCTTGTCAGATTTGTTCTCAGCTGAGTGAGCGACTGGAAAAGCAGCAAACAGCAAATAAAGCTGAAATTGAGAAAATACGGGTAAGAGACCAGATAGATCCACAGTCTACAATGTTTCAATCTCGGAGCAAAATCATAACAGAAAGCCTCCATTTATTTTGTTACTAAAATGGTGGTTGAAACTTAGTTTCAAGTTTTGGAAAAACCATTATAAGGGGGAGATCTTGGAGAAGAGCTGGATAACTGTCAGCTCTCTCCCGTGCTCTACTGGTTACATGCTAATGTTAATGCTGGGCAATAACAACTGTTAGTTTTTTTGAGAGATCTTGGTCTCTGGAGATGTCTCTGGCTGTCTTTTACCTTGAAGTAACATGTAGGCAGTATAGAGCCCATATTTGTAGCAATAAAGTGTTAACCAAAAATACAGCAGTGTTTTCCAGAGCCCATAAATCTGGGGGTGGTAGGAATTCCTGCCACAACAGCCAAGCAGCTGTGCTTCCACCAAAGATCCTGAGTTTGTAAGTTACTAGCAGTCCCTCTTGTGTTGTGCTGCTCTTCCAGAGCAGAGGCAGGAAAGGGCTTTGATCATATCACCAGCACTTCAATGCAGGCATTCACAATCAGGTGTTTACTTTAGCAAAAAGTGGATGACTGTGAGCACTGCCGGGAGTTCTTCAATAAGGAAGGCCGTGTGAAGGTTGCCAGTTCTGCCAAGGATGGTTCAGATGAGGACACAGACGAGGAGAAGGAAACGCTGAAAAACCAGCTGAGGGAAATGGAGCTTGAGCTGGCCCAGACCAAGTTGCAGCTTGTGGAGGCAGAATGTAAAATACAGGTAATGCTTTGAAGGTTCATTCTGTGGTCTACATGGTATGTCTGTGTTCCTAGAAGAATGTGTTATGTTGTAGAGGGATTGGAACAGATCCTGTTGGTTGAAACTTTAACCTATTTCCTGCATGGGTTATTTCACCAAATATTGGGTCTGAAATTTAGTCTATGCAGACAAAATAATTGAAATGGAATTAACTGTATTTACTAGCTACTGTAACTTCCAGGCATCTGCCTGGCTGCAGTGCAGTACTTACTGACTGATTTTTTGCAGCTTTTTGGAAGAAATCCAAGCTCTGACAGAGTGCTGAATCATGTATGTCTTTATCTCACAATCAATGTTAAATGAAGAAGTAACATGTGACAAATGTTAGACATGTTTATTAAAACATGATTGGAAAGCACTCCAGGTACTGAAGGTAAAACATGACAACATTGTTCTTTTAGCCTAAAACTGGTGTTTCAGTGCTTCTTGTTCACAGAAAGGTAAAAATGAATTGTAGAAAGTCCACTTCCTGTGGGAATAGCTTTTTCAGGTGGGGAAAAAAATAAAAGGGTTTGGATGTACTGAAGAAAGCTGAATGTTTCACTGAGGGCAATGACAAAATCATTAGTTTGCATTCCAAAGCTCATTTTTTCCCCTTTGTCAGCTTATTGTGCTACTTTTTATATATGTAAGACTTGTTTAACTTCTTAAGTGGCCAAGAGATTGTATATGTCCTAGAGCTTTCTAACTTTAACTCATATAACCTTGTGCAGTGAATATGTAGCAAATTAATGAAATTACTCTTCCATTTGCAGGATTTGGAGCACCATTTGGGTCTGGCATTGAATGAAGTACAAGCTGCAAAGAAAACTTGGTTCAACAGAACAATAAGCTCTATAAAAACAGTTACTGGAGTCCAAGGAAAAGAGACTTGTTGAAAAGCAGTTCTGTCAAACACACCTTCTCGACACAACACCTTTTGTTGCCTTCTTGGGCCAGATGTTTAATTCTGTGACATGAGAGGACCAGAATGTAAATAACATAGAAACACAGCATGTCAGGATTTCAATGGGTCAGTGATAGAGGATGGAAACACAGAAAGGTTTTGTTGCTAGACATGGGATCTTCATACTACTGATATTTAACAGGTGATGTAGCTAGGTTGAAGCTCTTCAGAGAAACACTCCATTCTGCGGTCTGGCTGGAGGCTTTTCACAGACTAGGTACGAGAACTTACCAAACCCTAATTGTTAAGTTTACATATGATAGGTTTTTTTACAGTTATAACCTTTTTTAATATTTTATTTGAAAGGAAAAGTGTCACTAACAAAGGAAAAAAAAAAAGAAAAAGAGAAAAAAAAAAAAAAAAAACAAAAAAGAAAACTTCAGCAAGAACTACATCAGTGCCAGAAAGCAGTCCCCAGAGGTAGGATCTGGAGAGTAGGAGGTGACATGTTTTGCTTTGTGAATGGGGATGATTTCAGCATTCCTGTCGAGCAACCCCACTTTGTTTTAGTAGATGCAGCATCCATCTCTCTGTGTTTGGCATTTCTTTCTGTTACTAATCAATTCTATGCAACTCTGGGCTTTTTTTGGCATGGGCTGCCAAACAAATTCACAACCTGAGGCTGGGAGGCTTGTCTGAGTCCTAGACAAGAATAATCAGAATTCTTGGCAAATTTCCGTTTCACTTCTGTGTCATATTGTTTGATCCACATATCAACAGGGTTAAAGCCCCCGATGCCAGGACTGCTAAAAAGTGCTAATTATGTGGATGGTCTGACATTTAATTGAGTCTTCTTGTTTGTGGGGGTTTTTTGTCAGTTTTTTGTTTGGGTTTTGTCTGTTTGTTTTTACCCGGCTGTAGCAGGCCTTCTGTGAAGCTCTGAGAAAGCTTCCAGGATTTAGTTTTGCACATAGGTATGAATGGGACAAAGAAACAATAAACTGAGATATGTATGAGGCAAAAGTCACTGCGTGAGCGTAGCTGCGAGCACCTATAGCTATCCAACTTGCTTCCCTGGAAACATGCTCAAAGGTTGTGTAGGTCATTTGTCACGCTCGACGCAGTTGCACTACTAGGTGCTAAACATGCTTGGATATCTTATTCATTGGATTGTCTTGAGTTTTCACCAGAAAGTTGTAGAATGGAGTTTTGCACCTTGTAATTTTTTTTTTTTTTAATTTATAATGGTTTGTGTTATGCTGAAGTATCTATTGCATCAGTGGATAAATTTTGTGTGCAGTGTGAGTATAAGCTGGTAACAATAAGAGGCACTGGTTTGTATATAAAGATATTTGGTTTATTTTGTATTTCTACCTTTTTCTTGTTTACTGTACTAATGCTAGCTAATGTACTCTGTAACTACGGAATAGAACATGCTATGTCCAAGCCTTTTTCCTTAACTGCATACATTATCTTTATTGTTTAATACCAAAAAAACCCCTGTAACTCCATCAATATTGGATGCGTGGACATTGTGGTAGCATAGTTGCAGTGTGTATACTTTATGAATTGAAATATAAACTACTAAAATTGTATAACTATTTTGTTGTTTCATTTCATTCTAACAGGAAATGAATTAAATATTTTGCAATCTAAAACAACCTACCTTTTTAAAGTAGAAGCAGTAGCATCTGCAAGCTTCTCTAAAACCAAAACTGTAGTCATGCTGCAGAGGGCTTTGCTAAAAATGACCATGTGTAGTAAGTGTTGCCAATGCTACTTTATATAATAAAATCTAGGATTTGCTTTGAAAAAATAGAAACTGCAAAAATGACCTTGTGCAGCTTGAGGCTTGTGACTCAGTATTTCTCAGACATGTCCAAATTAGAATATTTTTTTTTCCATGGCCCTCCAAATTCTGCTAGGATCTGCAAAATAAACATAGACTGGCTCTGCTTATCATCGTCAGTAACAAATTCTGTGGGGTCAAGTGTTGTTCTTGTCTTCTTCACTAGGATTTTCTGGTCCTAGCTGAACATAGGGTTTAGCTGTGCAACTGGATGGCTGCACTAATTGGGTCATCGTGCAGCACAGGCTCTGTAGCTCTGTATGTTCTGCAGAGATAACAAGGAGTAAAAATGTATATTTTTTTTTTTTTTTTTGTCACCAGAATGACTAAAGGTGACTGGGAAAGCAGCCCTGCTCTAGAAGGCTGTTATCACACTGTCACTTTGCTAACTGTACTTTTGCTTTAAGAGAATAGCATTATGAGGTTGTGCGTAGTCTTTGCTGCTTTCTCTCTCACAGAGGTGCATCCCTTGGTAACTTCAGCTCTGCAGTTTCTCAGTAATTACAGCTTTTGGAGAAAGTTTGAAGGTAAATAGGGGAGAAGAAAAAACAACCCAGGCTCAAAGCACTTCATCCACTTATATTTCCCAAAGAGAATGGGAAATTGTGTATTTCTCTCTTTCTTCCAAAAAGGAGGTACTTAAAAGGAGGGATAAAATTGCTTTATTGTTCAGATCTTTTCCACTATCTTAAGTAAATATTACTTCAAAATTGCATGCAGCATATACTCCTCATTTTAGTACGGATATGAAACATACATAATGAGAAACTCATAGCTTCACAGCATTTTACATGGAACATTTTATAGCCAGTTTTCAGTCACTATGGATTATTTTAGGTATCTATCTGAAGGATTTTGATGTTTGAAAATAATTACCAATGTATTTCACGTCTGACTGCATCTAAAATATCCACAGCTAGTTAAGAAAAATGGATCCTGTGCTGAGATGCACATTTCTTGAAGTGCAATTACATGTGAAACACAAAGATGCAAGTCATTTTTAAAAGCAAGGTAAAATAAAAAAAACCCCAAAACACACCATTTTTCTATGTAATACTGTCTTATCCTTACTACATGTATTATTGAGTCTGCTTGGCATGTCCTATGAAGTCAGAGCTGCTATGAGCACAACTGTTTTACAGATCTGTAAAGCAAAAGAAAAGTGAGTGAATTTGGTAGCATTTTTGGCATTAATAAGATGGTTAGTTATTTGCCTGTAGTCAGTGGCCTTTCTGTCAGCATATGCCTCTCAGCTGGCTTTGTGCACTGAACTCAAGATAAGTGCCACTCTGCTGATGCTTGGGTTTAAGTCTCATGCGCTCCAGGCTCCAACTTCCTAATGCTTTGCATGTTTGTGCTGCATCATTAAGTTCCTGTGGTCTTGTAGTGTGGTAGCTCTAGTGTTACGATCTCATTTTTGTTGCAGAACTTCTTGGCTGCTCAGGGTGTGTAGCTGGCAGTGGATATTCAGGATCTATCAGAAAGTTTTACCTTTTAAGCATTGCTGGTAAGCCTTCTTGAAATTTATATAACTACTTCCCTGACTTTTTTTAGCTGCCCTTCTTATCCATGGCAGTGATATAAAGTTCCTGTTATCAGGAGGAGGATTTCACTCCATCTGTTCAACAGCTTGGCTTGTGTTCATCCAGCCTAACTTTAGACACTTCAGAGGTGCCTAACATAAGAGCTTAATCCGACAAGGTTTTCAGCCCTTGGTGGGAGAGGGGATGGCACTGTGGGGCCTGTGGCTTACTCCAGCCACGAGTCCAGGGCCCTGGTTGAACAAGTAAGCTACTGTCAACCAGCTAACTAAACTGGAGTAAACTAAATAAAAAATAAAAAAAAAGAAAATACAGCCTCTGGGCACAGTGAGGATTGGTTTCTATTTTAAATTTTCTTGGTTTATATTTTTTCCCCACTTTTTTTTATTGTGCAGTTTTTCCCTCTGTATTCCCACAGGGAATCAAGGACTCTAGTGCTGCATGGCCATAATGACTTTGAGGAATGAGGATTTGATTTTGCTGCATTTTCTGCATGCTAATGAAATAGGACAAAAGTGTAGTCCTGTACTGAGGGCTTTTTCTTAGAATAATCTGGCCCCACTGCTGCACTCCAGTTACAGGCGCGGCAGAAACGCAAGTACTGTGAGAAATGCACAATTGCCCCTTGTTAAGAAACCCTAATTTGTTGCCTGACGTGGGTGTAACATGGGAAATCAAGTGCTCCAGGAATGCGCTTGACTTTCAAGTTTAACATGCAGATGTTGGTCTGAGGTTCATCCAGTTGAGGAGAGGCAACGCGGATCACTCCAGCTCTTCAGGATCCTCTTTGTACGGTTGCAGACGAAAGCCTCTCTGGTGCAGCCCACGACCAGGCCCGCGTCCGCCCCCTTACCGCCGCTCAAGGCTCCCTCCTCCTTCCGGAGGAGCGGGCGTGGGGCAGAGTCCGCTCCTCCCATAGCGATCTCTGATAGGCTAGCGCGCTGATTGGCAGCAGGAGCAGCCTTTGAGAGGCAGTGTCTCGTGAGGCTGGCGTCGGGCGGCATTCCTCTGCGGCGCCATCTTGTTTGCTGGAAGCTTCGTGGTAGGTGAAGCACCGCGAGGAGGGAGAGGGGCTATGGAGCACGGCGGGGGCGAGAGGATAGATGGAGTCTATCCGGGCGGGAAGGAGGGGCTGAATGCCGGCACATTGGAGCATGACCACAGCTGGTGAGCCACCCCTGATCCCGAGGCCTTTCAGCGTGGCAGTCCCTCATTCCCCGCACGGTGCTTGCGGTGTCTGTGGAGGGTCCCCTCAGCGGGCTGCTCTCCTTGAGCTCTCCTCGGCATCTGCGCTGCCGCATGCTGGTGGAAGAAAATGTTAATTGCTGGAGATTCGTAATACTTCGGGGGGGAAACGAGTGCTGAAGTTGGTAGTGAGTTAGTGGTCTTTGTGAAGAAGATCTATGTGGTATGTCATTGCAGGCTGCAAAGGCCAGGCTCCTGCAGGAGAGAAACTAGACAAAACAGAGGTCAGTTTCTCACAAGAACGAAGTCAGATAGCCTGAGAGAGAAAAGTGGGAGTCTGCTAGCAGGAGTTTTGCAGCTGCCCACAGAGGCCTTGACACCCTACACAGTCTTAGTATGCTATCCTCCCTACAGCTCACAGTGTCAGTCTTATCATATTCACATGTCTTTGTAGTGTACTGTTTTTATCACATTTATGGTAGCTGTTTTTATCTATTAAGTGTTAGTTCTTAATTGGTTAGTATCCTTTGTATATGAAAGTGTCACTTCCTAATTGGTCAGTACACTTTATGTATGAAGGTTCAGTGCCCTTTCTGTATGAAGGTAATTGCTCATTATAATTTCTGTAAAAGTATAAATTCTAACGTATGGAATAATAAAACGATTCTTATTGCCATCAGGAACCAGGGTCTGTGCCCTAATATGCCACAGATCTAACATACTGTTTTGATTTGTATGGGATTTAAATTGCCTTTCCTTCCCCCCACCCCTTCCCCTCTCTCACTTTGCAGGCAACTCCATAGGCTCCTCAGGCCCAGGAAGGTGATAAATTCTCTTCCTCTGTAGCATCAGCACCTGCTATTCTCGGGGGAGTAATTTACATGTCAGCTTGTCACAGTCATGGACAGGTTTGTTCATTTCTTCACCAACTTTGCTGAGAGGTGAATTGAGGCTTCCCGAAGTGGAAAAGCATTGAAAAAGGATGTGAGAACTAATAAAGCACTGTGTGCTTGAACCGTTTGATCTATAATGTGATGAGTGGTTCCCTTGTACTGTTCTCCCCATGGAGACCCTGCACAACAAGGAGCCAATCAAATCACTAACTGCTGAGCAGGTTAAGGCAGTTCATGGTTTCCTCCTCCCTGTTACAGGCTCTGCTGCATGTTGGTTATTTTCTGATGGTGGAAGTACAGAAGGCTCAAGGGGGAAAAAAACCCCAAACACTTCTGTAAATGTTACAATCACTGAGGTAATGCTTGTATAGATGTATAAAAGGAAGCTATTTATGGACAGTAGATAATGCATATAGAAAAAAGTCACTATAGCTTATGTGTTGACACATGCAATGCATGCAAATGTATTTATATAGGGTCAGAACTGTTATAAGTAGAACTTGCCTGATTTCTGTGCCTGAAGTAACGGGAGGAGATTATGGTTTATCTGCTCTTCCCCTAAGGACTGCAGAAACAATTTGCTAACCAATTTTGTGAAATATCTTATATATTTAATTGAGTAATTATATTACAGGGTTTGGCTCAAATTGGCATAGATGAAATTGCTGCAGATGGCACTGTAAAAGTCCTACATCCTGCAAGGCTTCTTTGAGTAATGTTAAATAGCAAGGTTCTTAACAAATCATCTTTGTTGAATGATCTTTTAATGTTAAAATAAATGTTCTGTATTCTTTCAGGGAGCTAAAATCTATTTTAATAACATTCAGCGATTAGGTAATTGAAACAATGAACTAATGAAGACAGAATCTGTCAGGATGCCAAATAGCATCCAGCCAGAACTGCAGATTTCAAAATAACATTTCTCTATGTACTATCTCATCCTTACTACAGGTATTATTGCATTATTATGACACGCTTGGCATGTCATGTTAATGCAACATGTCAGGGAAGAGGTAAAAGAGAATACTTCCAGGTGCTTTATTTGCAGCTGCTTTTTTATTTCCCCTGGGGACACTCAAGTCTGTGATGAGTTTTTGCTTGTATTTTTTAAAGTATTTTTTTTAATCAGCTTAAGTGACTTGGATTACAGTTGAAAGTGAAGTGACCTTAGTTATTCACTTGCTAGATCATGCTTGCACCTTATGGGCCTTTGGTGTTCAGCCTAACTCTGTACGTGACTGTCTCTGGAGGCGATAACTATGCACAGTATGGGGGTTTTATGGAAGCAAGCACGCCAGTTAAGTGGTGATATTGCACAAGTTCATCTTAATCAACAGCTTATATGACAAAAGTCATGATTTTTAGGAAGGTTTTCCAGCTTTTCAGGTAGAACCACAGCCACTCTGGACTCTTGTGCTCCAGAAAGTGCAGAGGTGATGAGACTTGCAGGCTGCCAGGTATGAGCAGAAGCCCTTATCATGCAGAGTGTACAGTTAGTGTATACCATGAATACATCAAGGCTGTGTATTTAAACTCCCTGCTGTGAGCATCTGTTAATGCATGGAGTTGTCTGTGTGATACAGGGTAAAGGGTAGCCTTAGAGCCACAGTCATAAATGAATTTTGGGAGCTGACACTAGAATGACTCTTGGTGATGTTTTCTAATATCTGGCCAGTTTATCCCATGTAGGGAAAAGAAAATTGCTGTGCAGGTTTTATTCAGTCTCTGTGCACGAGAAAAGGTAGTTAAGTACTTCCTGCAATGAGACTGAGTGCTGTGCCACTATCAGCTTTCATGATGTGAGCAAAGGGGTTTTATCAGTTCTTTTAAGAATACCACAGAAAACCACTGTGGTTTTGAGGCAGTTATTGGCTGACAAGAAAAGAGAGAAGTGACTTAATATCTTCTGTGCCCTGAAGGCTTAAGTTAGTTTGAAGAAGTGGTTTTATGGTAATTTAATACTGATGCACGAGAGTGAATGAATGGGAAAGAGGAGGAGGATATGAAGGCTTGTTGCTTACAGAGTAGTGTATACCTGAGCTCTCCACTACCCATAGCATGGTAGGACTGCTGCATAATCCCCCAGCAAGATCTCATCTAGCATGGAAGTGGAAGGATAGTGTTTCTACAAGATGATGACTGTGCATCTCCCCAAGGTGTTTCTTTTGCATGGCATGGTGAAAAACCCAGCATGCCAGAGGGGCTATGGAAGCCTGTGCCAGACTTCTATGAATTATGGATGAGATGTCTGCTGCTAGCAGAGACACGAACAGCAAACTGGAGCTCCTGAGTGCCTTCAGTCTCGGCATTACAGTAATGGACTGTTTTTAGAATCCAGCAGCACAACAGCCTCTCTGATCTCTTAATGTCTTCAGAGGTGCTGCTCAGTTCCATGGTTGGGACAGAGTGGAGAGGCCAGTAACGAGTAACGAGCAACGTGCCTGGGAAGTTCTAAATTTTGTCTTTCATTCATTTTTTCTCAGTGAGAATGTACTTGAATATAGTCTGTCTTTCACCTGAACACTGCTATGTTTTTCTAATTCAGATATGAGGTAGTCTGGCTTTAGTGGGTTTTGCTGTTGTTTTTCAATTATTTTTTTTTTTTGCAAGGGAGGATGTTGTCTTTTCCTTCAGCTGTGTAATTTTTAGTTTGTTCCAGTATTAAAATAAGCCAGTTCATTGTCCCTGACAGCCCTGAATAGTCTTTGTGCCCTTTGTACATAGCAAGCAAGGTGAGAGATTAAATAGAGTAGAAGATACCTTGATAGCTGTTCAGACATGCAGCCCAGTCTTGGCAGACCAGTTCTGTTGGGCTTCTAGCAGATGCTGTAAACAGACGCCTCTTTTAAGGAGCTCTGTGTGTTTTACTCTCAGCTATATGCATTAAATTTGCAGAGTGAAGTTTACAGAACAAAGGATTGGAATGATTGCAGAGAATCTCTGATACTGCTCTTCTGTACAGGTCAGCCAGAGCTGTGAGGGACAGGTCTTTTTTTGTAACTGTAGCATCACTGGAATGGTTTATTGATTCTGTCCCTTCCATCTCTTAAGTACAAAGATGTTGTGCAGGAACAATCAGGAACAATCCCACCCCTCAGCCAGGCAGGGTGCAGGCAGGGCTCTTCCTTCATTGTTGCAACGATGAAATAAACAGAACCAGAATGAGGTCTGCCCCTTGAGCACCTTTCTTCTCAGACTGCATAGAAATAGAGCTCACAAAGTCAATTTGGAGCACTTTGTTGCAATTTAGCTTAATTTTCTAGGGATTTAAGCCTTTAATCTTAACCAGCATAATGTAGATTCCTGTATTAATGGAAGATGAAGACAGGTCTCCTCACCCTTCCTGCAGTCAGTGGGATTTGGTCTTGAATTCATCTTTCAGGTGTGTTTGTTCACAGCCTCAACTAAGGCATGCACTGATCTCTACAGTTCCCAGGCCGCAGACAGAAGAAGTTGTCTGTCTTTAACATGTAGTAGCATTTTCTCAAAACCACATTGTTCATTAAGCCCAGGATAACTAATGTGTGCAATTCAGACCCCTTTCTACGAGCTTGCTTTGTACTCTGTGCAAAAATCCTGTCGTTACCTAAAGACCTGCAGTGTCAGTACTACAGGGGGTTTTGTGGAACTGCTTTGCAGGGCAATGTAATTTCATTTACTGAGCTATAGTTTGTCATCTTGCCCTGTTTTAGCCTTCCCTCTTCTACTGTAATCAGAAGTTACCCAGTTAAAAAAACCCAAAACAACAAAACAAAAGCCCCTTTGGATAAATCATAACCAGCAGAGGGCTGAGTCTGCTTTCACTGCAAGCAGGAAATCCATCCTCGGTATGTGTTGGCACCTAAGCAGAGGGGAAGAGGGACGTGTTATTTGTGCTAGGGTGTGTGACCTTTTTTTGCGATCCAAAGGCCTTTTTAGGTTTTTGTCCCTTGTTTGTGCCTGGAGCCAGAAAGGGCTTTTTTGTATTACTGCAACAAGAGTACACACAGGCTTTTTATAGCTTTACAAATAAATGTGCTGGAATATAAAGCCCAAAGTGAAGATGAATTCAAGGCCCTGAAAGTGTTAGCAGCTCCGCTTTCTTTGTTGAGTATACCAAGGATTGGGGTCACAAAAGGGAAGGATAATTTACAGTTTAGCAGATGAGAAAGAGAAGAATTCTTTCTAGCTGACTTGCTGGAACTCAGTCCTGCAGCAGACAACCAAAGTCAGCATTATGTCTTGAGCAATTAGGTGAGGTGACGCTTCTGTTCTTGCAGAAAGAGGGGTGCTGTTCATGAAGAATTTATGCTACCTTAGCAGAATAGACAGTTGTGGTGAAAAAAATTCTTTTATTGAAGGCTTGCCCTGTAAGGATAGGTAATGCTCACATAGATGTAAAGTAGGGAGTTCTGCAGCAGAGACAGTGATTCTGCTGGCACTGAAGGGACTGAAATAGTGCAGTAGTTGTGTGGGTCTGTGGTCTGAGCCTTGACATTTACTCCAGTACATCTGGCATCCAGGGGGCAGTTCTGTGATCTGGCTTCTTAGACACTCTTTGTAGAACAATAGGAGTTGATTCCATGCTTAAGTCTTTGCTCTGAGTGACAACTAATAGTTGTCACCCAAGTTACTGGTCCTGTGGCGAGTAGGATGTGGCTCAGACTGACACACATAAGTTTTCAGAAATGTAAATGGTGAACTGAGTGCCTTCTGACTTTTTTTGAGAGGAAACCTGGAATATCTGGCGACCTTGAGGAAGGTGTCTGTGAGCCTGAGGCATGTAGATATCCTTGTCTGAGATACCATTAAGTATCCTACTTTTTAGTAGCTTTCACTCTGCATTAATTGCTTTTCCATATCGTTTTGGAAGTCTCTTAAAACAGACCAGCATCAAAGTAGACTAGCATGAAGGATTGTTTAGTGTTTCCTGCACACAGGCCATAAGTTTGCTTTTTTAGTAAATAGGAGCTTTTGTCAGCTCTCTGTGTCTCAAATGCCTGTTACAAAACCTAGCATTTGGGATCTGCCTTTTACTCATGAGAAAAGGGAACTGACATCTAGATAAACTGGGCTGCTGAAATTAAAGAGACAGAAAGACACAGAATTTCTACTGTTTAGAATTGTTTGCTGTAAAGTGAGACTAGAGCCAGGTTTGGTTTTTTTTTTTTTTGTGGCCAGGTTTATAGATGCAGTTCTTTGCAGGAGGAAGTGACAGGCTTGTTAGTTCTGTGGACATCAGTCAAATTTTTTTTTTCTTGCTCCACCTGTAATGAAATACACTTTTTCAAGGTGATGTTGATTGCAGTAAGATAAACTGGGCATCCTACTTGTTAAGCAAATGGATCCTTCTGCATGGATCCCTTCAGTGCCTTGCCAGGAACGGATGGGGCTGGAGCAGTCAAGCAACATTGGGGAGGGACTCAAAATGATAGAGCTTTTTGTTGGAGATTCACTGCATGCATTCATCTGCAGGTTCCTGGTGAGAGAGATTGCAGTATGCTGGGAAAAAGTAGACAGAACTGGGTATTGTTTGTTGGTTTGGAGGAACCAGTGTGGGAGGGGTGGCAATAGTAATGAGCATGAGGGACCACAGATGACAGCTTCCCTGTTCTTCCAAGCAAGACACTATGTAACTGCCTGGGCACGTTTAGGTTAACTACAGCAATACAGGAGTAAAACTCATTAGGCTATTTCAGGCAGTTTCCCAGTGAAGAAAGAAGGACATGCCAACTGCCTTTGTGAGTCTAGAGTCAGGATTACCAATCTCTTATCTACCCGTTTCATTCCTGTGAGGCCACAGAATGTTAGCCAGCTCCTGGAGTGGGCCCAGCTCATTTCAGTAGCTGTCACTGACCATCAGTTGCCAGGCTACCCCTGAAGAGCTGTTGGCCTTCTCAGCACCTCCGAGATGATAATCCTGAGGTAGTGTTCTGAATGACCTTTTAATAAGGTAGCTAACATTAAGCATATACATAGGTATGGAATTATACTGATACATAGGGTAAGACTTACCTCAGGTTCAGCCAAGTGTTAATGATGTTTTCTTAACTATGTTCAGTTCTTTATGTATCTTACTTCCTAAATATTTGATGCAGCTCTGAATTTTAAGTGACTCACAGTTTAGTTGGGTTAGGTACAGTGGTCCCTCAGTAGCTCTTATGTGCACAACTGACTTGTTTGCCACAGAACAGCAGACTCAGCTGGCTGCACACTGTTTTGTTGAGTGCAAAAGTCTCACAAGTCTTATTCCAGTTACATATATGCTAAGCTGTGCAGTTCCATAAATCTCATTTTATTAAAAGCAATCTCAACCTTAGTCAGCTCACAAGTTTTTAATCCTTCCTCAAGGTTGATCTCCTCTGAATTTGATTAATGACCTCTGTACTTGACTTGAAATGCTGAAGACCAAAAAAAAAAAATCTAAGAAAAGCTAAGAGCATGTGATAAAATGGCTTCTCTATCTTCCCATCAAGAATAAAACTGTTCTGTAACTCCAGGCAACTGGAAGTACTTGTATATTCCAGTAAATCTATAATGAGTTGCAGCCTCAAGCAAACAACAACAGCCACAGATTTCTCATGGTATCCTCAACTCCTGCCCTAAATGGCTCTGGACAAGGAAATTGCTTGGATTTGCTTCAGATCTCAGAGGACAAACTGAGACCACAGGAATTTAGTGTTTAGGAAACACAATGAAATGAGGGGGGCAAGAGAGGAAAAAAAGTTGGGAGACCCTTACTAATTTTTTTGGTATGTAATTTATCTTTTAAGAAAATAGACATCCATTTTTTCTAATTAGCTAAATACTAGGAGATACCCAGTTTTTATTCTGAAGTAAGACTTCCCTTCCTGGCTGGTCTCATCACAGCTTTCTCTGGGCTTTTCAGTTACGGCTTGCATTTGGCTAACCCCCAGTGGTGTTTGTGTGCAGCAGCCCTTGCAGGATTTCAGTCCTGTATACTCTCTTCACTGCTGCCTCTGTGAAGGAATCCATTCTGCTTGTTGACAGCATAAATGTGCTTTATGTTTATAAGTCCAAGTCACAAGTTTGCTAATCATCATCTCTGATAAAACTGCAGCCTTTGGAAGTCTGTCTCCCGTTTCTGGTGAGCCTCTGACCTGACTAAAGTAGAATGGACTTCTGTGGTTTGGCTCCCCAGGCTTCAAAAAAAACCTTAAAGCCCATTTCCTTGCTGTAAACAACAACACCCAAAGCAGTCAAAAGGCCGTGATTCCTGTTTACAGAGATAAGCCTTTATTGTATGCTATTGGAAGTAAATGGGACATGGTTACGGTTTTCTATACAGAGAAGTCTGTAGCACTGGGTTACAATCAGTGGCAAATGAAGCGAGGTTACAGTGCAGAGCTACGTGTTGTGTACAGTTAGTAACAGTGGCTGGCATACAAACCACAACACAGAAGCCAAATGAAGCCAAGTGTACAGGGTACAGCATCACGTGAGGAAGCAACTTAGTGTACAAAGAGCATTCAATTTTCTTTACATTTGCAGGCTTTTTTTGGCTAGTGAGTAGATACAGCTCAGTTTAAAGTCCAGGGTTTGGTTATTTTTCTTCCCACTCAACTGCTACCAAATTAAGACAATTTGAATGTTCAGATTACATTTTTAATGCTATAAATGGCTAAAGTTGTTGCCAAATTACTTTATTTGAGGTTACTTTATTTGCAGTATAGTCAGGATAGTTTGATCATCATTGTTCTCTACAGATTACAAATTGGAGGAAATCTTAAATGTTTTTAAAGTAGTCTGTGTGTAATTAAACCACAAGGATCTCTTCATTTGGAAGTTTAATTCTGGGTAACATTTTTTTGAGATTTACTGGGAAGAAAGATGGAATTGTCCACCATACTACTCATTTGTGGAATTTGTTCTAATATTTTAAGGTTTAGCTAGGTCAAAGGTTGTACTTTATTCAATGCCATATGCAATCTCAGTGTAAAAATAAACACTCTGTCCTCTGTGGATAAATAAATCCATCTGTTGGCTGGCGGTCAGTCCTCTATTGGTGAAAGAGATTTAGAAAAATAGACCTTTTCTTTAATGTTTACTATGCTGACCCACAAAGGAAAAGTGAAATTCATTCAAGTCTAGAAACAGAAATACAGTACAAGTGATTTATAGAATTGCATTCCTTCCCTCTACAAACTTGATGAGCATGAAACACTGCCCCAGAGCACTGCCTTTGTCTTTTCCTTGTCTTGTAGAAGTAACTGTCATCAGAAAAGTCACATCATACTGCACTGCCAGATTTCCTGTCTGCCTTCTAGTGTGCAGACTCTTAGCAGGGCTCTGCCTCCTGAGGATTCTTTGCTTAAGAATTCTTTAGATAGGTGGGTGGTGGTAGTTTTAGCCCAAATTAGCAACAACTGTTTTAACTGGTGATTTTTTTGGTGGGTGGAAGCTCAACCATTTAAAAAAAAAAAGGCGCTTATGAGTTGGATTTGGAAAACACCAGCCTTTCCTTCAAAATCTGCACTTCTGAGACTGCTTCCCCTAGCTGTCCTTCTCATCAAAGGGCTGGTACCTTTGGCAGTACAGGTTTCATGCTCAACTTTGTCACTAGAACTGGGCAGGACTTCAAAAAAAAACATAGAGCCCACTGGGACTTGCTCTGCTGCAGTATTTCAGTGCTTTCGACAGTCCCCCTCCAGCAGGGTTGCTCTCCTAGAAGTGCAAGTGTCCTAGAATGGCTCTGGGACATCTGGAGGACAGGTGACATTCTGGAGTGGAAGCAGTAGTTAAGCACCAGTTGCTCGCCCCTTCAGAGGCTTGAGAGAACAGAATTGCTTCATAGAGAGCTTGTCAACCTAAAAAGCTTAGTCAGTTTGATCAATAAATATTGACTTAGGGTTAGGATCAGAAAGAAGACACTGCACTTTGGAACTGGAAGACAAAGTCAACTTCCTCCCTTTTCTGTCCAAAAGGAGACTAGCTTTAAAACATTTGTCCTTAAGGACCTTTGTGATGTCTGATGTGTAACTCACTAAGCAGATATGAATGTACCTGTCCCTTTTTGAGGGAAGAATAAATGTATGACTGGACAAAGCTTTGAGGCTTTTTTCTGTCGTGGGTTTTCCTTTTTTTAAAAAAAACCAACCCATCTGTTGTCCCTGAAGGCATATTTACCCACTCTTAAATTATGCAGCATTGCCCAGAGAATGGCTCTGTAATTGAATGTGCTCTCTGCAGTACAGCCTGTTTTCTTCCTGTATATGTATATTTCCATGCAATAGATGTTATTAGAAAACGACACTTGTCTTTATCCTGTCATTTTGAGCAAGGAAGCAGTGATAAGATTTTGAAAACCACAAATAATCTGTACAGCAAATTAGAATTTTTATAATTAAATTCATATCATCACTAACTTTTCAAAAGCTGTACTGCTCTGAATGCTGTTCTTCAGCCCACCATTGCACTGCTTTGAGCAATATCTTTCTGCTTATGAACAGTTCTTTGTGGAAATCATGACAGAAGAATACTCTCTCCCCTACACTGATTGTATTTTACTTTGTTCCTTTACAGGATGCTTACTGGTTCTATTGGGAGTGCAGCAATACACACATTTCTGTATGCATAGATCTTTTTAAATTGTAACAGTGCCACTAGTAAAGTGAAACCTGCCGAGATGTTCTGTTCTTCTTAATTAAGCTTGATTTATATGTGCCTGTTGACTTAAGATACAGTTAAGTGTCCACTGCTGAGATGACACAATACCCTGAGTAACTCTGTATTGATTATGCTTATACAAGCTTGTGCTTTTCTAAGAACATAGAAATGAGCACAAAGAAAATAAGTAAGTACATCAGGTTGTTTCTATGGAACACTGTTAATCAACTTATTCATAGCAGCTTCAAAGTATGAAGTTAAAACTTACCTTCTGCTCTACTCCCTTCGGAACAGATGAGTGCTATAATTAACTCCCCTCTAGCTTAAAAAAATAGAAGTGGATAGAATGTCAAAATATGTTTTTCTGGTAGGACGAACCTACTTTGTAAGAGCTAGTTACACCAATATTGTTGACCTGAAATATGTTCATTACAATATGTAGTTGTAGAAGCAGTATCTGCTTTCCCTTGTTACCATGCTGTTGTATGTAAAACCAAGTTGTCTGGAATACTGTGGGCATTGTAGAAATAAATACTTCAGAGGAAATCACTCTTCTTTCTTTCCATCCCAAAATTCAGTTGCATGCTATATACACTGCCTGCAGCAGTCTCCCTGTTTCGGGTGGGGCTGTATCAAGGAATAGAATTTCTCCTGTTCCTTCTCTAGAAAACCTTCCATCCTGGACTTGTTTACAGAACAGAAAAAAAAAAATCTCCTGTAGCAACATCACTAGCAGCTTTTAGCCTGCTGTATGAATCACTTAAACCTCTGATCCATTTTCTTATAACCTATTGAAAAAACAATACCATCTCCCTCTGCTCTTAGTATGCTAAGGCTGCTGGTTTACCACAGAGTCTATTAATGGACGTGGGAAAAGCAGTACAACTTTCCCTCCCACTTCTACCTACGATGCTCAACCCCGAAGGCTAAAGAAGGACATTCTAGCTTCATTTTTTTTTCTTTTCTCTCTCTCACCACAGTCCATTCTACCAGGAACAGATACATTTAGCAACTGTGTGTTCAAGTAGAAGCTGTGCTACACCTCGCAAACTGCAAAGCAGCTTAAGGCACCTGTAGCTTCTAGATCCAGGTAAGAGACAGGAATGAGGCTTGAATGAAAGATTAATTGCAACTCTTACTCATTCCAACTCCCCTGTACCAGTGAATGAAGGATAGCCAATTACATTCAATTAATGCCTTTTAGAATTAGTGTAATTTGGTCTAGTAGAGATAACAGTCCAGAGGTTTTCACAAATGTGCACTTCTGAGTAGCTAATAAAACATTTTAATGTTATTTACTTAAACAGCATAGAAGAAACTGTACCTTTAATTATCTTCATTATTTTAAGGTGGAAATCACATCATTTCAGTCTCAATATGTGGTTCAAATTTCTATAGAACAGATAAATTGTTACAACTGTTTATCAATGAATTATCAATTAAACATGGAAGAGAGCTCTCCCACTGAGAAGGCTTCAGTCTTTGCAAGAGTTTCTGCAGACTAGGCTTGATAGGTTCTTTTAAAGTACACTTAACTATTAAACCAGCTGTGGTACAGTAGATAATGACCTTAGATTGTACAGAATTAAGGCACCAAATATAAGATAAAACAACATCCAAAATACAGAATTTGCTTTAGAACTGTACATCTCCACATACCACTTTTGGACATTCAACTCCTCTTAAACATCAAGGTAAACGTGTGGACTGAATGTTTCATGCAGCCACAGGAACTGGGGGAAAAAAAGCCACTTTACTGAATTTAACTCTTGTACTATGATGAACTTCTCTCCTACAAAACCCACATGACTGTTTTCAGTAAGGCATTGCATTCCCTACCCAGTGTTGAAGAGGCCTAGCAGGGAAAGCACCCTTTATCCTAGAAGACCCTAGACTGGAGGAACAGCCGTGTGTGCCCTACACATGCTTTTGTATTATCTCAGACATCAGTTACAAATTAACAACTGAATCAGTCCCATTTCTATGAGCAAAATGGAAAAAAAGATGTTTCAGCAGCACTAGAAAACCTGGACATAAATAGGTATGAATTTAGGTGACACAAATAAAACTGAAGAGACATAACTTCCAGAGTTAAGTAATAAACCAACTTTGTGATGACAATTCTCTTAATGTCAAATGCTTAATTAACTAGCTTAAGTGGTTAATGTTCAAAAGACAGTACAGGTGCAAACTGCTGCCACAATCCATAGTCTTCAGCGCTGAGTCTCTCCAGTGAACTGCTCTAGAATGACTGTAACAGAATTTCTGCTTTAGAGTAAGGATCAGATTCACAGCAAACTAGATGTGCTAAAACAGAATAATGAATCTGATGAGCTGTTAGACAAGCTGATAGCGGATGCAACGGCAATATCCCTTTGCTTTGCTTTAAACAAGTCAATAAAGTATCTCAATTTTCAATAGATTTATTTAGCAGGAAGCCTGGCAGGGTCTGTCCTGAATGTTCAAGCTGAGTTACTGCTTTTTTAAGACACCGTAACTGTTGGTAACAAAACTCCTCAGTGAGTTCAGCAGAGAGCTGATTTTCATTCTTTTGATGCCAGAAAGGAGAGGTCTTAGTCAGCTTCAGGACTGAGAACAACAATCTGAACTTCATATTTACATATCTCATTTTGTAGCCAAAAGACTCTACTGCAGCAGAGTTCTTGTGCTGTTTCCCAGAGCTACCGGAAATAGTAGCTGTTTTTGTAAGCTGATTCTGTGACTTGGAACTCATCTGCAGCTGGGACATATTTTTCCCTTGATTAAGTAACAGGCAACTGTCTACAGAGACTTTAGCTAAAGGCAAGATGTTCTAATACCAAATGATCATATCTTACCCTACCAAGTAAAAGAGGCAGAGGGAAACGTAATTTTTTATTGAGTAAAGACTAAAATACTTTATGCTCTGCTTGCTCTTCATTTATACAGTTCTGGAGAGATGTTCAGGAATCCCACCTCTAGACTGTGATGATCTATGGGCTCTCAGAAGTACGGATGCAGAATTACAAATGAAGCAAGGGACACAGTTTCTTTCAGGGGATTTGTGACTGGAAAGACAGGGACTGCCAGGCTTATTCTCCAAGGACATTGCTGGTACATTAAAGCTGCTCACGTTTATTGCTATCTTGGAGTTTTAGAAGTGCCAAGAGATTGATGTCCCATAGCTGAACAGCCAACAAACAGATTTTTGTTTTTTCTTTTTCTCCTAGACCGCTTGAAAAAATCTCCATGCCACTCACTCTTCCTTCATTTTCTACCTCCTAGTAACACGAGGAAATTGTGGGCAGAGAAAATTTTCTCAATAATTCAATGAAAGCAAAAAGCCTCAAATAATTACATATTTGTGCACATTTCCCCAGTTAAGTTCTTTCAGTGGCTAGAGGCCATAGTCTTCAACTGAGTAAGGCACACTTTGAATCTTTTTCCTTCCAGAAGGCAAGCGTTCTCCAAGAAAAATGTTCTCCAGAGATCAGAGAGAACAGAGCAGTTTTCACAGATCTGTGTAAATGAGTAAGAGTAGTCTCCTGGCACATGAATAAATCGAAATATTTGCAGGAAAACTTGTGTCACTGAACCTTATAATAAAAGTTTTTAAGAATCTAGAAGCTTCTGTGTAACAATTCCATAACTGGAATCTTTGTTTACTGGGATGCTAGAAAGTGATCAGAAAAGGCAGGAAAGGAGGACAGAATTCACAGAAGCCAGAGGTATTTAACTGCAGTGAAAGTCACAGCAGCAGGGTTTACAGCACATTAAGTGGGAGCCATGACAATTGCTGAATCATCTACTTAGCTCACATTGGCTACATGACAGCAAATTAGACAGATTAGGAACCACCTACCCAGGCACTGAATTGCCTTTGTGAGAGCTGGATTGCGCACTATGTCCGACAGAAATTGCTTGGGCAACAGAGGCTGCGTGTTACACATTCCCTTCATGAGTACAGGCTGGCCTCCCTCCATCCAGCTGGCACATGCCCAACAATAAGGTGACCATGTTCCAACTCCTCCATGTGTGTTTAAGGAAGACAGCAAGCTCTGGCAGAGAGAGGACACGATGGCAGGAAGCACCATGTACCATGCATTCAGCTAGCTAAACCCTCCAAATCAAAAACCTTCTCTAGATAAAACATGCCTGGAGAAATCTCATATGGCTGGCAAAGTAGGATTGAAGTCCTACTTTATTAAATGCTTTATTTCTTCAAAATCACAGTTGAAGATCTGGGAAAATGACAAGCATTCCAGCTGCCACTCACCCATCAGGAGAAAAAATGCTGAGGTCTGGTTAGCAGTACAGAGTACTTCAGGGCTGCCACTTGTAGAGACTGCTGCTTAAAACTGGAGCTCTTTGATCACTGCAGCTGGTGAAATGGTGGTGCCAACTCCTTGTGGAGCTCTGCACTTGTGGAGAGGAGCTACCAGCTGATTTTTATCATATGTATGATAGCACAGGGTGACTCCTTAAGTCACCTGCTGACAAATTTTTAAACAATAAATTTCTAAACAATACTTCTGTCTGGATTTCACCCATTTCAAAACAATGGAAAACACTGTTTCTACAGTATATGACCTCACAGCGAGACAACTGTGTAGGAAGTCAACTGGGATTGAGTTCTCTGAAGGGCCAGAGAGAACAGCTGTCCTGCACGGGCACTTCAGACACTGGGCAGACAGTGTGTCAGGCTGGTTGTACAGACATTTCTCCATCACGTGGTCCCATGAAACCCAATCTGGTAGAAGGAGAAAGCATGTACCTGCCTGATTATGGGTTTGTGTGCAGGCACAGCTAACAGCAAACAAATGCTGTTCTAAGAGTGGAACAGTCTGTATTTTAATCTCCCCATTCTGTAAATAGCCTCACTTTCCTCAACGTTAACCAAGCAAACCACTGAAGCTCACAGTTGTTCTTCCAAAGCCAATAGTAATGCCATTCACCTCCAATACAGATAACACATTAAACGGGTCAATTCCTTATTGAAAAGCTCTGGCTTCTTTTAATCCTTTAAGTGACAGACACCATCTCCCAAAATACACACTATCATCTGGTTAGCTAAAACTAGCATGGAGGTGGGTAGTGTACAGACACAGACTTTCTCTGGTGTCCTATTTATGTATCTACTAATTTAAAGGAACTTTTTCACAATTCCATTAACCAGAAATTCAAACTATTAACATTTATGCTTTCCTGAAAAGGTACTACAAAATACACAATGATTCTAGCAGCTGCACAAAGCATACAGAACCAGGTTTACATATTTGGCTGTTGGGTATATCTGAGAATACAAAGCTTAGTAGCCATGAAATAAACCTCTAATCTCACAGAAAAGGCACTTCAGACCATGCTTCTGTGAGGAGGCTTTTGAAATGAAACCTGCAGATATTATGCAGAAGAAAGGACTTTCTTTTTCTGCCTTAGCAAAACAGTACTTGTTGCAACACTGGTCAAGCAGATGTTACCCATAAGATAATAGCCTGGTATTTCAGTTAGGTTAAATCCTACTGTTAGAATTTAACTGCTCTCTCAAATGCCAAGACATTACACGCTTAAGGAGCCTACATCCATGACACTTCAATACACAGGAATGTTTTGCTCAAGTTCCAGTGTCACTGAGACAGGTTCCTAGGCAATCTTGCACCTTAGGATCTTATCACCAATTCCAAGTGGCTGCCAACTCAGGATTTAGGCATCTTAAGTACACTTTGTATTTTGTGTGCCAGGAAATGGTGTCTTTCCTACTGATGGGTGCAGCAAAGGCAAGGGGACAAATTTCCAACATAAGTACTTGCATTACAAACAAAAATGTGTTAGAAATTTAGTATCTTTTGAGTGAAAAAGACAAGTTCCAACAAAAGTGAGAATGTAAAGAAAAAGCAGAAGACTGAAATGCTTAGGATTGTAAGAGTTAAAAGGGTAATGAGAGAAAAATACAGAAATTCACAGTCAAAGCAGTTCTGATGGAAACCAATACAAATGGATTAAGCTGCCAAGAACAGGCCACAAAGAAACAGATCAAAGAAGAGTCAGCAAGACGTTTTATTAATCAGTCCTTGAACTGGACAGTGCTTGTCAGTCTGACATCAGTTAAGCCTAGGAAAGGAATGCTCAAGAGAAGTTCATTATAATGCACCTTAACATTGCCTTGACACATACAAAATTCTGTCTTCCGAAGGAAAGAGAGCAGCCTGCTGCTCTGCTATCAGGACTGCTTATCCTGACAGGATGAAAGAATGAATTGAATTTTAAGTGAGCTTGAGACCAAGCCCAAGGTTTGCACCTTGAAAATAACAGCAGATGAGAATTTCCCCCACGGAATGGAAGGACATTCTGATGGCTCATCAATTGCCCCTGAAAATGGAGTCAAATGGTTCTGTGCTTTCATGGGCAGGTCACTGATACAGTTCCTTCAGTTCATTTTCCCAGGTGCAAATCTACAGGCCACTTGTAAGGTCAAGTTTCTGCCCACAGCAGCAAAGCTAACAATATTTTACAGCTATTTTTCTACATCAGCCTATGAAATCTAACCAGACATATCCTGAGTTATGGATAACCTACACATGCAGTTATTTAGTGAATCTGATGTTTCAATATCGAAATGAAATATCGATTATTTTTGCTGTTATATTTTGATGCAAAACAACAAGCTTTGGGCCCGATACACAGCTACATATTCCATACCAAGTGTTTTCCTGATTTACATCACTAAAAACTGTGGGTTTTTTCAGGTTTGGCTTTTTTTTACGCTTTCATCTCTGAATAGAGACCTTAAAATGCTAATACAACATCATCAACTCCCTCCCTTTTGCCTTTTTTTTTTTTTTTTTTTTACCATTTTTATATAAAAAGAGTTGTTCCCAGCAACTTCAAGTACTGCAACGCTGCAGTCCTGTACTATGCATCTTTGCATAACACAAGGTTATATAAAGACAAATTAAAAACAAAACCTCTAGTATTTTAAAACTACACATATCATGTGCACCATATAGGTCATAATCCAAACCCATTTTAATCCAAGTAAGGTATTTGTTAAAACATTTACTACAGAAATGAAAAGTATTTATGGATGGCTGTATCCTAATTTCTAGCTTTAGAAAACCACAGCTAAGCAAATTATTCATGCAGAGTTAAATCACTGCCTGCCTGGCTTCCTCTCCTCCCACTGCACCCTCTCGAGGAAAGCAAATCGCGCTGCTTGATGAATTAATTTGACCTAATGCAATTTGATCTCTGCAGATTTTAATGGTAATATCATCAAAGTTTTTCATTCTTCATTTGGAGTTTAGCTTTAATAGTTTAGGGAAATAATTTAACTCTGTATTAATTAGACAATATTACAGATTCCACTTGTCATTTTTAGGGTATGTACCTATAACCACACTGTGGCTTTCAGTGCAGGCCACGGCTGTGGCTTGGGTACCTACCCATACATTTTCCACAGGTATGCAAGGAATGCAGTGCCTGACAGCAGTATCAACACAGCTTCTTATGCTACACAAGAGAAAAATATTTGAAGGAGAACAGCCTGTTGTTAAAATCAAACAATTTCTTAAAAGTCTTAAGCAGTATTTTCTTTTTTAACTGAAACCGGATCATTTGAAGTGGCCTTGAAAAATACAAAGTTGGAATTAGACCTGTGTATTACCTGTTTAAACATTTACTTAAATGAGACATAATAAAAATGTGCCATATACAAAACTGTATACAGATAGGAGATTTTTAGGAAAAAAAGTAATAAAAATATGCTTTAAGCTGAAAATAAAATCTCTTACCTTTTATATCACGATCTCAGCTTACAGTCACTACATTTCTGCTTATTTTATACAAGTGCATATGGCTATGAAGGTCCGGAGAGAATGAGAATAAAGTGGTATTAACCTGCTGAAAACTGCTTAAAAGTCTTAAGCTGCAACATATAGATGTTCCAATACCATTAAAAAAAACCCAAAAACATTCACCTTTCAGTTATTGCTGATTCAGAATCTCAAAATATCAACATACAAAGACTTAAGAGGAAAAAAACCTCATTAATTTAGAGCAGCAAAGTTTTTTTGAATTGGATGTTTACCAAATTCTATGTTTTTTCCTACCATTTGGTGGTGATTTTAAGAGACACAAAAGCAATTTTCAGGCCTGCCCTTTTTGTGCCTCATATTAATGAGGTGGGGAAGAGACAAAGAGAGAGAGAGAGAATATATCATCTAGTTAAGATTTTGGAAAAAAAAAATACTTTTTTTTTCTTCTGCCTTATTGCTACATTGCATGTCTGCTGACATGCACAATGGTACAAAGCACTGCTGCTTCAAGAGTGACCATTGCAAGTCTTTGTAGCAATTTTCATAGGTAACATGCAAATACAGTCATAATACTAAAATTTTCAAGTACTTAAATAGGATTCTCTGCTTAAAGCAGGCACTCTGCTAGGTTTTGTGTCCTGTTTTGGTGTTTGTTTTTCCCCTGACACACCACTCTTGCCATTCTAGTATAGAGAAATAACCAGAAGTATATACACATCTATTGCTATATACCCAAAGAAAGGACTGTGGCTTGGAGTAAGTATTGCTTTTCATCAAATGGAACAAAGTTCAAGAAGTGAGAAAAACACTAAAAAAAAAAAAAAGAAAAAAAGGAAAAAAGCTCAGATTCCATGTCTGAAGTTGAGAAACCTCAAAACGAGCCACGTTTGTTCTTGCTTTTAAGACATGTACAAAATGCCATTTCGAGCCACACAACCTGATGGTTCTAGAAGTCAGAGAAGAAATCTTGAGGGCCCAAGTGAATTATAAAAGGAGCGATGCTGAGAGGCTGGCAATAGGGACTGTCAATGAAAAAACCACCTACAGTGGGAAAAGAGCAGAGAAGCAAAAACTTCATGTTAATTTCAAAGACTGGCTGAAGCTAAAGCTCCATTTAAATTTCTCTGCTCTTTCAGCTGCAAGTGGAATTTTCATTGTAAAATGGGCACTTTTAATTCTTTGAAGGTATTGAAACATCTAACACTTCCAAGGTTACCACTTTCTAAACAAAGAACTGACAGCTCATTCATATTTTCAGTAAAGCAGAGAAATGTAAAATATGCAGCAAGGGGGCAAGTTTACAATGTGGTTAGTAACTCCCAACAAATGACAAAAAATAAAAAAAATGACTTCTATAAATCATCTGAAATGACTGCCATCATGTTGGAAAAGAGCATAGCGCCCTTCTTGGGTTTGAAATAGGAATAGGTTATTTGGATGTTCATCAGATAGAATTGGTTCAAAGATTATTTGGTTTGAATTTTACAAAGCTGAGGATTCGGGAAAAAAAAAAGGAACTACAAACAGTTGCCAATCAGGGGAACTCCAAAAGAAGGGGGGGAAGAGGGAAAAAACAACTGTGCAGAGGAAAGATTCCTTTAATGAATATTTGATTAACAAAAATGGGCTCTTATCAGCCATGCTTTTTCTGCTCCGTGATGGCTTCCTTTCATCCATAGGCCAGCAAAATGCATCAGTGATTTACGAGCACTGCTCAATTTGACTACATCCCCGAGACCCTGCTCTTCATTTCAACACTAGCACGTGGATGACAACAGCAGGCTCACCACTACTTGGCAATAGGGCTACATTTTTTATTAAAGTACCACCAACACCAAACGAAAGCGAGAGCTAAGGCAGAAGAAAAACCATCTAAGATATAACACATTCCTAAGCACAAATACTTAGCTTAAGAATAACAGCTGCAGTTAATTCCAAGAAAAGCAGCTTGTTACAAAAGCCACCCCTTATTAAGCTTTTCTAGTATTTCTTTCCCTATAATGGGGGGCATCGAGGAGGAGGAACTTTACATTGCTTTAAGCACCATTCTTACACCCTCTTCATCTATAAAGCTCCCCCTGCCTCAGCAGCAGAGTCTGTTAGAGAACAGTGTGTAGAGGCAATCTTTAAAGAGCAGGAACTAAAGCAAACCTACTGAAAAGCAACGGGTGAGGTCTGAGTAGAGAAGTGCAACCAACAATGCTGCTTATTTTGTGGGGTGATACCTTAATAAAGACTACTCAAATCCCTTCTTAGAGCCCACAGCTGGGTTTATACAGAAGTCTACAAAACATGGAGACAGTATAGAGCTGGGGCCTGTCCTGGAATTCCAGGCAAGTGCACACAGTCCTGAGCAGAAAGAGGATTCTTTTGGTTTGAGCACCAACCCTTAGAAAAGTACTGGCCTATGGCTGAAGTGTGTCACTTGTCACAGCAGCACTCAACAAGAACTGGGACAATTAAATAGCAAGTTTTCATGGGGACCTTGTTGCTGCTTTAGATTCTTATAAATGTAAGGGGGAAAAGGAGAACCCTTTGTTTTAATATATGATTGACAACTAAAATGCTTTCTGTAGAAATGGTGGATGGAAAATCAAGGGTGGGCAGACAATCTTAAAAGTGAAGAAGGCCACAAGAACAAGTGCAATTTTTTTTTCCTTTTTAAAAAAAAAAAAAAAACAGAAAAGAAAGAAAACCAAGAAGCTTTTGAGCTCTAAAGAACCTGATTGTAGCATTATTGTTGTCCTTTCTCTGGGCAATACAAATCTAACTGTATCCCTGTAATTACATAAGAGTCTTTTTGTGGGAATTTCCTTTGTTTAATACCAATTTCAAGAATGCAACCTAATACAGACAGAGTTTAAAATTAATTCTCTTTGTTTTGTTTGCTTTTCAGTATTTGGTGTACAAGTGAAAAGCCTTCTTGGATAATTAAGACTGTGTCCAAAATCACAGTTACAGTATGCTGACCTTAAAGATTATAAGGAAACTCTGGTACTGATGCTTAACTATCAAAAATAAGATAAAACAGTATTTTAACCCAAATTTACTAAGCTTATTACACACCATAATATTTACAAAGTTAAATGTTAACTGTAAAGTTTCTACTGTGCGGGTTTAGGTTTTTTGAATTTTTCTTTTTGAAAGAACTATGCCCTGCATTTAATAACCCTACAACAAGTACAGGTCATTAACTGAATCTGTGTGACTGCATTAGGAAACAGGCAGTACTCTTGTGTTACAACAAAACAGTTTATTTGTGATCAGTGTTTTATATTCTATACATCCTTCACAAATTTAATTTTACATAATCGGATACTTCATTTAAAACGTAAGATTTAAGCTGCTAGTTCTTCCCTATAACAGAAGGCTGGTATAAGTTATTTGAAAATGAGGTAACATTTCACAGAACATTTTTTTCAAGTTTTAGAGAACTAAATTTGCATTTTGTTAAAATCAAAAAGTAGGAAAAAGATGTTTCTTTACAAATGACTTTGCTCAAGTATGTGTTCAAAGAAAACAGGATAAAAAGGCTTTTTTTCTTCTAACATTCTGTACTGTATTGTGTTGTTCAATCAATAGGAATTAGCTTCTGCCATTTGCTAAAAGAATGAGTAGTGGGGAACAGGATAAGTTGGGAATTTCATAACTGGTAACAGAACCATTCTCTTGGGTAAACCTACAGAGAGAAGAAAGGGAGAGGACTCCAAATAAGTTCAGCGATCCAAGAAAGTCAGGTAAGAGCTTACAGTAGTGTTCTCATTAACCTTTTCCAGATCAGTCAGTCAATGTGATTCTTTTAGGGTGCAGAGTCCCATAAACAGTAACACTTCAACACTGTGCTATTTCAAACAGATGGTTAGCTTAAATTTGCTGTTATTTTTGTCCTGGTGTTTGGTAAAGTAAGCAATGTTCTTAGAAGTAGAGTGTGTATTTGGACCTGAAGCTCTACTTCATAATCTTTATGATAATTAATCTTTACTATCTCATTCTAGGTCCTGGATTAATTTCACAGGCCAGTTACAATTGCAGATATTCCAAACAGGCACTGCTGTGCATTAAAGAGAGCTCGGAGGGAAACTGTTCAGCAGTTTTGATAAGCATCCAGGTAGGTCAGCCAGAATTTCACACCTACAATAAATTCTGCATCTGCTTCATTATTCTGCATTTTCTCTCCTGTATTGAAGTGGCAAATCTGGAAAGATTAATATCTGCCTGATTTCATGATTATTACAGAGTTCTTGTGGCCTCACAAACTTCTGCACAATTAAATGTATGTTTGGTTTTTTTTAATCTGGCCTATTTAGATTCTAGTATTTAAACCTATGTATCCATTTAGAAATCACAAAGCAGCAACAGCAGGTATTCCAGAGCACCAGATGATCAAAGTGAAGTTTCCCAACATGCAACAGCTTACAAAGGCAAAGAGACATGTTTACCTTACAGCCAAAAAGCATTATCCCAGTACTTTGCATCACAATCGTAAGACATTAGAAACAGAAACTCTTTATGTGAAAAATGGGAGCATTCAATTCCACAAGGCTTTGAAGTCAGTGATATGTCACATATACACAGCTGAGTAATTAAAATCCAGCTCCCAAAACAGGCATCATTAGAAAACACATAAAATGGAAGGAATCAATGAAAAAAGCAACAGGAGCTACAAGGAAAGTTGGTAACAGTTGTATTATTTTCTTCAGCAGGGAAAGGATTCCTCTTGTGTGTCCCTGCCTGTAAAAGTACATACATGCAGATACCACTCATCGTAGTTAGTCTGTGACTATTGCTTGGAAAGAAGCAAAGGATTTTTTAAAAAATCCATACCATGAAGTAAGCCCTTCCAAAATTTCATTGAGAAAACATGGAGCTGTTCCTCATGTAAAGCAACACAGAAGACAGCATAGAGCACAGTCAGTGGGACAGCACTGTTTACAGTTGCTAGTCTGTCAAAGCACTTGACCAGTCAACAGGGCAGGAGTTCTAACACTAGAGAAGTTTGCTTCAATTTGCAAGGGAGAATTCCACACTGCAAGTACAGCCCATGGGCCCATTCTCCTTCCCCTTTCCCCTGCAGGAGTACAGAATAGGACCAGCTGGTCTTAGTCAAGCAAAGTGAACATTTTCAATAAAGCATCAGCATTTTCCCACTGTTTATAGCCCCCACCTCTGAAAAGGTAATGAAATCAACATTTCAAAATACTTCTATAATGCTGTCAGGGAAGTTGGTATTGCCCAAGCTATACAAATTTGAGAGGAACAAGCACTACAAATGCTACAAAAGCTAGAAAATTAATAGCAAATTGCAAGCTCAGTTTCCCATATGAAAAACTGCAGACTTTGAAATGTACTCAACCTGACGTTTGAGTGGCAGGTTTTCAACCGGTCCCTGTGACAGGACAGTAGGACTGGTTCTGGTGGGTTCACTGTGTGTGGCTAGGACATATCACTGACTCCAAACTGCTTTGCTCCCATTGCCACATAAACCTCATTCAAAGTAACCAAAAGGGCCGGTTAGAGGTATGCAGTGTTAGTCTAGCATAAAAAAAAAAGCCAGTGGGTAGGGAGAAGCTGAGTTAAGAAAAACCCTTCCATCTTAGCTCTCAGATTATTAGTTTATTTTACAATCTTTGTGAAACCAGTGCTTTGCCAGCCTAAAACCACCATGTTTCTTAGTAAAAAGCATTGTGGCAAATTACCACGGCCTAGCTTCCTTGCAATCTGATTGCTAACAGTATAAGCTACACCAAACCCATTCTGCTTGTCCCAAGCAGCAGTGTTTTAGCCTGCACGGGGGGTGGATGGGGTGTATATGCACACAGACCTCATAGAGTTGATGGCATTAAGGAAGCTTTGTCCACAAGCCACTTACACTTGGGGACAAACATTTCACCCATGTTACTGTAATGCCATTTAGATAAACATGGGTCAGAGATGCTGAAATAGGCCCTTCGGTAGTCTTTGAATGGAGCACAGATTGGCTGTAAAAAGTAAGAAAACTACTTCAATTCAGTTTCAGTATGAAGGGGAACAGGCAATTAGAACAAGCAGTCCTTCCACAAATCAGGCAAAGCATAGGCAAAAAGGCTACTCCAACCAAAAAAGAACCACAAGGTTATGGCATAAAAGTGTTGTTGTTGTCATGGTTTAAGAGCTTTAATCTCTTTGAGTTTCTCCTTGGACTGCCACATTTGGACTGCCACAACAGTTTCTGTATCATTTCTAATCTGTTAGCTATTGGGCTATACATACCGTAAGCTGGTGCTGCTGTACTATAGCCGTAAGGTGCTCCATAGCCTGCAAGAGAAAGAGATAAGGGATGGGTTGCATTTCCTACGTTGTCTGAAGACAATTCTGTTTGCAGACCAACACACAGGGAGAGACCCTTCCTAGTACATGAAGCAGGACAACAGAAAAAACCAAACTCACACTAATACATACAAATACTGCTGTAAACATGAAAATCCTTTTGAAATAGAATCACAGAATAGCCAGAGTTGGAAGGGACCCATTAGGATCATCTAGTCCAACTCATGTTTTGGCACAGGACAACGCCATAGTCACACCATGTGCCTAAGTGTGTTGTCTAAGTGCTTCTTAAATTGCATGAGAGTAGGGGCCATGACAGCCTCCCTGGGGAGCCTGTTCCAATGCTCCACCACCCTCTGGGGAACAAGCTACCCAGGAACTTTCTTAAGCCTTAGCATCAATGAGTTAAATTCTGTATTTTGTGTCCTCAGCATTTTCATTCAGCTGAAGCCCTCCAGTCTGAACTGCCAAAGCATGGAGTTGGCATGATCCAGACATCCTGTATTTCCTTAAGTACTTCCTAAAATACAGTTTAATGCAGAGAACAGTCATTTTCCTCAGCTTAATAAAGAGGCGAATGCTAGATGCCTGTGGCAGATACCACATCACCATCAGTAAAGCTTCCTCTGCCATTTCTAGCAGACCAAAGGAAGTTCCACAGAGGCCATCTGAACAGCATCTTTTTCTCAAATTGCTAAGCATGACTCTGGAGTGAGACAAAAAGCAACACTGGTAATACCAGTCTCAGTTACTAGATCTCAGTAATTCAGGTGGGATTACTTGTGCCCATCACAAAACCCAAGAGATTTCTGAGAAGAACAGGGGATGAAGAGAGAATCTGCGAAGGCCAAGGCCAATAAAAGCTTAACAACTACAGCTACTGGGGAATAAAACTTATTTCTCGAGTAATTTCATGCTGGCAAGAAGCATGCCCCTGGCAGGTTACAGCATCTCATAAATGACTCCTCAGGCAGAAAGACAGTTCCAAAAACAATGTTAACAGCCATTAAAATTGAATTACTGAGTTTTAATACTTATAATTACTTGAACATAGAGGAACAATGAAGACGACTGTGCCAGGAAGTGGAACTGCCCCAAACAGCAGGGCTGTGCTACATTAGCACGTGTGAACTGCTGAAGAGTATAATTAAAGCTCATGTGGTAATCTGAAAACTTGAGCATGAGAAATACAAGTTTTAATTTTTGGAAGCTATTCAATTTGCTTTGACTAAGGAATCTCTAACATCTCATTCTTACAAATCTGTGGTTCTTATTCCAAGTAAAAACAATGTCTGGATTCCCTTCACACGTCGCCTGCAAGCCTCAGACATGCTGTAGAGTCATATAGAACAAATGCACTTTGATAAGTAAGGGCAATGAGGAAGTGAACGTTTTGTTCAAGTTTTCTTGCATTTACATTTTAACACCTTACTCTCGTTTCTGTCATTTTAGAAACAAAACATGACAGAAAGCCCTACACTATTTTGTACCAGCTACTGGGAGCTGAGCACTTAAGCTCTTCAAGCTGGAACAGTTGCTTCTGATGAGTGCAAATCTGCCCTAAGGTACAGGAACTCACCTGCTCTGTACAGTAAGCACCAAGGATAAATACAAAGCAGAAAGCCCTAGGACTTCAAAAGATGTTTCTGCTAATCAGAGCAATACAGCTGAGATGATTCAACATCAGCCAGAGTATGAAAGGAAATTCTTTTACTTTGGGAGGGTTTTTGGCCACCACAGCAGCTGTTAATAGATGCTGTGCTCATACTGTTCAAGTAGAAAGTTTCTGGGAGCACAGTGATTCTTGAACCTGCCAACTTAACCTCAACAACGGTTTCTTGGGAAAGACACTCCTAATGCTAAAGGGGATATGATCCAGGAGGTTCTTAAGCTTGGAAGAGTTTTTGGGAATTGTACCATGGCAGTGAACTGTAAAAACACAGATTAAATAATAAAGCCAGGAAAGCCACTGTGCCCATAACTGCGTGCTCTGTGCATGCCAAGCTTCAAGTTGTACACTCTGAAAGGACAGGTACTGCTCAGCTCTTGAATCCTGCCTTCTGCTTCACTTCAGATGATTAATGCTGAAGAAATCAGCTGCACAGGTGACTGAAACACACAGAAAAGAACACCCCAGGAGACAAAAATTAAATTATTAGTGTGGTGCCTTACCTGGTGTTATGTATCCTGTAGCAGCAGCTGCCCCAACAAATGCCCCTCGTGTTAAAGCACCTCGTCCTCTGCCTCGAACAGCCTGGACTGCTGCAGAAACAGCTGTATTGACAACCCCTTTTGTCTGTCCAGAGTAATAAAAAAAAGGCAATTCAGAAAGTGATAGTGTTGCTGGAAATACAAAGCCATCTGCATTAAATCACCACCTTTAAAACAATCTCTTTAAACATGCCTAGAGGAGAAGTACTGTCCCCTAAGGAATTTGATTGACAGAAACCAAGTGAGTACCTTGCCAGGTCACTGACTGCAGTGCACAGCGAGTCCTGCACAGTCACTTTGCTCAGACCTGGCAGTCAGTGTGGTCACAGTGTGCATTATTTAGTTTTGGTCACATGGGCATGAGCACTGCTGGCTTCTGCTGCTCTGCTTCACTGCAGTCCTCCCCACCTCTTGAACAAGCTACCTCTCCAATATTTACAACGTTGACTTTGCTTCTCTCCTACCATTCTGAACCCACCTAACTTAAGGAGGGCCAGGATTTCATACCAAAGACAAACAACCCCCATATGACAACACTGGACTGCTTTACCCTAACTTCACTAGCATGCTGCCTGCCTTTTCCCACTGTCACCACATACAAGCAAAAGAAAATCAAGGAGTGAGGTGCATCAGAGCACTGCTTACTATAATTAGCATAGAAGAATAAAAATAGAAACCCTATATTTGTCCATAAAACAAAAGACTGAAATCACTTGCTTCTTATATCATAAAACAATCCAGAGCTGTGATAACAGAGCAGTCTAAAAAGCAAATAACAATTCTTACCTGAGGAAGGATCTTCTTTTTCTTGTTGTTTGCTGCATTAGGCCCAGAAAACAATTTTTCAAGTGCTGCTAATGCAGCACTTGCTTTTGCTACTTTCTTGTTTGGGCCTGCACCTCTGAACTTCTGCCCATCTACTTCTACCTGAAAATTGAGACATGAGTTTATGCCTAGTATTCATCCTTGGGAATACCATGCTGCACCCACTCATTATGTTATGCCATCAATAAAGAAATTCAGGAGTCAAACAAACATCACTGAAAACAAGACGACCCAAAAAATAACCAAACAAAACCCAGTGGTTTATGTGACAAAAGTCTATTGCTTCTAGATTAGGTATAATGGTACATTATACCTAAGTGATCCTGTGAACCATTATATCACAGATATTAGGAATGTGGAAACCACAAGTGCAACTCAAAGAGGACCAGTATTTAGCCAATATGCTTGAGCTTCTCAGCACATGAATGATACCACTAGGAAAAGGGGTTTAGGAATCATTTGAGGCTCCCCTCATCTTTATCAGTGCCTTACATACACCAACATCTTTGCCTATACTACATATACACTGCTGCTTAACTAGGATCCTACCTCATACCACTTTAGAGATTGCACAAGTAGATGAAGAAATGAAGTGAGTTTACTCTGCTACAGTCATTCCAAATACCCCTGGTAAGCTGGCAACAAGAGATTCAAAATCAGGTCGCTGACATGGGGTTACCAAGTATGTTTGCAAAATTTACAAATCAGGTATTTTTGTCAAGCTGTGGGTTTTCCACTTCTCTCCTCTTCCTCATGTCAAGATATGAAGTAGTTTGGGCCTGTCGGAATCTTACTTTAATTCTCACTGTATTTTCCTAAAGCATAAAACACATTCCTTTCCCCAGTCTGATCATCAGAGCAATAGTAAGAGAGAGAAAAATGTGAACACATCACAACTTCAGATGTGGACTGAAAAAAGCAAAATACAAAAAATCTGAATTGTAGCAGCAAGTGACTCCAAAGACTGAGGCATTGTTAATAAAACCCCTAGCAACTCTGTAACTCTGCTTCACTCACCTCCATTACAAATCGCTTGTCATGACTTCCACCTGTCTCAGAGATGAGCTCATACTTCAGACCTCTTCTTTTTTCATTAAGCTCCATCACTGGGTTTTTGCCACTTGCTGTGAGTATAGGACCCTGAGTTCTTACCTAGAAAAGACATTCATGGTGTTACTTTAGAGCCTTTTGTCTCTTCAAAAGGCAGAGAAATGGACAGCATTGTGGCTTACAGGGCCAGCCTCTTAAGAGAATGCCAGCACTATCACTGCGTCAAGCCTGTGCAAGAGCTGGTTCTTTCCAGGACATAGGCCTCAGCAGGCTTCCCCTGATCAGACCAGATCCACTACCTGTAATGGTGCCTTGGCTTCAGTATAACATACTGCACTTGAACAGCAGATAGAAAGTCTCTTTTCTAAAGAATGACAGGGGGACAAGCAGTACTGTAAAAGAAGTCACACTCTCTCTATTACTGTTGGTCAGAGCTACTGTCCTCCTGGCCTGGTCTGGTGTCTACACAAACTGAACATTACACCAGCTGCACTTGGAATGTCAACCCTGAGAGTATCCAAAGCTGAAGCTCAAGCCATGGTATCAAGTTCCTTGAAATTGAAGGCTTTATCACTGAAAGGAGAGATTAGCCTTTCCCAACCCTGCACCCATCTCTGCTGCTTGGTCTAATTACATCCTGGCACTACTGAGCTCTGACTGAAGAAGTGTCATATCCCAGGTCACATGCTTCAGCAGAAATATCTCTATCTGTTTGGAACGCAAGGAAAGTAAAGCTGACATCTCAGCGCACCACCGTACCAGCCTGCATTAGAGTGCACTCAGCTACAGATAACAAAGGACTACTCACTAATGAAGAAAAAGATGATTAAGGGATCAAAACAGTGTTTTCCAAGGCAACTTCTTATTTTGGATAAAGATCAGGAGTCCTAGTACCAGGACCTGCCCTTTGAGAGTGAAGTGTCTTAAAAGTGTAAACCATGGAAACTCAGCATCACGTTTTAACATCTTGACAAGTATTCAAAGAGCAGAAAAATTACTTATATTTACAGCACAAACCCCCAATAATCCTGGAAAAAAACATTATAATGAAAAAGAAAGCAGGGATTTACAGTGGTTTATCAGTACATCCTCCAGAGAGTTTGCCATCAGGCAGGCAAACAAAACTGTTACTCAGCCTTTACACACAATGCCTCTCTTAAATCCCCGGTGACAATTATGAACACTGGTTGATGAAATCAGGAAGGGAAGGGTAAAAAGGAAGACATGTAAGCATGAGTTCTAAATCTCCTGGTTTTTCAATGGTGAGAAGAAACAAATGCCAGAAATACTTTAAGAAAATATCCAATTCATGTACTACAGACCCATCACAGCTTGATTCCTGGAGACATTTGGCCAAAGTTACTGGGAATTTTGTTTTTTGAGGAATACTCTGATTTCTCACAACTTCAGTAAGAAAACAAGCACAGCATGCTCCTTATAGCACCTGACTTCAGCTGCAAGTGCCAAAGTTAAAATACACTCTATTGAACCTGGAGCATTTTCTAGTCCATTCAACATGCATAGAGGTATTAGGTTTTACATTTCTTAACATCTCAATGAATGTTTATATTTTCATTGGTCCTCATGTGTATTAGTTTAAAACACTGTCTAGGCAAGTACATCTTTTTGACAAACTCACTACTGCGAAACAGAAATTGTGAAGTTTGCATTACTAGAGCCTAAAGGCACCAATCCAGATGGAGCTGTCCCAGTTGTTAGATCATACATAAGCTAACTAGAAAGAACAACACCTCTCTCAGAGTTTATGGTCTTATGAGGACACAATGGCCACCCCCACCTGAAACTTGAGGAAGGAAGGCACAAAGATCAGTTACTCATTCACAGTGACACAAGGCCTACAGCAGATCTGAGAATGGAAGCGCTCTCTCAACTTTTCCTCCACCACCCTAACTAAAATGCCATTCTCTTCTGGGAGAAAAATAAAAAAACCTCAAACAATAAAACCCCTAAACAAAACAGAAAACCAAATCCCACAGTCTCCATCACTACTTGTGGTTTTCAATGCACGTCTCACCTCTAGGGTAGCGGAGGTGTCAGCTGTGGAATTTCCAGTATTATTGCTTGAGATTGAAGAAACTGTTTCATTTTTACCTTCACTATCTGATTTTTCATCAGAACTCGTACACTCCACATCTGCATCAAAACCAGTTGGATACCCCATTGCTTGTAAAACCTACAACAAAGCCACGTGAAGTGAACTGTAAAATAGGCAGCAGTATCAAAACAAATACAAAGCTGATCACAACACAACAGAATGTTCACCATACACTTAATAAATACAGGCAGACTGCTTAGAAATGTGTTTTCTGCTATGTTCAAAGGGAGAAAACCATAATAGCTATGGGGAAAATAGTTCCACAAACAGAATTTTAGTCTCAAAGGTAGCAATTCCTCATGAGCATCATTCATTGTCTCAAGAATCTCTTGGAAAACAGTAAGATTAAAATTCAGAAGTGCATCCACTGCATGACAGTGCTTAACAGCATGCTAAGGAGATGGTTTTGCAACCGTTGCTCTCCTCTCTGGGTGTAGGGACAGATCAAGAGATTGACTGTAGGGCAAACAAACAGTCTGAATGAAAGCATTGTACTTATATGAGATGGTAGTTCTGGAGTTTCCTAGGAAACCGTGGGTGACAACAGGCAGACAGGTACCCCAGTAGTATACAAAACATGTCCCTGAAGCTACAGGACTGATGCCACTGCCCTTGCTTGCATCTCTCAGGAACAGGAGAGGGCAGATGCTTCTAAAGCAGATGTACAAGGAGAAAATTCCTGAACCAAGAAGTGAGGTGAAGGAGCGCTTGGCTAGCAGAATAACAAACTGTCTCCACTAAGATTACCTCTTAGTGAACCACACCACTACCTCCAGGCTTTCTCCATGCTGAGTACAACCAGCAGCTGTACAGCAAAAGAAATTTTACTGATTAAGGTAGTATTCATCAGTTCCTTCAGAAACATCCTCCAGTAGCAGCCAGTCTCTCCTGTGTCCAGCTCCCTAACCTAGCTGTATGGAGGTACCAGACACAGGCCCAAAAGACTCTGAAAAGAACCTGAAGCTCTGCTGAAAATTTAGTCTCAAGAACAAAGTTTGCAAAAGTTTGTGTTTTCAGTACTGAATTAAGAACTGCATGGATAAATCCAGGCTCAGCACCTATACAAGTGTGGTATGTTTGTCTGCATTTTCATGGCTAGAAACAGAAATGGTGACTTTACTCCCTATTATGAGTCTGGCAAAACAAAGCCTGGAAAGAGAGGGGGAAATAACAAAAACCTAAAAAATCCCCAAACTCGTCTCTACCAAACCATTTCCTCTTGGCCTCAATCATAGAGGTTTTGAAGTGTAGCCCAGGATTTGTATATGTATAAATTTAGAGAAAACAGAGCACAGAGCTGGCTGACGCAGAGAGGTTCAAGGGCAGAGAAGTCACAGATTTTCAGGGCAAGTTTTGTATTATTTTTTAAAACAACTGCAGGGAGGGAGGCAAAATAAAAGAATGAGGCAGAAGGTCTGGAAGGACACACATGCAGAGAGCTACTTTTCCTGGAGGAACAACACATTCCCTCAGGTTCTTCTAGACACTTTGAACTTGAAAGCACATGGGACAATGGCATTTTCAAAACCGAAATCAAAGGAAAGCAGAAAAGTTGCCAGATAAAGCTTCTAAAAGGGAAATTCTTGTTCAAAACAAAACAAAGCACAGAATGACAGATGGGCTTGTTCCTATCCTAAGTGCAGTTCTATTAAAAGGTTCTCTTTCACATGTATTGTCTGCAGGAAACTTTCATTTCTTCCCAGAAACTCAGCAGGCTGCATCTGCTTTAGCAGTCTGAGCTGTCCTCACACAATACAACAAGGATGTTCACGTTGGGCGTTCGGTCTATCACTGCTTTACAGACCTAAGCTCAGTCATGGATAGCACCTACGAGAAGCAAGTCAGTTGACTAGTCTCTTACTGAAAAATTGACTGGAGACTAACCATTGATGGGCATTGTTTATCCCAGTGTGCAAAGGTACTCTTAGGTACTGAAGAAAGGAAACAACTCCATATTTCCAGGAAAGGACAAAGACAAGGGAGGGGAGAAGGAGGAAGCCACCAGCATGCTGCATTCAAACCAACAGGAGGAAGGACTAGAACAGAACAAAACTGAACCCCTCCAGTGCATGACTTAAACACTGTATTGTCACATGAGCTGATCACCAGAGTCCTGGGAAGTTCTCCCTCCCCTCTGCTAGTATAAAACCAGTGGTGCTGTTTGAACTATGCCCAGCTATGTTTAGGCAGTAGCTCAGCTTCATCAATTTTGTTTTGTTTTTCTTTAATTTTAGGGTGTATATTTCTAGTTCTAACTGTATTTCATAGTTTGTGTGCCAAGATCAGGGGGTTAGCAGATTACTTCAGGCTGCCTTACCTTCACTGCCACATGGAGCTTGGCTGTTTTCTTAGAAGGTCCTGATGCTTCATATGTCGTACCATCAACATCTACAGACATTGTGAAGACTGGGGCATGGACTGGACCAGACTGTGACAGCAGCTTATACTGAAGCCCTGGCCTGATTTGGTTCAGCCTCATCAGTGCATTCATGAGATCTATTGCTTTACTATCTAGTACTAGTACAAGATAGTAGAAAGGGGGAAGGGGAGGAAAGGGAGGGGAAAGGAAAAAAAAAAAAGAAAGAAAATGAACAAACCAAGATGAACAGAAAAATGAAACAGTTTGCATTTCAGTGCCTTCTGCCTGGATAAAGAAGCAAAACAATCCCTTAGCCTCTCAGAGGTTGAGGATAACCTTAACACTCTTAAATCTTTAATAAGCTATTCTACTTTTGGACAACAACTACAATTACCCATTTTGTTAACACAGTTCTTCTCCAGCTAGCTATATTGTGCCTGGCTGCTATAAAAGGAGTAGCAAGTTTTGTAGGTAGTGAGGAACCAGATCCAGAATGGGCATTAACATAGCACAATGAAAACAGCCTCAGAACTGACTGGATCCTAGCAATGCTGACAGACTTCTAGTCTGTGCATATATGCTATGTTCATGTTTTATAGACTAAGCATTTTATTTTTCTTGTGGTAGATCTTGGTAGACCAACACCTGGCTCAAGAAGGGGAAGAATGCAGAAAGGCAAATCTTCACACAGCAAAGTCACTGCAGTATTTTGGGAAGAAAAACCAAATGAACAAAACCCCACAGTACAGGGACATTATCAATAAAATACTCGGCTGCTTGGGCAACTTAAATTTTACTGTAACTTGACAGGTAATCCCATTTAAATATGCAAATCATGCAGTTAGTAAAACATGTCAGGGGAAATGCAGATGCACAGTAAGAGATATGCCTGACATTCCCAGGTGGGGTGATAGAGACATTTTTGTGTTCCAAAGACTTTTCATGTGCTATTCTGCATCAACATGGAGAAGCTTTTAAACCATCTCCCACTGTACAAGGAATCTTTGCAATCAGAATGAGAAGTGTTGCACTTACTTTTCCTCAGATTACGCTTCATCTTTTTATTTGGGTCTTTATCATCCCCGACACTATCTTCAAATGGTCTCTTAAGAGCAGAGGAGCCTGTACCTAGGGTATAAATTTCCTTGTAATATGGGTATATTATTAGAAAAACAAAATCCCACAGCCAGAATCTGATTAGTCCCACACTATTCTTTGCACATTTACAATGAAAAGAACTCAGCCATCAGTCCAAGCTTTCTTACTGCTACATATAAGGCAGTAGTAGCTTATTACTCTCTGTACCACGCCATGCAAGATGTCTGTTTCCGATATCATGTGAGAGATAAGTAGTGGAATGCTGCAGTGTTGCTTTCTAGTCTAATGCAAGAACTCCAATAATACTGCTTTTACAAAACATATACATGGAAATTATTTATTAGATGTATATAATTTCCTACAAAGAATTCCTGAATAATTCAAATTATGCTCATTATATGCTTTTTTGACCAGTCTACAGTCTCTCATTCCCCAGTCTAAGAATCATAAACACTACTTTTTTTTCTTCAGACCCCAAAGGACTTTGTGCCTGAAGAAAATCATGAGCTATATTCTAGCTGTACTGCTGTTCTGGTACTTCCAGAGAACATAACTTCCAGATTTTCTCCTAACAAGGAAATATTTTTTTTTTTTTTAAACAAACCCCCACTTTGAACAGACAGAAAAGCCTTGACCTTGCATACACATCATGTAACTCAGAAACTGCACCTACTGTAAATTAACCCCTAGTTTACTGCCCAGTTAGTGATTTTTTTGAACAAACAATACCTACCTTCTTTGTCAGTTACAGACCAGGAATATTTCTGAAAGGATTTATTTGATGGGAGGGGATCCATTTCCAAAACCTTATAGATCTGGCCAAAGGCTGATAATCTGAGGGCATGCTGTAAGGTAACAGTAGAAATTCAAGTTACATCACAGCACTACTTTACCTCGGTTGTCTAAGAGTCCAAGTAAGTTTGTAAACCCAAAATCACTTCTTTGATGAGAATACAGCATCTACAGCTGTATTCTATGACAGCTACAGAAAATGCCAATGGCTAAAACTTTAAAACTCATTAGTTTCTGTAAAACCAAGTGCAGAGCACATTGACAGGGAGCCTGCTCAAGGGCTCTGTGCACTTGAGTGAGATGCAAGTGAAGCACAGACATTAGACTACCTTTTGTAAGGATTAGATTTCATCACATTGAACTCCTTCACCCATGAACTATCATTTAATCTTTCCAGGGTAGCTCAATGGAAGATCTGCCAGGACTTGCATGAAAATAAGCTATCCTGGCAGAGAATAAATTGCATTAATGAGCTGAATCTTCACTGTTATAGTATCTAGCTCCTCACGTGTACAGGTTTGCTACCTGAGCACTGTGTGTAATGGCTTCTTTTTGCTGAACCGTCATATAAGACAAAGCATCTGTTGGCTCCCGTTCACAGGGGTCATGCAGACCAGGGCCTCCTAGGAAAGAAAGATGCAAAGCAGATTATTGAGAGCAAACAAGAAGCAATATGAAAATGGGGACTGATGGATATTGCAACAGCTAGTCTCAGTCTTCAGCAGAGGGAGAGCACACCTTGTCCAGTAAGGATTCAAACATCACACAAAGAAAGTTAACCCCAAGATTTTGCTCCCTTGCAGCAATGGCCACAAAATTTGTCAGGGTCAAGCATGAACTAAAAGCAGTAGGTTTAAAAAAAAAAAAGTAATTTGGATAGATATGTAGACTTTGATGAATCTACAGAACATAGATGGTCACTAAGTCTACTTACTTCTTTGTAAACCATTAATGAGACAGGGGTTAATTCATAGAGATCTATCATTCCCCATTAACTTCTACTGCATTGGAAGTATTCACTCAGTTACAACCATCCAACTGCCTTCTTTTTGTTTTATTGCCTTCTTTTAATTTTAAACAAAACCATTCATTTAGCTCCACTGCAGGTTAGGAATTCAAGGTAGGCATCTAAATCATCTAACACAGCAACTAAATGTTAGGGCTGTCTGGTCAAACTTTGGTGCTCCTAAAGTTAATTTGACCACTTACCAGGAAGCAGAATTCCAGATGCCAAACACTCCATCACTCGCCGCAACGCTTCCCCAGCGCCCAAAGGTCTATTACAAGTACCTATAGATTTTTCACATATAAGCTCCAGTGGCTGGAAGACATTAAATTATAATTAGTATGGACACAAAGGTAACTGTGATGCAGTTAAATATGGTGGAGTAGAGGGGAAGAATATTCACATAATGTTACTTCATTTTTAATCCACTACAGGTCTGACTGACAGATATGGCCATCCCTGAGGACAGTTCACAGCACACATTATTTGTTCCCTGCTCTGAGTCAGCTTTTGAGGAAATCAACTGCTCTCCATTAACTGCCCAGGGAGTCTAAAAGGAGAAGCCTTCTAAAGCCAAGTCAAGTGAGTACTCTCCTCCTCTCAAAGGGTTATCAGTTCTAGGTGAGAGAAAGCACTGTCTCCACTGACATACAAAGTGCTCCTCTCTGGACATGCAGAGCATTTGGCCCTCCCCAAACCTGCTACTGTGACACATTATCATCTGGTAGCAGCAGCACTGTCAGGGTAGCAGGATAGTTTTGAAAAATTAAACTTGGAGGCAAGAAATAGGATTCTACTGCAAATCCTTGAGGATGTGCAAGGCCCACAACATTGTGTCTCTTCCCATGGTATCTGTACATCTTACAGACTGAACAAATACAGACTACAGATTCTCTTTCCTTTCTACAAGCACTTTTCTGCTCAGGTAACAGTTAGTGGGGAGTCAAGGAAGGGGGATGTAAGGATAAGTTTCATGGTTCTCTCCGATCCAGAGATCTGCTGCAATTCTGAGGAAATCTAAGACCTGATCCTGTAGCCTTCAACTGTTTCTGTACTTACCCATCCTTTCAGTGGTGCCCATGTGGGGACTCTGTTGCACAAATCCCGCAGAATACGAAGGACAATTACACATGATTTTAGTCCATTTGCCCTGGCCTAAAACAAACAAAATGATTCCAATACACCTGCAAAAACCTGGCCTTCAATTTTGCTTTTCTCTTTAAATGCACAGAGTCCTGGGATAGATTTTTAAAGTATTATTACTTAATACTGAATAAGCTTCATGCAAAATAAAACCAAGTTATATAAAAGTAAAATACTTCAATTTAGAGAGACATAGAAAAGGAAGCAAAGCGTCAAGATTGCTTTTGTAGCCTCATGACAATTCTAGACCAGTTGGCTCTCTACCTGTCACATTTGCCCTCGCACAGTACAGCACTCAACTCGGAATTCTAGACCTTTCCTCTAGTAGGGACTAGTCAGAAATTAAAGAGGCAATTAAAATTAAAACTGTCTCAAATTAAACCTCGTAAGGCTACAATAACAACAAGGTAAGAACAAATAGCCAACCTGAAACCATTTGGCGTGCCGCAGAGACGCCAAGGCCTCCAGGCATTTCTGCCTGTCCAATAAGTCCGGAGGATCTTTCATCGCAACATTATCTACTGGTGAAAATGGGATAAAAAGAGACAGATACAATTTGACCAAGGGGTTTCTGTCACAATACAAAAAGAGCGGCAGCGTCTCAATGAGATAATAAGACTCCCAGAATTTAAGTGCACTGTGTTATTTCATTTAAACAAGCCATTAAAGGTAGTAAATGTGCACGTGTGCAACAGAAGCAAAGGCATTCACTCCTTGTAAAATAATAGTAATAATAAAGATGGCCACTGCTACAGACAATCTGGGATCTTATTAAAAATGCAGAACACATTTCAGGGCAGAAAATAGCTATATAGCACTTTTAATTTTTTTTTTATTGGGTTGTATTGGGCTTTTTTTTTTCTTCTTTGTTCTCTTCTTTGTGACTTTTATTCCACAAAGGTGGTGCAGAATTTCGAAAAGACAAGCTTCTTTTTACAAGACTTAGATATTCTTTGGTTGTTCTAAAAAAAATTGTTAATAGGTAGAAAATGAAGACATGTCCATGCAGTTGTTGAGAATTCCAAAGAAAAACACAGAATATATTTGAAATATTATTGCATGGACAGTACTAGCCAAAGTAATTCAGTTAAATAAATATACAAGAAATGCTAGTAAGAATTTTTATAGTTTGATTAGTCTTTCATATAACCAGAACATATGAAAGAAGTTGGTAACTTCCAGATTATTAGCATATTAGAGAGGTAGTCCCCTCTTGTAAATATCTCTTCCCAACAGCAACTGAAATCAGTAGAGGGAATTCAGAGAAGGATTTGAGAGCCAAGACACTAAGATCCTCTGTGCAGGTTTACTTTTTTCCACCCCCCTCTTTCTCTTTTTTATCCAGCATTCAAACAACTGCTTTTAGCAGTGACATCCCGTTCCTTTCTTCCCTAAATTATTATTATTTTTATTCTTAAGGAGTTATTAACATCCAGGTTCTCTAGAAACTCTGTACAAATGACAGATCTTGCATATCTGCAAAATGAGGTTAAAAAGATTTTTGGTTTTATCTGCTACAAGAAGAACATATCAAAGGAACAAAATTGATCCATGGCTCAACTAAAGCCTCCAATATGTTATTTTCCTATGAATACACAGTTACTCTATTTCAAAATAATTTGGAAATATAGTCTTTTCATGGTCAGTTCTCCAGGTCTTGAGAGACTTAGGCTGGTCTGAATGAAATACAATATCCATTCCAAATTAAAGACACCGCTAGATAAGCAAAATCCAGCGAGACATTTAAAACAAGAGCACAAGTTAGGAGAAAAGAAAAATACCATCAGTTTGTAGTACAATTTATTAGCAACATCTCAAAGTACCTTTTCAGGGATTACTTTGGATAGCATTGATGGCATGTGCAATTGCATTTTTAATGTTGAAGTTGCTTCACCCCCTATGTCATTCAGGGGGAAGGTTACTCTGGTAAAAGCACATTATGTTATGATGGATAAAAGAGCCCAAAGCCAAAAAAAAAAATCCCCAATGTAAAACTGAACAGAACCAGGTATCTTGTCTGACAGCTCACAGTTGCAGTTTGCACCTGCTGGCTCTGCTGTCAGCAGAAGGCTGAAGTGCTATAAGCTTATTTTCTAACCCCAATGAACTTCGCAGCAGATATTTGCATTGTTTCTTATTGCCCTTATCAACAGTGTTATAACATGGGGATTAATCACTCCTCTTGCCTGTTTGCCAAATAAAAGCTGCAAAGTCTCAAAGCACTGGATTTCTATGAGCACAAAAAGTCACTTTGGAACACGGGATTTGCTTCTACATTTTCTTTGCAGTTTCATTATTTTCAGGAGTAATGTACATTTGGTGATTGTGTGCCAGAAAACATCTATGCAATTCCATAAGAAAATTTATTGTGGACAATATAAACATCTGCTTAAAGCTCATGTATTGTATAAAACAACTACTGTCAATGAATGACCAGAATCTTATTTTAAAACGTTAGAAATGGCAAAGGTGACTGACTGCAATATTTATTTAGTTTTTTAAATAAACTGGATCTTTAAATGCCAGGGGACTTCTACTTAGCATTGTACAAGGCTTTGTACTAACAAAGTAAACTAATTTTGCCTTTAAACAACAAAACAAACAGAACACTGTCATTCTACCATTCAGGTGAATGAAAAACCATAAGATTTAATGTTTCCACAAGCTAGAATCATACTTTTTCCTACAGGATTAAGGCTATTTCCAAATGTCTAAATTAGAAGTATCTTGAAGAACTTTGCCAATTGCACATTCAGCACTAGGTCCTGAGCACCTTTCACAGATGTTGCAGTCAGCCAACTTTTGGGTGCAAGATTCTATTAAACAGAAAGATGAAGAGAACAGGCAGTGAGGAGGGCGAGCAGCTTGCAGCAGGCTCCCTTTCAACACCCTCAGGAGAATGGCATGTTTCTTCATGCTCTGCCAGTCAGGAAAGTGAGACCCAATCAAAATTTTCAAATGTGATTGCAAAGCTTTACTTTTTTTTTTTCTTGTGGTTTTAACAAGGGCAATAATACAAGGAGTTTAATAAACAGTTAATAATAAAGCCCTGACATTATCATACACTGTGCAACACAGAACATCTTTCAGTAATTCTCTCCTCACTAGCTGTACGTATTCTCTTCACACAGTGGCTGCCAACCTCCTTCATTCACAGCCAGTCATACTCTCTGTAGAGACAAGGTCAGTCTGTGGCTCGCTGCCCCTTCAAAGGCAATTGGCACCTTTGGCACATCACTGGCTGTGTCTGCCCAGCAAAGGCAGCAGCAAAGGTAGACTGGTTATGCAGCAGCTGCTTGAGGAGCAAGGTTGATTTCAGCCCCACTTTGGTAAATGAACTTGTTTATTATTACATAAGCTTGTTGTTACTGTATGCTCAGTAACAACTTATTTGCAAGCTACAAAGTTCTGGTCTGGAAAGCCAAATTTATATTTGATGCTATGACTAAAAATTCAGTTTCTTAAGAAGTTTTAAACTGATGCAAAATGCAGGAATTTTTAGGTACTTGACTTCTCAAGTTGACACGAGAAAGCAGAGCTTTATGGATAGCCACTTGTGAGAAACACTGAAATGCACACACACACTGGGCCACTATTTATTTTTGCTAACGAGCAGCAAAAACAAATAGGACAAACATCACATCTTAAACATGAACACTTTTCCAAAGAGGAGGGGACTGAAGAGAAATCCAGGAATGTTTTTCGCTACATTCTGACATCAGGGCATGAAGGCACACACAGCATTCCTACAGAACAAATGGGAGCACTGGTAACGAGGTCCATTGCGCCTAACCTTGCCGGTTTGGTTAGAGGACAGATTAGTGCTAATCACACCGAACGTGGAAACCTTGGTCAGTTTTGTGCAGGCTGTGCTCTCTGTGAGCAGCTCCAGGGCCAGTGGCACCCAATGGCCTATCTTACACGTGAGATGAAAGGCAAGTCAACAAGCATTTGGAACTCCTTCATTCAAAAGAATGTATGGAATAAACTCAAATGAGTTTTTAAAACTGCAAAGAGAGCATATTTACATTTGGTTGGCATTATTCAGGGGAATTGAAAAAGTATGGCAGTACTTTCTTTGGAGATCAAAGTATTTTTCATCTGACAGTTTTCCTTGTGTGTTTTCCCTTGATTTTAGATACAAAACTTTTTTGGTCTTTTTAGTGACCTAAATATGATTGGAAATCAGTTTACTTCGTGACACCTGCATAATCTTTCACATACCATTGTAAAGGAATATAATAAATGTCTATGTTCACTTGTGATGAAACAATGTGAAAGAACCTGGGCATTACCCTATTAACTGTACAGAACCCTCATCAGCTGTACCGAACTGATAGCACAACACCACTCCAAGAGGCAGTAAAACCATTTAAAGCTTTTTTTAAAAAAGAAAAACATTTACAGATACTATAAATAAAATAGAACAGCTACATTTTAAATATCAGAAAGCATAAAAACTTCAATCCTCATTCAGTCTGAGGAGAATTCAGAAGTCCTTAGGGTTTACCACCACCACGACATCATTTTTTGCAAGAAAATACCTGGATGGAAGCCTTTCTGCAAAACTATCCCCTTGTGAGAATCTTACAAATCCTTTATCATCCAAATCTCTTCTGCACTTTGGGCACTTTCTCACAAACATGGATCAGCTGCAACAACTACAGGGCTGATCTCAGCATCTTACGGGAAGTTGAAGAACAACTACAGTAATGTGCAATTTATTTTTAATGGTCTTGCAAAAGAGCATGGTTACTAATTTGAGAATAAGCAGACATTGCAATTCGGGAATCTTTGCCATTCATCTGTTTTGTAAGATTTTTCTGCATCCAACTGCTGCCAGAGCATTCCATTTCATTTGGAAAGGGATTCTTCCTGCCATTGCCTCCAACAAAAATGAACTGACCAACATTTCTCATTGTATCGGTTTCTCATGTGGGAGAAGGGAGGAAGCAAAGGACTTGTGGCAAGTCTAGAAATGGGAAGAGAGCGCCAGGGAGTTCCCTAGCCCACATGGGCCCAGCTGCCTCAGTTGTCATGACAGAGAGTGGCCAGTTGGTCAAAGGTCTGACATCATCCAGTGGCAAAGTTTCTAGGGATAGGTTTGGGAAGCGGAAGCAGAAATTACTGACAAGATTTCTAAAATCAAACAAAGTATGGCTACATTTGCTCTTCTCTTTTTCTCTTGGTTTGTTTCCAACCTCATTGACACTACCAGTCAACACTCCTTTAACAAGGGCCATATAACTATAGTGGACATCACGCTGTTAGGAAGAAGGAACAGAAAGAAACTAAGTTACAGTTTTCTATATCTATTTTGCTCTAAGGACATGAGGTACAACGTTCAACTGAGAAGCAGAAGTGCTGTATTCTAGCACTGTAACTTCTATTCTTAAAGCTAGAAACATACACATATGTATCATCAATTAATAAAAATTGAGGGCCAAGATGACATACTTGTGAGCTTTGCATGAGAGGGGTTTTTATGTAAAAAGAGAAACAATTTTACAACTTTTTCAAGATGCTATGAACCAATCCCACTTGACTGACTTAATTTGAAAACAAGACTGTGCAGCGCTGGGGTGCTCGAGAATTAACTAGCAAGTCTGAAAGAAAGAACTAAAATCTAACTGTATGTCAATGTAAACACTGTAGGAATATTGCTTGCACATGAAAACTATGCATATTTGCATGAAAATTAAGTGACTGTTGTCTTTTTACAAATACAAATAATGTAACTTACAGTGGCAATAGCCAATCTAGTCAGCACAGGATGCACAATTAAAAGCCTACTTCCCAATTAACCCTGTGCTGCACAGTCAGGGTGCTTAGATAGAACAGTCTCGAAAACAAGTTAAAACGCTCTGTGTACCTCCTTCCTTCTTCTCTGCTTCATCTCGAATGAGAGGGGATGTGAGTATCACCTTCAAAGTCAGCTTGGGCTCCTTTGTGTTACGAATAATAATAGCTGCCTCATTTACATGCTCCTCCACGAGATACTTCTCTTCTGTAAGTTTCTGAAAGTCACCAAGAAAGATTTCACCAATCTCCCAATCAACTGAAAAACTGCAGAATCTCAATATGTGCATATGCCTCTTAACTAATGAGAAGCCTAAGAGACATTGCCATAACAAGCAAAGCCTTACCTCCCTCATTAAAAACAAACAGAAAAACACAGTAACATGCTTAAGAAGAAAGATCTCAGCCAGTTTAAGCAGAATACTAAGTAGTTCCACTTTATTATCACTTGGGTTTTGAACTTTTCTTTTTAAATAAAGGCAGAAGCTGACTTTCATAGCTGCTAGTATGCAAAATACCACCAGTAACTTTTTTCTTAGGAAGTACACACTTCTCTGGTAATGCTGTAAAAGCTCTCATATGCAGCATGACCAACACAATCATAACTCTCAGGGCAAAGAGAGCACATATTCCACTGCAGCAGCAACACCACCTCACCCTGTCCATGTAGCTGCCATGAAGTAAGACCAAACATACCTCAGCCATCTCTTACCAACCAGAGCAACAGAGATTTCTTCACCTCTCCAAATAGTCTAATCTGATTCTTAGCTGCACATATAATTTGGATGACCTATTTTGCAACCCCTTGCTACAGTTCCAACAACTTCTCATCCTACCTGTGGATGAGAAGTTGCAGTCTGCACTGCTCTAGCTCCTTTATTGTTCAGATGAAAACGTTTAAGCATCTGCTCATGATTAGCCTTCAAATAAGCAAAGAAGAAGCTGTTATCTCTACCTCATTTGCTCTTTTTGTCCACTAATGGTCCTACACCTTCCTTCTCCCTCCTGCAGCTGATGCACCTGTAGAACCTCTCACTGTCTTTTATGCCCATGACAGCTGCAGCTTTTTTCATGAGACAGATTCCTCTTACCTCATATTTTCTGTAATCCCTTCCCTCACAATGTTTCCCCATAGGATCTTACCTACTTGTCCCTTGAATTTATTGCAGTCTTCGCAGCTTTCAATTATGTCTGTTCTGCCGTTTTCACATTTTTGGAAGCATATGCTAACTTTCTTACCACTTTTAACCCTTTTCATTTTATGCCTCACTACAAATAATTAAAATTTACTCTCTACCTCTTAATACATCCCTGTCATTTTCAAAGAAGTAAAATTTACTCTTTACTGCTCAGTAGATCCTTAGCATTTTCAGCTGTGGACAGGGCCACATCCACAGGCAAAACATTCTCATTAAAACAAGCCCTTTATGTGAACAAATGAACAGTGAGAACAAACAGCTGTCAAGAATGGTAAAACACATACTGTCTATGTGGAAATAAACAGAAGGCAGAAAAGCAGATCAGGAGAAAAGCAGATCAAGTTTGGACATGGTTTGGAGAGAGGCACTTGCAGTGGAATTCCTTAGGGCACAGTTTCTCGGCAACAGTGTATGTCAGTCTGGAAGCTCGACTGATTATTCAGACTCAGAACTCTGTCAAAAAGGAATTATCCCTAGCTGCTTTTAAAAGATTGATATTAGCTCTAAGTGCTGCCTTACTGGATGCCAACATCAGAATTAAATAGCCATAAATAAAAAGAATTACAAGCTCATGATTAACATGAGCTAAAATAAGTGACCACCCAAAGTGACTTGTTCTCACTTCAGAAGTACAGAGGCATTTATCTCACAACAGCCCAAGTGAAGCAAAGCAGCTACAGTGTAGAACTTAAGGCTCAGGCAGGGAAGGACACCACAGACAGATTCACATGCTGAAGCAAGGAAGATTTCCGAGACTGTGATTTAGCTCACGTTAGTGGTTGAACCAGCGAGCAAAAATCAGCTGAGTTAGTTACCAAACAAAAAGGCTAGCTGCCCTCATAGGAAAACTGACATCACAAATAAGGAGTAGGCAACAACAGGAACAAGATGTTAAATTTTGTGAATAATGACTTCATGTCACCACATTAAATGTGTCACACTCCCTAGATGTTGTCCTACATTCAAAATACATTTCTTTAATCTATATCACTTGTCTTTTTTCCTGGAACAAATTCCAGCCTTTACCCAAATACACCTTGCAGCGTTATCAACCACTGTTAGAGGACTACCCTAAATTAACTCACCTGAATTTGAGCTGGGAGATTGTCTTTAACTATACATAACAAGGTCTTTGTGGGTTTTTCTTTGCACATGAGAACCAGCTCCAGATCCATATCATCTTTTATCAGCAAGCCCTTTGCAACCAAGCCAATTCTCATAACACCACACAATGTCCGACCACCTTGATCCCTGGAAATGAAACAATTTGGAGTCATTAAAATGCTATTTTCACACATTCAAAATAACTGTGTTATCCTATCACAGTGAGGAGATAAACAGATGGGACTGATGGCTGTGCTAAGTGGTGTGTCACTGATCAGAAAATGAAAAGCATAGACTTCTTTTATAGTTCCTATGAAAAAATTAATTGAAGCACTGATTTACAATCCATGCAAATGCAGAAGTTGCATAGCTCAAGTCACAAAGTGGAAGAAAGCCCAAATTCACTATCTACAGATCTACCAGAAGAGTAGAATAATTAATCTAAAGGAGTTCCCTGGCAGAAATCCTGTTTTCAGAAGTGATCCAAGTTGTCTTTTAGTGACACTCCAACTTCTCTGGCCATACACCTTTTCGGTGTTTCTTTCAGTTGATCCATGCATTTAAACTCTTTATCTTCACAATTATTCAACCAACTTCTGAAGTTTTAGCCCATATTACAACCTACACGTTTCAGAAAGCAGCCAGTTTCCAAAATCCTTTCAGGCATGAGTCCTTCAAAGAAGTTTCACCAGTGAAACCTACATGAGGAGGTCTGAGTACTAGCTTTTACTCTCCAGGTAAAGTTCAGGGGAACATTTAAGAGCCACAGTAAACAACTTTTGAAGCAACACAAGAACACTTTAGTTTTGAGTACTGAAAGAAGTACTGCAACTAAAAACACTTTAGCATTTAACTAGGGCTGCTTAAAAAGATCAGGGAAAATTTTAGAAATGCACCTTTGGCAGCTCAACACCAGCTACTGCCTCATGATGCATCCCATACCCTGCAGCACCAGCTACTAGCACATGACTGTTATAAAAGCCACAGAAAGGAAGTTATTAGGAAAGGTGGTACCACCTCAGTCAGCAAGGCAGCAACCCTGCTCACAGCATCCTTACCATGGGATGGACTGGATAAAAACGAACAAAAAACCCCCAAGCCCAGTCACACTGTGATCAACGGTTACCACATAGATCCTAAACTTCACTCAGAAGTATCCTCATCTAATAATTATACTGCCATTATTTTATGTATTTGAAATGGAAAGGCAGGAACAGATGCATAAACAACAGCCAGAAAAGGAGTGACACAGAAAATGAAGTGGTAATCTCAAACTAGTCACCATCCTTGGAATAGCCAGAAGCAAACTCATGAAGTGTTCACAAAAGTAATCAACATCTCAACTTCCACCCTGGAACTATGCTACTGTAACAGAGTCTGGATGCAAAGACATGAGAAAATGCAGAGCTGCTTTAGCTACTGTTTATAACTAGCATAAAAATATTTTAAATTATATATTTTTCTACAATGCAAGCCCCTTTTAGCAATGTCCCAAACAAATATATAAATACACACACTACTTTATAAATAATACACTGATGTTTACAAAAACCCTACTCTAAATTTACAACAGAGCTCAAGCAAGAAAAATCCTGCAGACACATGTGCAGCAGCAAGGCTAGCCAACTGCCTGTCTCAAAAACAGCTACTGCAAGCTTTGAATTTAAAAAAACCCCACACTTTTATTTTAATAATCCATTCTGCATCTGTTTCACCCACATCAGAAGACATCTGAAAGTGTCACCAGTAGTGCTAGGAAGTCACCAACAGAACAGCACACTGCATATGAAGAAAGACTGTTCTTCAGCAAAATACTGAGCTTAAATACCTTCCTGGAGAAGATGACAAAACTTAAATGTCCAGAGGTGGACATACCAACCCACTACAATTATTCTCTGGTGTCAATACAATCAGCTGTCTTAAACCAGTTTACACATTAGAGTGTAAGCGTTTGTGATTTCTGTTTGAATGCAGTGCACACCAAACAGTGACATAGCACAGCTCAACCTTACACAAAACCACCAGTGATCAGACTTCTGCCTGTTAAATATTTATGAGGGAACACAGAAAGCCACAGGCATCAGAATAAAGAACCATTCCTGTATTTATTTTTCCAACACTATCATACAATGCTCTTCATGCTGCTGAACATCTCCTGGATGGGTCAGTGTAATCTGAGCAGATGGTGCTGCATTTAAACTTCATGCAGAGCAAGAAGTTTCTTTCAATAGCCCCCAAGCCCACAACCTTATCCCAGAGATAATCAAATACAAGCTTCAATGTTAGGAAATAAACCTGTGGAAAAACATAGCTAATATGTGAGGTAGAATCCACAACAATACTGGGAAAGCACATTAAGTTGTGAATGCTTTTTCCTTCTCCCAGCCACTGAAATTTCCTCAGTTAATACAGCACATTTCTTGTTTCTAAACTGATGTATATCCAGATAGAGAGGTACAGCAGGGCTTCACACCTTAATTCCCAACATTTTTAAGAGACTTAGAAATAACTAAGAACCACAGGAAGCAGTATTTCACTTTTGACTTTTCAGACATCATTACAAATTCAGAACTGATAAATATGAAGATAATCACTGTCTTTTCCATGTTAAGCCAGTAAACTATATTTTCAAGATTAAAAACTTTTTCAAGATTAAAAACTGATAGTCTTCCTGATTCAGTTAGATCTTGCTCCATTACCTGCACTAAATTGTATCTTACTCCAGAGGTAAACAATACACAGGGTCTGTATTTCCATCTGTTACTGCTGGAGCAGGCTATACCTCCCCCATCCCAAAACATAAACAACTTAACATATATATTATTTATTAGGACAAAAAAAAATTAGAAAGGCCTCACAATAAATCTTCCACTGTCATAAAAGGTATCATAAAATATAATATAGGAGAGAGAATACACTTCATCAGTTTTAAGATCAGAACTTACTGGCCAAAGCCTGTGTAGCAGCAGACTTTTTTAATATTCCATGCTAAAGGAAATTCATTCATCCTAAGGAAATGGAAAGAGCCCTCTGACTACATCTCTAATGCAGGTTATGCTACAGTTGTAACCAGATTAAGTCCAGAGGAGTTCAGAGGAGCAGTAATGTATCACAGGAAGAGCAGAGAATTGGAAGCCAGGTTTTTCAAGTCATTACAAGTTTGCTATTGGTTTCCTGAAGCTTCACTTCCTAATCTGTAACCTGGACAGATCCTTACCTATGTTCAGCATTCAGATACTTATATTCACTTGTCATTTCTGAAAAGTTTACGTGCTAACTTCTACTTCACAACATCACAGTAAAATAAATAATGAAATAGAGAGCAACTGCTGCTCACATTGGGCTTATTACTATTCCCTGCACTCACCCTACATGCACCCACCTAAGAAAGTCCAAATACATCCACTTCCTCCTATGAACATTCATATGCAACAGAATCACTTAACACTACAACTCTTATGTAGAGGGAAAGGAACCCATTCAGAGCAGTACAGTAACGCATTATGAGTCTCAGCTCACTCACTTGGCATTGCTTTCTGCAGCTTCCTCTGCATCCACATCACCCTCACATTTTGTAGACTTGTTCTTTTCATCCATCCAGTCAGAGACATGTTTAAGGGCACATTCTACTGTTGATACCATGTTCTGGACAGCTTCAAGTTCCTCTGGAGATGGATAAATGGTTGAATGTTTCACCATTACATGGCGGTCATCATTAGCAAAAGATCGGATAGATCTCTGTTATGAAGTGGGAAATAGGGCAGGGAAAAAAAAGAACAAAGTTACTGGATTATCAACAGAAGAATACTGGCTGAATGGAAATCCTCCCTGACAGCTGTAGGGAAATGTTTTATGACAACCAGTGCTTATAGTCATGCAGGAGTGATTTCTTACCTTTATTTAAATAAGTTTTAAGAAAAAACCCAACCCATCAAAGCAAACACCACTGCAAAACAAAATCAGCATTAGGCTGTTAAAACACAAATGACCTTGGATGGGTTATATGGCATCTAATATTTGATGCCTAAATTCAACTTTTCTAGAATCCTTTTATTTGCTACCAAGAGGAACAGGCACATGCGGAGCACAGTTCACCTTTATGTCTACCAGGCACATCTGGAGCAGAGTTTGTGTTTATGTCTACTACAGGATGAGATAAATGGTGCTTTAGAGGTACACATCTCCACCCATCCATGTGTGACTACAGAGGTCTAGGCTACCTTATCAGATTAGCTGCTGCAGACACCTAAAAATTAAGTGAGCTGAATTTCATCTTTTGTTGGGTACCTCCATTATAAGTGGAACTTGTGGCACTGTGCACACTAGTCACAAATCAGTAAAAAGGAGAACTTGGGTCTAGGGCTAGACCAAACTCCATAAACCCATATACAGCTGTGGAGGATACAAAACAGGGTCAAGACCTGTAGTATTCATTACTCTGTAATGGCTAGAAATTGCGTTTCTGTATCTTGTTCTTTCATGACTCCCTGCCTCCTCCAATCTTTTTCTCATTTTCATTGTTTTTCTCACTTCTCCCTTCCCCACCTCACCCTGCTTCACTCTGAGAGGAGGGCATGGTCTGGCTGGCCAAGAAAAAGGTTAGTGCTGAAACCCTGACTTGCATACCCAGTTCCATTATGTGTCTCTGATGTCCCTCATCATTGAGGAACTTGTTTATTTAGATTAGGCTTTTGAACTCAGTGAGAAATTGCTGAGGTCTTGATGTTGCCTGAAGGACCAGCATCTCATGGAGATACAAACTGTGAGCAATAGTACTGAAACAAAAAAGGGCTCCTTTACCCTGGCATACTTGCAGGAATTAAGGAGTTCCTGAATTTCAGCAATCTTTGTTAGCTCTTGCCAACCTTCAGTAGCTGGATAGCTCAGAGAAGAGAAAAGCAGGTCCTTTTCATTTTCACCCCTATTTCTTGGGTTTGCAACAGTACACACACTTAATGACAAAAAGGGCCTTCAAGGGACCTCAAAGGCCTTGGGGCTGAATCCTTGCTAAGGAATGGTCATGATTTCCTGGCTTACTGCATTCACTAGGTCACTTCCATTGAAGGTCAACATGACAGCATTCTTTTCCTAAGGAAATGTTCTCCTACCCAGATGGACAATTCAGGTAGGAAAAGAAACTCATCACGTGGGGTCTTGGTATTATCCCCAGGACTTTCATCATTGGCAAAATGCTCCCAGGAGGTCCCCTCTTGTGGCTTGTCCACAACATAGATACAGAAAGAAGCTGCAAGTCAGCAGTGAAAACTGGCACATTGGATTTATTCACTAACCTCCCCCCATCTCTTATCTCATGAAATATCAATTAGGAAAAACACTAAAACAGGAACAAATTGATAGCTCCTAAATTAGAAGACATTGCTTTATTTTCTAATGAAGAAGGATTGACAAGATCAATTCTTCATTACAAATTAGGCCAAAAATAATGGCAAAATGAGACCCTATTTAAAATACAATATATTGACAAAACTGCTTTCTCAAGTGTTCTTCCTCCCTTTGTGCTCTGTAACAGGTAAAACTCTTAGGTCTTTTCTGTTATGTAAATACAAACACAGCCCATCAGCAGCAATCAGCTACACTAAGGTTAGAGAACTGTATTTAAGATTTATTGCATTTATTCTCATTTCCATTCTCTCAGAAATAACCATAGGGGACTTAAAAAACACAAAGATGCTTAAACTGCTCTCCACAGGTATTTTTCAGGAGCTGGTTAGGTTTATTGCCTTATTGTGAATACATTTTCCAAATCTTACCACAGCATTTCACACTTGTACAGCTTTACAAATTCAGCATCTCAGGCATTCCCAACCTGCAACCATTACCAGGCAGATTGGAAATGACTCCTCACTTAAAACAATACCCACCAAGTATATCTGACTGCACACATTTCATCCATACTATTAACAACGTGTGCATAGAATCACATTCAAACACACACACAAATAGGAACAATCAACACTTGCTTTTGTGAGGAAGAGGTGCAAGGGGAGTATCAGCATTTGGTGATGCAATCTGCAAGTTCAAGGTCACTGATGCTGTTTTCTACAGCTTGCTAATGCCAGTTTTATTAGAAAACCTTATGAGCATTCCCTTTGTTCATTTTTAATAATTCATGTAATGCAGGCTCACAAGACAACTCTCTGGTTTTAAGAGGCTGACAATATATCAAACCTCATTTGCTTTGCTCAAAGCTTGCAGTACCACCTCCAATTTAGTGCAAGGTCAGAAAATCCCCTTACTCTGTTTTTATAAGGCCCCATGCAAGACTGTCAGCAGAGAATATTTTTAATGCAGCCCTGTGAAAGATGACAAATACCTACCATGGTTTGTTAGTGTTTCAGCTCTCTCTCCCTCCCTTTCTCCTTTTCCCTCCTCCTTGGTGTCTTTGCTAAGCACTGTTTTGCCTGACAGAACCTCTTCATAAGCCTCTGAGTCTCTTGACAGCTCAAGAGCTCATATAGCCAAGATACTCTGGGAGTCACTTTCTGTAATTCACCTGCAAAAAAGAGAGGAACAACTTGAACCCAGAAGAAACAGCATGTTAATTCCAATAAGTGTACAATGCAGCACATGAAGTCAAACCACTGATTAAAGCAAGCAGGCTTCAAGATGGGGAAGCAGTCAATGAACAATATATTCCTTAACAAGCAGATGTCACTGTGGAAAGCAACTTTGTTATATGCCCACACTTATGTAATGACTTTCCCATGCCAGTTAGAGCTTATCTCAGGGTGGTTTGGCAGCCACCTGGCAATCTTAAGTTTCTGATATGAGGAAGATGGGAAATTCAACATCTCAAATATGCTCCATGTGAAACCAGCCCAAGAAGCCTCTATTTTTATGTCACAACACATTAGGAATCAAACACACTACATTTAATTATCAAAATGTAATTATCTGCTGAAATCCCCAGTGCAGCCCTCGATCCTGAACGTGTCAGATGCAGTACAAGAAGAACCAAGACTTCAGGTGGCAGTAACTGGAAGTTGTTATTTAAAGAGAGACAAGTGCATTTTAACAAACCGAAGATGTAAGACTTGTGAGAATGTTCAGCTGAGATCATCCACACCGCCTTTGCTGCCCTTGCACTGCTTTTCACAGCACACAACATTTAAAAGATCCTGCAAGAGCAGCCCTCTTGTTCTAAACTCAGAAACAAACACCAGCACTGGCAGCAGAAGGAACTGCAAATAAATGCTCTGCAAGACAAGAGAAGAGCAGAATAACAGAGCAGGTAATGTGAGAAAGGAAAGCACAAGCTCATTGCATAGCAAGAAACTCTAGTCCTTGCAGAAAATTCCTGTTTTCATTTCACTGCACATGTTGCATCAGCTTTTCAGCAACGTTTTGAAGCAATTCAGTAAATTTCTGCAGACTGACACACACTCAAATGTTTCCTTTTTCTCCTGTATGTCAATTCTCCTTCTCTAGCAATATGCTTCATATTGTCTGTCAGAGAATCCTGACATTGTTAGAGATTAAAAGCATGTTTGGCAACAGCACAGGGATAGGAGAGATGCCTTGAAAGCTGAGTAGATGCTTAAACCTCAGGGGTGTGACAGGGAATAATTAAAACGTTGCCTCTCAGAGATCTGAACATGCTGGGGGAAGGCAACAACAAATCTTGCTGCACTGTTTTCTTAGTTAAGAAGAAATTAAGCAGGTTTACAGGCTCATTAGCTTTGGCAGCAAGTGCCTAATAGTTGTTTGTATTTGAATTTAGGATATAGAATTGAGTTAAAAATAATAATAAAAAAAGAAAACCAAACCAGCCAGACAAGAACACTGTGCAGTGGCCTGCCTGCTCCAGCAGCTAAAGATTGCCAAGGGAAAAACCCCAAGAGAGTTAAATGCAGTCAGACTAAAAATATTTGGGAAAAGCAAGCTAATGAAAACCCTGAAGGACCTCACTTCCTCTCAGAAAGGCTCTAAACCCTACCAAGGTGTATTAACACACTACCAAATTGCTTCCCAGAAGCAATCAAGGAAGGGGATGTTCTTTCAGAGAACTAGGAAAAGTAAGCAAAGATTACTGCTTTGGCACTAATAATTCTATGAGCCAGTCCTAAGCTTTTCCACACTTAATAGCTTTTCACTGCCTCCGGAAGCAACTAGACTCTTTACAAGGTCTTTTTGTTTTGCTTTTCTATAATAATAATAATAATAATATGCTGTTGAGTCAGCAGATGGCAAGCTAGAGCGACTTTTATGAGACATGTTTCTAGATCATCTATCTATTTCAAATTAGTTCTCTCTTCAAAGTACATTCCAGCTATCTTCACATACTCTTCTTCTCTGTGACTCCTACATTTCACATTTGCAGTCTGCTATCTTCTCTGGTAACTGTAACTTGGCAATTCCAGGCAGAGAGAAGGCCACTGGAATGTGTTGCTGACTTCAGCACATGCCCAACACAATGTCTCCAGACTCTAAGCAACTCCAGCCTGGCCTCCCCAGGAAGACTACTGCAAGCTTGCTGCTTATCAGCTTGAACAGCGAGTGTATTGGAAGCAGATGGACAAGGATAGCTGGCTGAGCTAATTCTGGTGATTCAGTGAATTGCTGAGCAGACTTATCTAGAGGGCAAGTCTGCAAACTACCTCACAAGCTCTGGAAACAGACCTACCTCGGGGTGCAATTCTGGCTGTGCTGAGTGCTTTTTAGTGGTCTCTGAGAATCCAAAACAGACCGAAAGTGTTTCAGAACTATGATGGGGTTAATCTTCTATTGGATAGGTGAAGCAAAATCAGCAACACCTCTCAAAACTCTGCCTTAAGCAGGTAGTAACCATCTTGCCTGCAAGACAGGTTCAACGTTCAGTGACAAGTACAAGTTGTTGGATGAGGGTATTTACCAGTTCAATTCTACCTGCTCTTTTTCTCAGCAGTGAATGGCTTCTGGGCACATACAGCTTATAATAAACTCAGAAAGCTGGGGAAACAAAATCCTCCAAGTTGGGTTGAAGCTGATCTACTATGTCTTTCAAGTCATTAACAGCCTAAGAATACTTCACAAAAATACACACAGAAGTTAAACCCTAATATAGTTCAGAGAAAATTTTCAACGAAAGCCCTAAACAGGAGGGAGTTTACTATAAAAGTTCAGACACAATATACAGAACAAAGTACATTTGACAGCATGCAGAATTAAATTAAGGAAAGCTAAAATCAAATCTGCTCCAACCATATGGACTAAGGCAGCAGAACATAGCTCGGCACCAAACACATCAGAAAGCATTATGTGAAGTGAGCAGTAATTCCATAAATCCAACAGTCCCATTTTACTATAGCCTGTAGAAGGGAATTTGTCCCTGCATCCTCAGGGAAGTAACAGCCGATGCCTAGACTAAAAAGCACACTATTAAAATGCATTGCTGTCTTACTCAGGGGCTGCTACCCACATTTGTATTAATTTTTCTAGGAAAAGCTACTAACACTACCAAGACCTTGGTGACCTTGAGAAAGTCACTTTATCTCTACATTATGTGGCCCTAAAGTGTAAAACAAGAGTAAATACTTGCTGTCTCCAAACCAGGTCACAGAGGAGCTGAGCAGAGTCTGCAGTATGGTTTAACACCACTGGGGATTTGACACATGAGAAATGTTATTAAAACACCATGACAGCCTAACAATGTTTCCATTAAACATCCCATCCTTCACAGACTAAGTTTATGCTTTGGCACAAGACAATGAAAAGAATTTCAGATGAGGTCTTTGTAGTAGGATACACTCCTGCATCTGGCAGTTGTGTTCCCAAGAGAGACAGAGATTTAAATAGCCAGAAGTGATGAATATGCTTAGCTACCTTTGAGTGCTTGTGAATAGAAAAGTGAAAAAGCAGGAGAAACAGGTACTTACACTCCTTAGGGACTGAGATGTAACATCAGAATCAGGGACCTAGCTTCTAGAAAGGAGACAAATTATGATTGGCATCCTGACACCCCCTTACAGCACAGAGCAGTGTCTTGCACAGACACATTACTGGTGCAATAGCAAAGAGGAAAGATGGGTCAGTGAACTCCAGTCCTCCAAACCCTCACTTAGTGAACTGCTGTTTAGGCACCTGGCCAGGCCAAGTAGAATACCATGAAAATTGGTTTTAAAGGCTACATTAAGAAAGCACACCCAAAAATATTCAGCTGAAGCATCAAAACCACTCTCCACCCTCCTATTCTACCCTTACATCAGTATCTACCCATGACAACTACAGTTTACAGTGTACACCACCCTAAGATCACTTAGTTTATGTCAACAGCACAGCAAGGACAACCAAGATTGTTAGCAACAAACCAGTGAGATTCTAACACAGCCTGAGGTGTATCAGACACAGCAAGAGAAAAGAACTAGAATTTATATAGAATCATAGAATTGTCAGAGTTGGAAGGGACCTTAAAGATCATCTAGTTCCAACCCCCTGCCTGGCAGGGACACCTTCCACTAGATCAGGTTGCCCAGAGTTCCATCCAGCCTGGCCTTAAAAGCTTCCAGGGATGAGGCTTCCACAACCTCTCTGGGCAACCTGTTCCAGTGTCTCACCACCCTAACAGTGAAGAACTTCTTCCTAATGTCCAGTCTGAATCTACCCTCCTCTAGCTTGCATCCATTTGCCCTGGTTCTATCACTACCTGACCTCCTAAAAAGTCCCTCCCCAGCTTTCTTGTAAGCCCCCTTCAGATATCCTTTTTTTGTTACTTTTAAAAGTCAGAATAAGAGGCTGGCAACTTTAAATTGGAAGTTTATTTTAACTTCTGCTTTGCATTCAGGAGACAGGTAATTTTTCGTCACACCATACAGAGGGCTGCTGAAAATATGTTGTGTTTTTCTGCAGTATAATTTTATTGCTGGCTTTCTGCCAAGAGTCTTTCTGGCAGCATCTCCCACAGTTGGAAACTGTGTATCTGGGTCAGAAAAGACAAGCCGCTTTTCAGAACAGCTCAATACATTTGGCAGAAATGCTGATATTGTAATTGAACTCTTTCAGCAACTCTTTTTATGATGTACCCAGACACCAAACAAAACAAGATCTGCAATGTTGATTAATGTCAAAATAACTGACAGAGACATATCAAAATAGTTTTCCCTCATGTTAAAACTATCAACAAACTGAGGGGAAGAGATAAGAAATACAATTCATGAGGATTCAGCGAGGAGCATAAGGCAGAGAAATTTGCAAAGTGTAACTGACCTTCTACTTGTGCAGATATTTACTATTTTAATCCAAACTCCCTGTACACCGCACAGAACTGGTTTCTTCATTCTTCAGCACCATATGAAGAGAAATCCTTGCCACTTAAAACCACATAAGCATCCTGTAAAGAAGTGCAATTGTAACACTGGGATACACATTTAAGAAGACTCAGTCTTCTTCCAACAGTATGCTCAGCATTCAATTTCACCTGGAGACTTCATAGAGTTTTATTATTTTCCAAGTAATGCAATTCCTGGCGAAGTCACATCTGGGTTTGCCTTTAGAAGACTGGAATTTTTCAGCCAAATGAATAATTACAAAGCAACACTAGTTAAAAGCTTGAAAGGTTCTTCCTCTGGCAAGTTCTTACACTTTATACAACAAATACTTGACTCTAATATCACTCCTGCCTGTTCAGTTCTCACAACATTTCGAGAAAGGCTCCTGTGCTCAGAAATCTCTTAGGAGTAGCCTCTGCCAGGTAGCCTCAACACCCAGCTTTCACAGGTGCCAAGGACAGGCTAGGCACGTGCTCGATAAACAGATCTGGAATCACAGCACTTCTCATCACCAGAACAGAGGAGCCAAAGTCACCTTCCAGAGTCTATAGCTCAGTGCAAGGAAAACAGCAGCCCACATGTCAGCACTGAGGAAGCTGCTGGAAGAGCTCCTCAGGAGAATTCAGATGTACCAAGGAGGACAAGCATGGAGAGAGAACCTGGGGACCCTTGGGTCAAAGATGCAAATCTTTGGGTGAACAGATGGATTCCCCTCCAGACTGTAGAGCAAGGAATGAAAAAACAGCCAAAATAAATCACACAGGTAGAGTAATTAAAGAAGTTGAAGAATTAAACCCCTGAAAAATCAGTTAATCTAGATTAATGTATTAAGGTAAAAGGAAGCATGGATGTGCAGAGCATAGCTCATATTTTTAGCTCCTGGAAAGTGTGAAGAAAAGATGGTCTAAGGGGAAATCATCACTAGCCTAACAGGATGCTTAAAAAAGGAACACAGAGGCACAGTGTGAGCATAAATACCATTATTTTTGTATTTTTAAATAGAACCACACCATCCAATCTCAGAAAGAAATACACATTAGTAGAAGTAGCTTTAATTTGATTAAAGTGTATAACAAAGAAAATCATTTTGGAAGGAATAAAAATCGTTGTCCTTTAGGATTTAAGCTACTATTCACTACTGAGGACAGGAAGCTATACCACCAAACTCACTCAGTGATTTTCACAGCAGCACACCAGTTGCAGTCGTCAAGGTATTTTTGTATTCCTCTCTCCAGATATTTATATGGTCTCATTTGCCCTGGCACCTGCACAACACCCAGCACACCAGTCACAGCTGGTGCTACAAAGGGTCTCTAATGGAATAATTTTTTTAAATGCCTTCATCTCTTGGTATGTGTCAAGATACAAGATTGAATAGAGACAGACCAGCTGCAAAAAAGAATTAAAACTGGCTGTTGACACTTAACAATTAACACATAACTGCTCATTTCATTTCATTTCAACAGTTCATGCAAAGTGTTCATTTGAGACAAGGCAGAAGTCACCACTGGATTCTCAATGTCTGTGAAATGCTAGACTAATTTCTGACTTCTAACATCCTAACATAGTCGCTCCTGCTCTTCTGGCTAAACTGGACAATGGAAACTTGATGCTGCTTTGTAGTACACACTCGTTTGTGAAGCAGTCATAATTTGACATTCCCACTCAAAATCATCTGACATTCATAACACCAACTTCATTTACACTTGAAGAATCAACTGAATTAATAAAAAGGATTACATTACACTCAAATGACACTCACCATCTGCAATGTCGTTTTTCCAGACACAGAGCAGGTTTAAGCAAAATTCTGGATCTATGCCTGAAATTACATAAGGTTCTCCAGAAGAGAATCACAGTTCTACCTCCTCAACCACACAGTGCAGTTTAGTGCCATGTTGGGCTTCTCACCACCCAAGCCCTGTCCTGCACTTGCATCTCCACAATGAAGCTTTACAGACCTTCAAACTCCTAGACACCTTCCATGTCCATATCATTTGTGTCCACTTGCTTACCTGCAAGGCTTTCTTTGCTTCAGAACCGGAGTGAGAAGCAGCCACAATGTTTTAGAGATTAAGAACAGGGACATTCCTTTCCTAGCACCCCTCAGCTTTACTGAAATAGCTGCAGTGCCCCAGTTTCTTTCCTGCTATGATTCATATCCCATAGACTGCACGTTGACCTAAGCTGCAGCCTACCAACTAACTACATTTGACATACATAACCAGGATGGGGAAAAGGGCAGCAGGATGTCGCTCATCCACCAAGAAGAATGTCTTCTGTCTTCTACAGAACTGAGGCCAAAGGCATACACATGGAAAAGGCTGGAAATCATGGCATTCCCTTACTGTATTGGTAATAAATAATTTTTCAAAAGAGAGAGAGTCTGGACAACGAACTGTCCTACAGTAAAACTAGATCTGCTTGTATTGGTGGTTTGCACTTTTCATCAACTCCACGAGGCAACAGTAAGCCACATTTGCTCTACAAGCTGTTCCCTGTTCTGCCTCTCAAGCTAATACACACCTTGGCAATTAGTAAGGTGAAAACCAACATGGATCCTAAACCTCTCTGTTGTAAATAAAACCAAAAATCTAGTAATTCTTTCTTACAAGTAACACAATGTCAATTCTGTATTTGAGATGCCCCTTTTTCTAATGTTTACGTAAAGCTTCAATTTCAAAGTATTAAGAAGTTTTTAAGACTAAATGCTGTCTTACTGACTAAAATTTCAGCAACCCGTAATGGCAACATTTAAGCAACAGTTTCTCTCCTAGAATGCTCTCCCTGATGTCAGTATGTACAGAAGCTGGCATTCTCAACACTGCAAACCCACACTGGCTACTGTGCATATCTGCCTTTCAGCCACTTTAAACATTCATGACTCTCCACTTAAATGCATTTTCTAGTATGTCAGTCTTGCTGCTTCAGTGACTTTTTTTTTTTAATTAGAAGATTTAGAAGGATTTGGAAGAGAAGGCCACTAGACTCTGCAAGTATTGTGCAAAGAGCTCTTGTGTTCTCAGCCAATATGCATCTTCTCTCAGAATTTACCATGCTTTAGTTCCACTGTGATTACTGAACAATTTCAGGTTAATTTTTTTACTTCTTGTCTAATTTGCTGTTTTGTCCAAAAACATCTTGTCAAAGGTTTTAGGTTACTAAAAGCTTCTTTAAGGGTTTTTTTCCTTGCCATCTCTCATCCCTCCAACCCTGTTATTTTCAGTTTGTATCTCTTATTCTCTTGTATCATAGATCACTACTTTCAGGGAAGCCTGAAGCTCAATGTCACAACACAACGACACAGAAGCATCTGAAATAAGTTTGTTTCAGAAACAGACCTCTCCTCTTGAAACACTCTTCCTTCACACACAATGCTGTAGACACGACCTGTACAGCCTCACCAGCCCAGAGGAGCCGAAACCTGTCAGTCCCACCTGCATGGGCTCACTTCAGCCCTCAGCTACAGCAAAACAGAACCTGCAGTTTAATGAACTCATTTCTTCCATGTGACTGACTTGAAATTGATTTTATAAGTCATTCAAACAAAGAGGGGAAAAGGGGATTTTTAGTAGAATTGTTTTTATAAAGCAGAATATCCTGAATGGGATGCAAGAACCCCTATGACAGAAAGCAGTGGGTATATCTCTCTAGGGAATAGCACCATGGCTGCCATCGATTTTCAGCCTCAGAACACAATTATTTACTGCAAGTGCATTACAACCCTGCCAAAAGATTTGAATTAAGTTTATTTAGGCATAAAAGCTAGCAACCATATTCACAATATTCATATTCATTTTGTTTTCATTCATAAAGAAAACAAAAACCACCACCACACCACCATGTTAGATGGGCAGGGAAAGAACTGTCAGTCTGACACGACTGACATAAGTCCACTGTTTGTCTTGAAGATTTTAGAGTGGCAAGTCCTAACTTGGCTAAGAGAAAGAGTGAGCCACAAACATATTTAGACATTTACAAAACTAATATATATATTTTTAAAAATCCTATTTCCCTGGAAAACCATAAGAGTCTAAAAATATTTTAAATTGGCTTAATCCAGCATCATCTTGCCTCAGCAGATCTACATTGCATGTGTGTGCTGTCAGATCTGCCAACTTCAGTTGCAAAACTCATCTATTATTCTCTCTCCAGTATAGAACAGCACAACTATGTAAAACTGACAAATAAAAGGTAACTCTAGCAGAGGCCATCAGCAATGGCAATGCTCAGAAGACCACTAGCTAGGCTGCAAAATTAATTTCTCAGTTTAAGTTATATCTGTCAGTCTCATCCTTAGGAACTTCCTGAATCCATAGCCTTTTTTGTTTGCTTATTTGTAATATGATATTGGAATTTAAAAAGTTAGCAAAATTAAGTTCAGGTGTGTGTAGCACTATATTCTCCAATCTATTTGGAGACCACAACTGTGCAAGTAGGTAACTGATCTTGAACTTGAGAAGTTACAGTCAATTTTATTTTATCTTTTGAATTTCAAGTCAAATCTTGGTGGAAGAACAAGCTATCTGTAAAATCTGCCACTCCCATCTGGAGGTCATTTTTAAGAACATGGAAAAAACTCTGCTAGCTTGGTGTTTTTGCCTTAAATTTTATATAGGCTATGAATTAGTTTAATCTGTCTTCACAGATAATGATGTCATCTCTAGTGTGCTGCTGTACTCATAACAGTATCAAAGACACTTAGGTCTTCATTTGTTATTAGAAAGCTTCCTCTGTTGTTGCCACTCACCACAGTTTTCTTCAGATCAGGGAATCATCATACCTTGTTCTTTCTGTCAACATTAAGCAACACAACTCTGAACAGCCAACAACAAGGCTATGATCAGCATCAGTATCTTGGAGGTAAGATGCTTGCCACAAGCCCCTGGAACCTGCTTTTTAGTGGAGGTTAATAACATCACATCCAGGTTAGGAAACTGAAGTGTGAGATAGCAAGCTGCTGCAACTCCAGTGTAAATGAGGATGCATGCCCAGTTTTCTCAGAGGGAAGCAAATCAGACTATGCAATCAATAGCAGCATTCAGAATGCTCTCAGCTTTGCTGGGAGATCGATTTACAACAACAAACCCCTCACTTTCTCCCCAAAGCTCCTTTCCTGCACTATAGTTGCTAAAAGTAACACTTTTACTAACACAATTGCTATCAGGGGAAAGGCTAGAGAAAAACAATGTAAGCTAGTTTATTCGGGGCCATTGACTGCATTTTGTGTCTAGCCAGTTGAGCTCCCCTGATAACAGGAAATCTGCAGTTCCCAAAACCAACATTGATAGAATTTATTTTATTTAATTTTTCAAAATGAGGTGCACTTGGAAAGCCACAACCTGTCTGGGTAAGAGAGCTCACAGTTCAAGATGCAGAGAGCAGGATCAACCCCAAAATTAATACCAGCTACTCTACAGACTGATGGTTTTCTCCTAAGATAGGCAACAGGATGTAAAACCTTTCATCCCTCAGTGAGAAGTTAGGAGGAAGCCAGATTAGAGTCTTAATGTTTTTATTGCCTGCTTAGCCACCTATGAAAATCTGTGTCCATGCCACAAGACCATCATTATTGCAGGATACCACAGCAAGGAGAACAGGAGCCAAAGGGACATGAACATTGAACTCTGCTCGTCAGTACAAACCCCCTCCTCTTCACAGTCTCCACAGTATAAAACTATACTTTTATGGTGGAAGAATGTCCAGATTACAATGCTGACAATCTAGCTTATTCCACAGTTCAAACAAAATTAAATACTAACCCTGGAACTTCTGTTAATGAGAAAAATCCTTTTTTAATTTTTTTTTTTTCCTTTTTAAAGGTACACAGATGTGTTGTTTGTGCACCATAAGAACACTTGCTTCTGCTGTTCTATGGTTCTTCCATTTGCTTTGCACGGCTCCTCTGTAGTAGGAACAAAGGTCTCTGTCTTGGGGCTTCTCAGCAACACCTGGAAACTGCTATGCTTACTGCAACAGTGTTCAGAAGCCAGTAAGAACTTTAAAAAGTTAGCTCACCATTAATTAACTGCAGACGTAGATTAAAGAAAACAATAATAACAAGGTGAAAGAACATTCTTCCAAAGGCTTTTTGCTTGTTTTGAGAGAAATAAAAAGGAAGCAATGAAACCCAGCTAGCACTTTTTCATTTAGCCTTGTGCTCTAATGCATTTAGAACTCGTACACTGCAAGACTAGGAAAAGAATGCCAGGGCCACAAGTACAGAACTCTCAACACAAGAAAAGGTTGTCCCTGAAATTCAGTGGACAAATGCTGCCAGACAGTTTCATGCTTTACTGAGATGAAATCCACAAGTTATATTTAGAATGATGATTTCTGCAGGCACTCAGATGTTTCTTTTCTAAATTTTCTAGAAACTGCAAATTGGAACTTGGCAGACTTTTAAACTGACCCAGAATGTGTCTTCTGTAATCCAAATCATATTCTGTCCTATTACTCTGCAAAACTCTTAGGAAAAAAAATCATGCCTTTCAACACATGGCTTCAGACAAGTGACAGAGATATTCCATTTATCTCTGTGCTAAGAACAAAAGTTAAGCATTGGTTTTTTTCCTCTTGAAATATTGCCATGAAAATTAAAAGCTATCAGAGGAATCAAAGTTAACCCCATTGGAGAGTAAGCATAGTTTGCTGAGTAACACTATTTACATAACTGTATTAATTCGAAGTGGTTGTGGTATTTTTTTTCCATTCACCATGGGGAGAATATGCTGCATTTCTAGACTTCTGATCTCATTCTTAAATACTAGATACACACTGAGGTATGCAGGTATCACCGAGTTGCTCTGTGGAAGCAACTGGCAATCCCTCCAAGTTCATTAGCATTGTCTTTGCAGCCCCTCACCTTTTGGGGTTTTTTTCAACAGCATGAACAATAAATTGAATGAAGCAGCTCAGAGGTTAGAAGACAAAGAAATGTGGGAAACTACTTCTCCACCTACCGGTAAACAGACAGTACTACCCAACGATCACTGCTAACCTGTGGGAGATGGGGCAATCTTCAGGCTGGACTTAACAGGAGAGACTGAAGAACTTTACTCAGTCTCTTCCATTTTGATGGCAGTATCAAGTTTCAATGTACTTTATTAGCAAACAATAAAAAAACCCCAGACCTTAGGTACACTCAAAAGAATTTCACAATACTTCATACACATTACTTGAGGTCCCTTCCAAGCCCTGACATTCTGTGATTACTTCTCCAGCTGCTGAAATAGGTGTAAATGTTACAGTTTGCATTTAGAATAGTCCTCACTGCCCAATTACTTAAATGACTTCCCCAATGCCATAGTAAGTCAGTGGTAGGACTTGGAAAAGTAGTTAGTTTTTAATTTACTATACAGACCAAGCATGGACCATGCTCTCTCCCCCTCCTCCTAGCTTTCCATCCTTTACTTAGGCTTCTTCAATTTAATCTGAACTGACACAGTATTAGTGGCTCCTTTTGCTGTTGAATCTCTCCCTCATAGGACCATGGCCATCCTTTACAGGTCAGCTTGGCAAACTGTCAGAGAAAATGCTTGACAACAACTACCTGTAAATTCATGAGATCCAAAATAGCAATTCAATATCCCAATATGGTGTGATTAGACTCTGGAATCTAATTCAGAATGTGTCCTATTTTCAGGCATCCAATTTTTTGATCACTCTACTCTTTTGAAAGTCAAACTGACATGGACACAGGAACCTTGTGTGTCTTTTTCAAAAGAGAACAATGGAGTCCCTCTTTTGTTAGGCAGCAGGACACACACAGCCTGTTCTCAGGAAGGACAGGAGCCAGAAAAAGAACATTTCAGGACACAAGCAAGGGACCACAGCTATTCTGCAAGACAAGGGGAAACTTTGCAGCCCACTCTATATAGCAGCCCACTCCTCAGCATCTCTACACACAAAATTCTACCAGCTCTTCTTCTCCCCATGCTAGTCTTAATAGCTCCTGTTTAATCATGTCTGTGCTGGAGTATCTCCAAGCTGTTCTTGTGCTGCAGCACTCAACTGCTACAGAGAGACTGGCAAGAGGAGACCCAGTTTTGCACTACTGCAGACTGGAAGCACTGCAGCGTGGACAAAGAGGACAGAAGGCCCTACCAATCAACCCACTCACCCTGCACGAGCCTTGCTGGCTCTCCCTCTTCCCTCCAACCTCCCCATTCTTTAAGTATCAATGAGAGAACAGCAAGTTTTTGGCAACCTCTTGGGAAACTTAAGAACATATTTGTCTTTCTCAACAAAAGCAGCCAGAAAACTTTTTTCCAACCTTTCCCACACTAAGAAACTTCTCTCTACACACTTATGTGAATGAATACTACAGAGTCCTTCTACAGCATATAGGCTGTGAAGTTTTCACCTCTGTTCCAACATTCTGAAATACCAAGAAAATTTAAGACAGTATTTTGTACATGTATTATTGAACTACTCTCCAATCTATCAACACAAATACTACACATCCACACCTTAGGATGAGTATTTTCAGTTGGAAGGGGCCTACAACAATCATCTAGTCCAACTGCAACACAAGAGAACAAATAATGAAAATAGAGCAAGGAAGAGGAAACACACTGTAGCAAATCCCTGTACTCCCTAGCTTCTCTGTACTGTGCATGAGAGTTGCTACTGTTCTGTGTGATGAGGGTAAAGAGAACTCATTAAAACAAGGTGCACCTGCTAAAACTGGCAGTAAAACCAGTAGACTACTAAAAAACAGTAGTACCCAGTGCAAACAGAAAGCAAGCCTTTGTTCTTCTGGCACAAGAGAACTCCTTTACTGCAAGTACCACATAGAGATCAAACATTTACAAGCAACAGAAAAGAAGCTAGCCGAGGGATTTCTATTAAAATAAAGATTACAGATCACAGTGTGAAAGAAAACAAACATACCACTGAGTCCCATGCCCAGGCAAGCTCTCCAAGCAGTTTGTCCTCTAAGGGAGAAGTGCAAGGAGAGAGCCTGAGCCAACAGTTTCTACAGCAACTGCAGAAGCACCAGTACAATGATATTCAAACTCTGCGGTAACTCCAGAAGCATCAGTAAATGGATACTGCAAATACTGAAGGAACATTTGACAGTTTTACTTGGACTCTCTCTATCTCATTGGGCAATTCATTGATCGCAATCACCTTAGCTCAACTCTGTATTTGCCTGTTCCTCTGCAAACTCTTCTGAACCCTCTTAACCCTTAAAATTCTTTTAGTACACTTGTTCCCCTCCAAAACTACATGGAACTCAAAACAACCATCAAAGATGGTTTTGTAGACATGGTGCTGGAAGGATGACAGACATCATCCTGTATGGCAGAGACCAACTGCATCCCTGTATGGTGCTGCTGCAACTTCTCACTGAAGGTGGAATGCTGTTATGACAATAACACTATGCTTATGTTGCATTACTAAAAGCACACTTGGAAGCATCTCAGTGGGAAACAAAACAGAGGCATGTTACCACCCAAATATACAGAAAAAGCAGACCCATTTGTAACATGCAGTTATTTTAACACTAATGCAGAATCCATATTAAGGAATACAAACTATTGCACCTATGCACTTGGTAAGTTTTCCATCTAGGAACTGTTATTGTTGAAGAACATTTAGGGTAGGCCATATCTCATTTCTCTTCGAAGAATCTGCTTAAATAGGTTGCATGGCCTCAACAGCTGCAGCTTTATCACTAGTTCCATAGGAGCACTTTGCAAGAGTTTCTTCTTAACTCTCCAGTTTTACATTGTTTCACACTGCAACTTGGCATGAAGCTCAGGTTCCTGACCCATAGCAAGAAGTTAAACAACATTGCTTATTTTTAAACCAAAGAGTCAGGAAGTCTCTAGTTTCAGGTTCTTCCACACTCAGGATGGAGTAGAGCAATATACAGAATGACAATTCAAGAACATTCAGTATTCAACCCCTGTCTGCAAAGAACAGGGGTTACTCAGAGAGCTGTCAAAGATGTACTTTGTAAACTGCTCTTATTGCTGGTTTATTACACGAGGTCACATCCACAAAATCAGACTTTTTCATCAAGAGTTCACTACTTATTTAAAGCTGATTCCCAGTCACCTGCTTTAAACAATATCCTTTATCTCCTGGGCTGAATGAAAATGACTGAATTCCCCCAAAAGATAAAGTAGACTATATGGAAATAACCTACAAAAGACAATCTTATTCCCATATTAATGTTAGTAGAAAAGAAACAAATATGGAAATATTTTGGCTTTATTTTTCTGCCTTTTATCATGGTTGATCCAAACAGTGCCATCACTATTTAAATGCTGACAGTTATTTTTTCCAAAATGTGAAGTACTATGAAGTCCAAAGTGGAAAAGCATCTTGTAAGTTCTTAAAAAATAAGCATGCAAAGAAAACTTCTAGATCAAATTTATTCCTTAACAGGATAGTTTTGAAGGAATAAAGAATACAGTTCCAGCCAATCATACTCTAATACAAAGTAATACATAAAAATATTTAGGAACTACAAACAGTGTCAGGTTTCACATATTTTGCTAAGGCTGAAAATTCAACCAAGTTTTTTAAATGGTCGAAAATACCCCAGTTACAGGAGGTTCTTGTTTGCTTGCAAGGTGGGAGTCATGATTCTTTTCTCTTACACAAATTTAGATAACTGTGTTCTCTCTTCAGCCTCCTGGCCATCTGTAGAGATGAGGAGGTGTGTACAGATGTGGGCTCAGAGCAGAACAAGCTACTTCTCTGAGCTCGTATTTTTGGCACTCACCAACTTCACCCTCACCCACCAGAAGCAAAGAAGTTAGCACCTTTGTCTCCCCCCACCTTCCCAGTATTTGCCTCTCTTCCATGGCTTTTCTAGAACACTTGTCACCATATTCACCAGAGTACATTTATTACTGGTTTTAAAATAACAGTTTTTTAACAGAGGGAAATATTTCAGGTCTTCATAGGGGAACTTCAGACACAAAGAAATTATACAGCAAATCAGTGGCAGAACCCAAAGAGGGGCCGAATGCTGTCCTAATCAATACTTTCAGTTTAATCACCAGACCTTCTTCACTGGATCACAGTGTTGCTTGGTGCCAGGCACTGAAGAGTTTACTCACTAGGCTTTTTACCAGTTTCCAGTTTTAGAAGCAATGTTCACAATTGTTCTGGGCTTGACTGTGATGCACACTGTTAACATCCCTGGTACCATGCATAAGAAGCACTACATTTCAAGCCCAGTGATGCAAACTAAGGTCATCCAAATGGCATAGCTGATTACTTTAAAGAAACAAAAAGTCTTTCTATATGATTAAAGACTTGGACAGCATGACCTGTTAACCAGAGAAGACCTAATCTATTTGTTAAGTCTAATTATCTAGACATCAGGAGATCACGAAGCATTAGGACACTGAATAGCTGCTTACCAAACACTTTTAGCTCTCTGAAAATGTGACAATCACTAAAAACCTATGACATGAAAAGGTGTTCTTCAAAGCAGAGATGGGGAGAAATCAGTTCTTGGACATTTATGTTTTCCTCTCGTCTTCTGCTGAGCCACACCAGCTATCAGAGTGAAGGGAAAAAGATTAGGATTCAAAGTGGGAGTAGAAATCCAAGTGTTCTAAGTCTCCACACCATATGCATTTAACAAAATAATTCCAGCAGGTATCTGAGATTACATCTGAGGTCTCATTTCTTGGTCTAACAATGTCAAAAGTCTTTGTGAGGGAAATAAGATGAGCCCAAGCTCCTTCACTTTAGCTAAGAGTCCAGCTGCTAGCTCCAATAGGATCTCAGGTAGGATTTCCATCTAGTTTACTTAAGGAAGGAAAATGAAAAATAATCTCCAGTTCTCACTGCACTTACTGTTCAGGAAAGGAACAGCAGAAGCCAAGAACTGAGGCCATACAAATTTTTCTTTCTCTTTGTTTCAGGGTGAGGAGTTATACAACTACCATTCATCTGAAGTATTGCTAATTAAGAGATGACCCCTACCTAGGCACACCTTTCAAGTCTCTATATAAAAAAACCAAAAACCAAACCAACCAACCAAAAACACCAACAAAACCCCAACAACTAGCCAGTCAGGTTTCTAGAATCCACCTCCATACTAAATTACAATCCAACTCGAAATTCCTCTTACTAATCTACTCCAGGCTTGGCTCTGGGGTACACAACTACCACAATATATGACATTATGGGACTAAACTCTTGCCAGATTTTAATGGGTACTGTCCAATCCTCAATTTTCTGTACAAGCACTTCATAGGCTTCCATATCATCCTTTATGGATTCCTTAAAGCCCCTTCCTTTCAATTACCTTACCTGAAGCTCCATGTTCCCCACTTGTCCCATCACACTACAGTCCCCAGCTTCCCAGCGGCTGTGTGTATTTTCCAATACTTTACTCCCTGAAGACACATACTGTACACCTACAGCTCTCCCTTCTATTCCAGAATCTTTTCCATTAAAGCAAATGTTCAAAAATTGCTATATTACACATGTGGAAATCAAGCAAAGTAGATAAGTAGAAATGCACTAAGCTCACAAAGGGTCAGAGAGCAAAAGCAAGTTTCTATATGCAGAGTTGTCCCTTCAGCAAAGAAGTATCAAAAAATAAGAATGATTCATTTTTCTTTTTATCTTTACACTGAAGTATTGATGTCTTCACCCAGATGCAGCATCAGTTACACACATATCAGAACATCACACAGCTTCCTCGCAGCATAGCTGGAAAAACCAGCCACGCAGGTTGTGCTGATGGCTACCACTCCCCACCGGCTCAGAGCTGCAGAAGTACTATAGCCATGCTAGGAGTGGATAATTAACACCACATAAAGAGCTGTTGGTTAAATTCAACGCCAAAACTGATTAAATGTTACCACACATTAGTCAGCACTTTCAGAGCCTCTGCTACCACCTTATCTGTTTCTATAGTTAACAAAAACATCCACAAGCCAATCCCATTCACCTTATCTACGTGAGGTTACAGCACTGGACCTTTTCTGACCATGCTATACATACAGCAGAACCACTGTACCAGCTCCACTCTCAACAGCTGACTCACATGACGGAGAACTCAAATGCCTTTTTTTTTTTTTTAAACACAAGCTGTGATTTGTTTTTTAAATGAACTGCTCTGTACTGTCTTAACTGTAGGCCTTCACCCAGTCTCCAGGTGACATATTTAGTACAACCATCCAATGTCTTGCTAAGCAGGCTGTAAAAATACCATTTCAGTAAATACTTCCTTCATTCAGGTATATACCAGCTAGGAATTTTAAGGAGGTCATCTATTTCAACAATAGCAGCTCCCTTCAGTGGGGTGCAGCAGGCTGGCTTGTTCCCTTGCTGTATTTTGTACACTCTTTTTAAAGAGCAAATATGAGGACGTTCAAGAGATAGCATGTTTATGGAAAGGCTTACATAGGCTCTTGGTAACAATGCTTTGGCTGCTACACCATAGCAAAAACCAGAGCCACCCAATGCCCTACAACAAATAATGACATTTTTTATGCTTCCTCCAAGATTAACCACAACCCAACGTTACAGGACCCTCCCCACTCCCTTTAAAATACAGAAGAAAAAAAAGGTATATCAGTTTCACAATACCATTGCCACTACGATAAACCATTTTGTGGCAAAATCTCACTGGAGGAAATCAGCAGTGTTGTGTACCCAAGACCTCATTTTTAAAACACCCAACACTTGTTTCTAAACCAGTTTCACAGAGCTGGTGCCCCTGGGCTTCACGCAGCCCTGTGATCTGCCTGCTCCCCCAGCAAGGCAGGTGCTGCCAGTGAAGAGCTAGGGTTAGGGCAAGATTTTGGTTATGGTCACAATCAACTCAATCCAATAGCTTAGGAGAAACGTTTCCATGCATCTAATCATACCTGTCTCTCAAGGAAGACAGACACTTTGGGATCCAGTACTTAGAACTATGCTAACACTCAAATTTGCTGTATTACAAGTAAAACAGGAAATGTGTTTTACTAGTAAAAGTGTACCTCCCCTCCCAAGAATCAGAGGAAATAGAGGAGTAAAGGCCTCTAAAATCATTTCACCCTTTTCTGCTCCTACTAGAGTGCAATTTCTAAAAGGCAACGTCAGCTTCTCACCACTGAGTTCACTTACTGTCAAAGCCAAATGCCAAGTTCTGCTTCAATCATTGTTTCACTTCTTCAGAGCTAACTACACCAAGTTTAAGGTCTAAAACCCTTGAATCAACTCTGGTTTCTACAAGTTCTTCAAGTTCTGTGACATCTCTTGATTACCCCCTAGTAAGAGTGTGCTTCCCAACCAGATACTCAAACATTTAATTTTTCAATAAAGTCAATTTAAAGCAAATGCACAAAACCCCAACAAACAGCAAAACTTAATTTACTGTGATAGCCAGACACACCCCAATTTTATTTTATTTTTAACCATAAAATTAAGAGTAATTTAATTCCCCTATGGAGATATTACATGAAAGAGAAACATTACTGTAAGAAGAGCTTAGTTCTATTGGTACACAAACCTTACGACAGATAAATTAGAGCCTAAGAAAACAGCATATAATTTACATTTTGTTATGTCAATCACATGAGGCATCTTGAGGCTCTTAAATAGTACACTAAACCACAACATAAGAAAATTCATTTGAATCAACCCATGCAGCAGGATCACTTCAGTTTCCACAATCCAAGAGATTTCCTAAAACAAGTTAGCAATTGGATTTCGTAAGATTATTCTTCTTCAGTACCTATTTACACCTTTCATTTACCAGCATGCTATGAAAATATTTTACTACAGTAGAGTTATAAAAAGTTTTACATAGTTATAGAAAAAAAATCAATTAAGTAAAACAACAAGGGCAGGGGTTTTAATAATCCACAGCCTTTAATACTTGAGAAACCACTTGGCAAACGTGCAGGTTGCCCAGGAACACAGCAGCCTTGCTCAGCTGCATGGAAAATCCACACATTGGATTAGCCTCTGAGCTCTTGGGTTTAGTCAGCAAAGCAGGGACAGAGCAGCCCAGTACCATGCTTCACATACCTTTCTGTAACAGCCCAGCAAATGACATACCCGGAATGTGTTCTTGGGCTTCTCCTATAACCAGCACCTTGTCTACATTCCGATCCCACATAGGAAATTAACAGAAGGGTTAGTATATGCATTGCAAAGCTAAAGTATGAACACGAGGCAACGGACCAACATGGAGTGGAGTCCAAGAACTCGCTCAGTCCTCTTCCATTCTATGGCATTTAGAGTGAGAGGACCAAAAATATAAGGTAATTTAGCTACAAAAAAAAGTCCAAAAATCCGGCGTGCAAGAAGCTTGTGTTAACTCAGCTATGTAAATTGTAGGAATTCCTATGTATGACTTTTTTCTTAAAGGGACATGAATTAAGGTTTTCAAAAAAGTTAACCAGAAACTCTATTCCTCTGTGAATTGACAGAGTGTTTGTGCCACTACCCATGTTTTCTGCCATACCACTCAGGGAAAGACTTGCACATAAGAAGGAAAAACTACACAAGTGCCAAGAAATGCAGAAGCACAACTGAAAAAATATTGTCTCTGGTCTTGTGGGTTGTATCGATTATCACCTTCAATAAAAAATAGAAGCAAATATTCTCAGGCAGTGCAGCTTAGGCTTCTGTTTCCTTAAATATGAAGCACAAAGTTTCTATTTGCCAAATCATGCTGCAAGTACAACAAATGTACTCAAACTATGATTTCTACAGAAATGACTGAGACTTGCACTTTTCTGCTATTTAAATCTGTAATTGCTTTTCATGTTGCTTTAAACAGGAATTTTCCTTCTGATTTCACCACGGCAGCACAGACAGGAGTAAAGCATTCTTTATTTGCCAATATTGCTCAGTTTATAGCAAATACAGGACACCACAGCAGCCAAGTGCTCCCCATGTGTATGTTGTTGAAACAGAAAAGTCATCCTCCCCCCCAGCCTCAAAACAAAGTAAGTTACAAAGATCAACCTGCTATGCTTAAGTCTTCTGTTGGCCTGGCTAGACTTACCACAAATCCTAACTCACCAAGAGCTGAAGGTTAGCCTCACGAGTGTAGACTAGAATGCTACATTCTCGCTTAGCTAGCGTCTCACTAGCGTCTCCCTCAGACGACTAACACATTTCCAGGTACCTTCCTCTTGACTGCACAAGTACTCTCCCTCACCCAGCCCAGGCTACAGAAACACACAAACTGTCTTTTTTTACTGTTTCATATTTACACTCAGACTTGTCGGCCACTTCTAGGTGTGGGTACGTCACCACAATCAAGGACAAGACTCTGCAAACATCCATGTTCTAGCAGACACTTCAACAATCATGCCCACAGTGGCTTTTTATACGCTCAAAAGCTTGTTAACCAGCCAGGACATTTCCCTCTCCTCTTTCCAGACGTGGACATGCTCTTCAAAGAGTTCTATTTACATGCCAAGTTACAAAGTTCAGCTGCTTCCAAAGCAACGTGGAAAAAGTGCAGCTTTTATGATTCTACAGTGAGGTTTCTCCCAAGAAGCAACAGCTTCTTAGATTACGTTTAAATTTTTTATTTCCAAACAGGATTTCACAGTTCAAAAAGAAAAATATATCTCAGTCCACCCACAGGCCTTTGAGGAGCATTAATAAGGGGCTTCAAAAGAAGAGTGCTCTGCAACCTTGAGCATCATGTTACTGAATGACCATCCACTGAAAAAACTGCTTGCAAGTCAGAAAGAAGGGTCACCGAAATCTTTATATCCATGACAGCTTAAACAACTTCTCTAACCTTTAGGCATTACATGCCTTTTGCCATCTTTTGTTGTATCTCTCCATTTGCTTACTCTTTCTTCTCATCGATTTCATACCTAAGGTTTAGCAACAAGTCCTCTCTGAAATTCCTTCTGCTAGGACAAAACACGAGGCTGGATTCAGTCACTTCTTCAGCAACATTCACACCAGTTATCACCTGGACCTTTTCCGAGCCCCCAGCACACAAGTATTTCTACATAGCATCCTTCTCCAGTCCCCCAAGAAATTAAGTCTGAGATTTCTACCTTGCATTTAGCTTGTCAACCACCCAGAGCAAGAACTGGCACTTCATCAGCATCTTTGTGGAGAGATGGCAATGTTGTCAATAGGTCAATAACAACAATTAGTTCAGATGAAGAGAGTCTATACAAATAAAACTTCTTTATAAAAACAGGAATAAGAAAATTAGGAAGAACAAAGCAGCACTAAATTTGCACCATCAATAACAAGATTCTGAGAAACAGAAACCCAAAAATTATTAAAACCTTACTATTAGCAATCCTTATCCTCTCTTTTCCTCAGCTCTCCCTTCATTCTACACCAACATGAAGCAGAGGAAAATGACTGGAAAGTTCCAGAGAGAAGAAAATGACACATGACAAGAACTTTGAGGCAAGTCCAACATCCCAAAGATTACCAGGAATTTAGCACAAGCTACAGGCAGCCGCAGTCTGCTGACATGGATTTCTTCTTCCAATCTGCACTGGCAGGAAATAACTACAACCCTGCTTTTACAGATTTCTGATGGCCTATCTAAGAGGGGGACTATTTAAATTCTTGGAAAACACTTTTGTTTTTCAAAGACTATGAACAACAACATTTGCAACTAAAGGGATACAGCAATGCAACCTCTCTGGAGACCCTGTCAGGCCTTTCTCCCTTCCCACTCCAAAAGTGGTGTTTTCAGGCCTCCCCTCCAAGCATGGACAGCACTGTTCCATCTTCCTTCCTTCCTTCCGACAAACATTAGGCTCTCTCTGCCTCCACAGTTGCTTCCTTTGGGTCTCTCAAAACCGGCTACCATATCTTTAAAAACACAATAAAATGAGGCCAAGTTTTGCCAACAATCCTTCCTTCTCCATTCTTTCCAAGGATGTTAAATTCTTCTGCGTGAATGAAGGAAATTGTCATTTAGTCTCCTTACCCTAGAAGGCCACATTTCAAACACTTGCTAGAACACAGCTATTTTAATTTAAGTTAAATATCCCAGCTATTTTAAGTCAAAGTTGCACCAATATGTTTTGGAACTGGAGATTTGAAATAACTTATGTTCCCAGAAACAATGCCCACTTAAGTCTTTCTTTACTTTAACCACACTTAGAATTTCCAAGTTTTCAGGACAAAGCACGATAAAACTTTTTTTAAATGTTAACAAACTATACACAACTAAAAAAAAAAATAATCCAGACATACCCAGGACCACCCCATTTATTTATAAATAAACACATTTTTTGTACTGCTGTATTGTGTACACAAGCCCTTTGGAACACACGCTCACTCTCCAGAGCAGGACATTTTCTTACTTTCTGTAAATCACACGGCACCATTTTCAGAGTCATATAAATAAATAATAAGACATTTAGCTACATAATATATGTTTCTACTTTGATTCAAAACTCTAGTTTTGCTCTACTCACTAGCCTGCACATGACTCCCCAGTTACCTCTTTTAAGTTCTTACTTTCAATACAATTACTGGGTTAATGATTAACAAAATCCAGTGTAATTTTAAAATAATAAATAAATAAAGACACCATGAACCAAAACACTGATGATTTTTTTTCCTCACAACCAGGAAGCCTGTGAAGGTACCTGAGGGACGCGGGACTAGAAGCCGCCTGGCTACCGGGAACACCCCACAGGCGGGGCGAGGAGCGGACAGGGCGATGCGCTGTACCGACCGGGCTACAGCAAACTTTGGATGGCGAGCGAGCAACGGCTGCCGCGCGGCCACAGCCCGCCGGGGAGCCTATCCCCACCGCCCTGCTCCCGACACCTGCCCGCGGCGGGCTGTCAGCCACGGGCCACTCGCTCTGCCCGCCCGAGGGACCTCCGCACACAGCCAGCGAGCCCGTCCCGTCCCCTTAACCCGGCCACAGCTCCACCTCGACGGCACCTGCGCACCCGCGGACAGGTACGCGCCGCGCACTCGGCGGAAGGGCTGCCGCCTGCGCGTCCCTCAGCGCCTAGTCCCCCCCTCGAGCGCCTAAGCCCCCCTCACCGCTGNGTCCTGCCCTTGCCTCCTGCCCGCAGTGCCCGGTGCAGTGGGAGGAGCGGTGCCCGGCGCCCGCCTCCCCTTCGGGACGCGCAAGGAGGACTGTCCGCCGCCCCGAACCCTCCTCGCCGCCAGCCTCGCCGTTCGCCCGCCTCACCCCGCTCGCCGCCGGCCCGGCTCCGTGGCCCCGTCCGGCTCCTTCGGCTCCGCAGCGGCGAGCGGGGCTCCGACACGTGACAGCGCCCGGCGCCCCCATAGGCTGGGGCTGCCGGGCAACATGAGCCCGCCCCCTCCCTGCACCTGAGAGAGAGCTTTACGACAACTGCGTAGGGGGATGCCGGGCCGCCACGCCAACTCCGTAGCAGCGCCGATCCAGCCGTTTCCTCCCTCCTCGCGGTAGGCCAGCGCAGCCTTACGGAATTGACGTAAAGCTGCTCAGCTCGGCTCGTCCGGTTTCCTACCTGGGGCCGCTACTCCTGGCGTAAACTGCGTAATTCCGCCTGCCTCCCCGGGGAGAGGGTTCTCTGAGTTCAGAGAGCTTCTGCAGCCACGGGGGTTAGGAGCAGCCAGGCCCGCTCCTAGGAACGTCACTTTCGTAAAGCCCCTCAAAGAGGTTGGTGTTTCTTACGAAGTCTCCGTAATGTCGTCAACGCGGGCACTGCACCTGAGAGGGCTCCCGTTGCGGAAATGCCGTAGATGCTAGCGTGGCGGGCGCAGAGTGCGTAAGCGCGCGCGGTAGGTCCCTCCCCTCGGCGGCTGAGGGGCGGCCGGGCCTGGCGGGAGGCAGGTGTTGGTGCACAGCATCCTCTCTATCCTGTCGCTGCTCCCTTGGGGCATTTCGGCGGAGGCTGGGCGTGTGTTTTCATCGGTACCTGGCCCTGCTTGCAGCGGCTCAGGGCTGTGAGTGTAAATAGTCACCACAGGCAGAGCCGTCCACGTCGGGTGAAGAGGCGGGAAGGTGCAGGGATGGCGCGCGCTGGCAGGGCTTGGCCGCAGGGCCTCAGGGTCGAACGGGGCAAGGCTGAAGGGGTGGGGGAGAGGTGTGAGGCAGGGCCTCGGTACCCCTTACCCAGGAAGGGCACGTCCTTGATGGGTTTTATATTCCACTGCAGAAAGAGCACGATTTCCTAAACTGAGCTGAGAAGTAGCGTTTCCATGTGGGTAGTTGTCTGTTTGGAATCCTCAGTGGTTGTCTGAGGACAGTGAAGTCAGTGCAGCTTTGTGGTGTGTTTAGGCAGGTCAGGCAGCACAAGGAATATGGTGTTCAATGATCTCCATCTTTCTCTTCTAGAAATGAAGACAAAAGGGTTCAAGCTAGCTTTCAGCTGCCCTGCAATAATTCTTCCTAATCCCAGACATCTGGCGGTTCTAGAGCAGATGGGCATTACAGTGAAGTTGAGAGAGCTCCAAGTACTGTCGTTCATCAGACTCTTCAGAGAAGTGCTAGGATGCCAGAACCTTTAGGTATGAGGAGGGAGGGTTGAGGCTGGTGGGTTTTTCTTTGGATGAGCATTCCATAGTGTGTGGTTTTATTTCACATTCAAATGGCCTATATCTTTACATGAGAGCTTCAAAATTTCTGCCAGATTTTCTAGGTTAAGTGCCTTTTCAAACTCAGCTTTCAGCATGTAAGTCCATGGCAGTTGTATTTAATATCACTTTTTACACTTTTCAGAACTAGTTTTATATAGACTGTAAAGATGAAAGTCAGTGGAGTGGGGAGCTCTCTGCCAAAACAATCAGTACACGACATGCTGTGCTGAAGTGGCCGATGAGGGAACTTTGGCAAAAGGCAGTAGGATCAGGAGATTTACAGTGCTGAAGTGAAACAGTAACTTTCATTCAGAAGAGTGATTTGCAGAATTAGACTGAAAGTCGAAAACACGTGTGCATTAATAACTGTACATGTAGTGAGAGATCCAGCTTGTTCCAATTAAACTTAGTTTTGTATACTTCTTTGCAAGCCTGTGGCTAAAGTGTCACCCAAGTTCTGAACAGTCAGACATAGCTCTGCTTTGTTATGAGCTTTTATCTCATGACGTTTAAGGATTGAAAGGAGAAACAAATCTGAGGAATTTCACTTACTGCTTTCAAGGCTAGAATCAAAAGGTTTCAAAGCATTGAATGAGTTTAACTGAATCTCCTGTGTGAGCTCAAAATATTAGTGTGGGCCTTGAGAAGGGGCCAGAAAATAATAGCTAGAAAATCAAGGACTGGTCCAAGGACTTAATGCGAGAACATTTTTATTTGAAATTGATTAAAACAAATAGAGACACAGTACAAATACAGCCCAGAGAAAGGCTGCAGGAGGAGATAGTGGAATGGGAAGGGACAGTGTAGTAAGGAGAGAACAATCTGCAAGAGATGGCATCTCAGATAGTGAAGCTTTTGCAGAGGCAAAAGAAAGATATTTTCAGCTGTGGTCTGAGTGAAATCTTGAATTTCTCTGTTGAGTTCTCCCTTGGGCTAATGATTTGCCAAGGGCAAAAACACAGAGGAAAGGCAATTGATGGATTAATTTAGAATACAGGGGATTGGAAGAGCTTTGGCACTGCAGTACAAGGATATAAATTTAACAAGGAAAAGAACATCTAAGGTTTGGAAAAAAGTTAACATCTGTCTTTAGGCTTCCTGGAATAAGAAGGAAGAAAATTGAATTTATATCTCTGAGTATACTCTGTAAGAGGTAGGGACTTGAATTGTGCCAGAAGCACCCAGGAATTAGAGTTAGTTGATGAAAGTTAAAGTAGTTAACAATAGTTGTGTTCTTTCTTAGAACAAAATACTGGCATCAAAAATTTTAGGGTCTTTTTAAAGCTATATAACTATGATGGAAATAATGTGTGTTTCCTGCAGATCTTTTAACAGGACTAGAGGGAATGGGCTTAAGTTGTGCCAGGGTAGGTTTAGATTAGATATTAGGAAGAATTTCTTTACTGAAAGAGTGGTGAGATATTGGAATAGGCTGCCCAGGGAGGTGGTGGAGTCACCATTCCTGGAGGTTTTTAAGAAGAGGATAGATGTGTTTCTTCAGGGGATGATTTAGGGATAAGAGTAGGGTAGGGCTATTGGTTGGACTAGATGATCTTGAGGGTCCTTTCCAACCGTAAAGATTCTGTGATTCTGTGATTTAAGACATTGTCATGTATTCTTGAATGTTGCCAGCATCCTCTAGACAGCTGAAGGAATCACAAAGGCTCTAGAGGTGCAGAGACTAAGTTAGGTGAAACACTTTGCCCGGAGGTCACATACGCAACAAGTAGCATAGCCTGGACTAGAATTTCAAGCCTTGTGCTCATGCCTTGTCCTCGCAGTTGTGAGCAGAAGCAAATCTAAAGGGTGTTATCTTTGAAAATACAAAATATAATTGGCATGTAAATTGGATTAAGTTTGTATTTATGTATTTTATTTTGAAAGAGGTTGATGATCTGAATGAATCCAGGAAATCTAAACTTTCTGGGAAAAGTGAGCATGGAGCAGGAACTTGATTAACTTCTGAATGTTGCATAGTGGCTTACTGTGTGTTTTTGTATCTCCTGAGTCGCTAGATTAGGTTAGGTTGGTCTGATTTTGAGTACTCTGTAGGTTTTATGTCATAACAAGTGTGTATAATGGAATAAAAACAATTCACTGATATTTACTGACAACGGTGAATGTAGAAACTCTGCTCTTGAACCAATGTTCCTTCTTGTAGATCTCAAGCCTAATTATGCCATGTTCTGTAAATGTGATAAAGAAATCTTATCACCTGTATTAAATTTAAAAAATAGAGACAAGGCAGAAGCTAGTATGTGTGACCAGCATGTGAAAACCGTTTTCCTGGGGACCAAAAACCCCCAGAAATACAGAGGGACCCTTTACAAAAAGTTGTTGAGGTCTACTGGTTTAAAGTTTGGAGTGAACCAGGCTCCGAAATCTTGAGCGAGGCAGCCCTGCGGGGTGGCCTACTTGGATGATCTAGCATCAGCTACAAATACTGCATTAAGGACTAAATGGCTATTAGTAAAGGGAAAAGTCCTAAGTGAGCAAGAATGAAATGTAACCTATCAAATTTCAAGTGTTTGGTATTGTTTACAGACAAATGGGAATGGTCACATAATGCCTAAGGGAAGAGGCTTTTTTCTCTTGTTAAAACTCAGAAGAAAACTCTGTTTGAGACTTAGCATTGTCCAGTGACCCAGTTCTTTACAGGTTTCAAATTCTGCCTTTAGACATGTACTAAAGTTAATGGGATTTGTGCAGAGATATCTGAGGACAGACTTTGAATTGCAAAAAAATAACTCTGTATGAGGCACCTATTTTTAAAATCTTTGCAGAAAAAGCTATCTTTTCAGTGAAATTAGTCTTATAAGCTTCAAAAGAAAATTGGAGGATTTGGAAAGGGCTCTGTTTGACTTTTCGTCAAACAAACAAATAATTGTATGTGCTTAGCTTTAATTTCAGTGGGACTAATCACACATTTAGTGTGGCTGTTTGCATGCTTTGAAGTTTGAATACTTTTCACACAGGAGGTTTGGATTTATAAGGTGATAAGCTAAAGAGATGAGTTGCGAATGTGAGGTGTTTTGAAGAAAATCTTGAAGTTCAAAAAGGCAGCTCATCTTTAATGACAAGAATGAAGTTGAAAACAATTCTATACAACATAAAACAGGGTCCAAAGTCACTCTTCTGTCTTGCTGTATTTGCTTGTATGGAGAAAGTCAGAAGAAGGATGCCAAAGAATAAAGAAAACAAAGTGGAAAGGCATGATGTCATCTGGCTTCTACAAAAAAAAAAAAACCCAAACAACACAACAAGAGAGAGAGCAGAAGGTGAAAGTTGAAGGGTTATAATGTAACCAGCGTAAAAATAGAGGTTGAGAGGATTAAAACTGCATTCAGAAAGGGTAAACTTTTTTTTTTTAATCCCCTATCTTCACAGAGGGTGACTACAAATATTAAAACCCTGAGTCAATGCAAATATTTCTGCAAATCTGCATTCAAATCAAAGGCTAAATACCTGAGTAGTCAATTACTGGGAGTGGTGGGGGTGCAGGAAGGGAAATCAACAGTGAAAACTTGGCTGATTTTAGCTGAATCTGTTTCTCTGCAAGATGTAGGCAGAAGATTCACAGTGGGGGAAAAAAAACATGAGATGATATCAGCACTGGAATAGTCTTTGCTGGGGTAGATAAACATTGCTTGTGGTAGGTGTAACTGTGTGTGGGTATTGATCTCCTGAAAGTGTATCCAAGTCTTCACCAAGCAACTCTCCTTACACCCTGCTTCTGCTGGGACTCAAGCCTGGGCTCTCATCACAAAATTGGGAGTGTGAGTACTGCTGAGTTTTACTTCAACACAGGCTCTAACACAGCTGTTACCTAGTGAGGACCTTGCAAAAGTTGATTAGCTGAGTTCATGTGTGGTAGTTCTCAGATGCCATCTTGCTGTTCCTCAAGCATCCCATCTTGTTCCTGTGTGTCACATTTACATTGCTTTGTCAGACCTTGATCCCAGCTTTTATTGTTTCATTTCATTTCGTTCTGCCTTCATTTTTGCTTGGGCCACAGCTGGTTAATCAGCAACATTATGTATCAAGGAGTTTTATTCTGAAAAACACTTCCAACATCTGTATTAATTTTCTTAAAATGTATCTCTCAGATATAAAAGGGAGAGAATTAAGCAGATGACTGTCCAGCATAGAGGGTACTTAAAAATCTAGAACCTGTGCAGCAAAACAAAACATGACATGCATAAATATGGCAGTTCTTTGTCTACCTGACTCGTTACTAGGAGTTTACAGAGTACTTGCTAATAGCTGGTGCAATCCTGAATCATAGGTATTTGACTTCGGACTGGAGCAAAGGAGCTAAAAGGGTACTGGAGGAAAAATTAGACAGTGAAAGAGGAGCAATCACACCATGAAATGTACCACAGTGCTCTTCAAGTCCCAAAGCAGGCTCTGTGGGGTAACAATTCAGAGATCTTTTTAACGATAGGGTTGAAGATCAGCTTGAAAAGCAAGCAAAACTGGAACCAAGTAAGTGGGAAATACTTTCAGGTTATGACTAATACAATTAGAGAGGCTACTGCATGCACTGTGGTGGATTTAACTTCAAATAAGAACAGAATTTATGCCATATGTGATTGATTCCAGGTTGGGTTACAATTTAGAAGTGCAATTAGTGAGTCATTTGCTACTTTATATCAATTATTAAAAACAACAAAGGTCTAGGCTAAAAGAAGATGAGTGCATATCTCCATATGTGCTGCTCTACTTGTTAATCTTCTGATTTCGCTTTTTTGTTTGATTTGTCTTAGCTTTGCTAAGTGTCATAGTACAGTGTTCCCCAAACTACCAAGTGAATTACTGTACTCTACTGGCACTTGACTCTGCAGTCCCTGCAATGTATGACCCTGTCACAGCATCTCTTAATGTTGTTTGGTTAGAAACAGCACAAATGAAATTGTCCATAGTCAACCTGCAAATCAGCAGCTTCCTGAGCCATTTGTAAACAGAACTGCTTTAATCTTATTTTTATAGGTGCTTTTTAGGGCACAGTGCAACCCTGACATCTAAATTGTTTTCTACACTGTGCTGTCTTCAGTCCACTCATATTCTCACTCCCATCTGGCAACTGCTAAATGTGTATTTAAGCTTTTTCCATTAGTGGCCATGACAAAACTCATAGCAGTAAACAGGCTTCTATGAAATGTGAGTATGCACGTGCAGACATGTTTTCTGCTGAGGTTGTTTCATTGTGGCCTGTGTCTCAGGAGCATTTCCTAAGAAATTAAAACTTTGTAGTTAATGAAATGTGGATTTTTTGTGGGTTTTGTTTGGTTAGGTTTTTTTTGAAAATATGGTTTACATTGCCCAAGATGTAATAGGAAGAGAGTGAACACTTTCAAATAGCTGCTGCCATGTTGCTCATCACTGATGTAGGAGAGGGCATGTGATGAGGAGTCCAGTCAGTGTGAAGGGAAAAAGAAACTAATTTTAATTGCTGTCTTGAAGTGTTTCTGCAGGTTGATGGAATGTAACAAACTCTCGTTGATGGTGCAGTGTCAGACCCTACAGAAAGGGAAGTGAGACAGAGTGGTGGTTATTGGCTTCATACCCTCTGATATCACTGATACAACAATTGCAGACCCTAGGGAAAAACAGAGAGCTCAGACCATGGGATGTGGCCAGGCTCACAGGATTTCTCAAAGTGGTTTCTCATGTTGTCACTTTGAGAGGCATAGTACCAGGCTGCACAGGAGGGTAGAGCTGACCCAGTAGAGCATTTCTTGTGCAATAGGAAGGCCTGGAAACAAATACTATTGCCAAACGTCAGTGAGCATTTAACTGAAATGTGTAATGAACGTGAGGCCCTAAATGATCATCTGATGTCTCCTGATCCATAACATCTCTCTTTTTGGAAATGGAGTGTTTATCTGGTCTTTAACATTTTTCTTTTTGTGTGCATGGAAGTCCTTTAGCCTGTTGTGCACATGGGAATATAGGGTTGCTGCAGCTGGTTACAGGCCATCTCTGCCTGTATGGACTGTGCAAGGAAAGGTGACTGCAAGAAGGTTCTACAGTCATGTTGTGGCTGAGCACGTGGGGTTGGCAGTGTCTTATGCAGCAACATGTAGGCAGAAGATTCACAGTGGGGGAAAAGAAATGTGAGATGATATCAGCACTGGAATAGTCTTTGCAGCAAGTTTCTCATTGCAGTTTGGTGGTATAAAATTTCTAAGATTGACTGTTGGTCTGCAGCTCTCCTCCCTAGAGAAGCCTGAACTGTACAGACAGACTTCCAGAGTAGGACTGAACTTCACAGAGATGTCCACAGTTTTCAATCATAACAATACACATTTGAGATTTGATCCTGTGATCACTTAACCCTCACAATGGTTGTGGTTGGTGTGGTTAGCACTTGTCTGTTACTGGCATTGTAGACATGGTGAACTAATCTAGAAATCAGCTGGGTTTTTTCATTGTGTGGGTAGGATATGATGCATGTTTATGTCATGAGATAAGTATTTTCATGTATATCAGTGGCAAGTAGATAAATATTTTGAGGAATATATATGTCCTTTCTAGAAAAACGATGATCCAGTTGTAAGGCTTGTTATTCTTAGGGAAGAGTGTGATTGAACCAGGTAAGGAAAGGCAGGAGTTCAGTGCAGGCCTTTAGACAGAAATATAAGGATACTTTTTTATCTTTTCCTTTGAAGTTTAGGATTGAAAACCTACCTTCATTCCAAACTAGAAACGACTTGGGTGGCCTTTTTATCACTAATAGACAGAGTAACTAGGCAGGACTGTGACACCACTGAAAAGAGGCTCTGTCATGCAAGAGGTTTTCCAGGTCAAGATTAAAAGCAAAATATCTCTCATCACATGAGCCTTTGTACTGCACCCATATTTTCTAAATGCTTTTGGCTTATCTTTAATGTTTATGCTGCTATCAAAAATAAACGCAGCTTCCATCTCTGCGGGTGTCGTATTTAACATCAACAGTGAATAGGCTTTTTCATTCCTACATGCTAATACTCTTTCTGTTTTCAATCTGTTTCTGGTACAAAAAGTTTTTGTTTTCAGTGGTTTGGGTTTGTTTTTTTTTTCTCTTTGGTTTTTTGGCTGTATGTTTTTTCCTTCCCATATCTATTTTTATCCTTTGGGATCTGTATTTTTTGATGGAAGCAATAGCTCAGTGTCTGTCGATGACCCTGAAACCTGGAACTTGAATCAGAGTTTTTCAGAGTGAAGCTGGCAGTACAGTCATAATAATAGTAATTTTAAAAAAGCATTACTAAGGTTCATTTTCATCAATAGAAAGTGGAGAACTTGGGAATAATACTATTTGCTAAATAGAAATAAAATACTTTGAACTGTGCCCAGAAATCTGGTCTAAAAATTTTACTGTAATGAGAATTTTGGTTATAATGCAGTGGTTTTATAACTTTATTTAAACAATTTTATGAGACTACAGCCAGTATTCAATGGCATTTGGAAAATATTCACAAGTTATATTCTTGGCATAAAATACCTTGCTGAAGCTGGTGTGTTTCCTGAAGGTATTGGTACCCAAACCCAGTATCGCAACATAGGGTCAGAGTCCTTTGTAATTTTGATGTCTCTTCATCTCAAAGTAGTTGAAGTCCTAGAACAAACAGATGTGGTCCAGCAGACTAAAACCTCGATAAGTGAAATGGGTGTTGGCCGATCCCTCTAACCAGGATCACAGGAGAAGGCTTACTCTTTGAAATCTGTTTTGTCTCTTCTGTGGTAATGTCCTGTGTGTATCTTGTTTCTTTCTTTTAATTAACCTACCAGATAATTTGGATGCAGGTATGTAGATGTATCCTATTTTGCTTTCCTATTATAGGTGCTATTTAGCAGTTCTGCCTCTCTGCTTTGGTGTGCAGCCTTTCTATCATTTAACTCAGCAAATAAATGTGAAAATTCTATTAAATGCAGGTGTTCATGGAGCCATGACTTTTTATTTATCCCACTTGCTATTGGATGACCTAAATGATTTCAGCTCTTCTAATTACTTATTTAAGGACTATTGATCTCTCAGGTTTCTTCTGGGAGGCCTCATGGAATAGTATATGACACAAATAGCATTGTAGTTGTCTGCAAATTAAGGCAAGCAGACAGACTGTTGTAACGTTGTAGTAACCAGGCAGGTGGCTTATTTTAGGCTAAGTTCTATGTGAAATATTTATATACTGATTTAAATACTAAAGAGTTGGAGTTCAAGCAGTACTGAAAATACAGCTATATGTCAGCGGCTGAATCTCCATAGCGGAAAGCCCCACAATTACCTTCAGAAGGCATTCAGTAGTTAGGGACCTTTGCTAGGAACTACAGAGGTCTGAGTCACTGTCCTTGGCTTTCCATTCCTGGAGTGCTGGTGCAGCCACAGGAGAAAGATTTTTAGTACATACAGAAGTGTTTTAGCATTGGGAATTAACATTTGAGCATCATCATTTGTTATGTTTCCTGCTAACTTTTTCAGGATTGCATTTTAAATGCTCATATTTCAAACTAAAACCCCCTAATATGTACAGTTCTGTGGGGCAGATCTTTGAAATTTTCTTGCTCTGTGTCCTAAAGAGTTCTGTGTTATATGTCATCAGTCAGCATTTGCAGATAGTGCTATGTGACCTCTGGCAAGTCTCTAATAAGGTGCTGTGAAACAGTTTTACTGAGACAGAGCCTTGGGATGTTCCTGCTGACTTGCAAATAGGTCCTCTTTCCGTGACAAGAGACAAATGGCTAATTTGATTTGTTTGTGAACACTATGAGGGTCACTGGAAATGGGGACTGAAATACATAAAGAAGTGCTCCAAATGTCTTTTGAGGGGAGACTTACAAAGTTCTGTGTACATCACTTGATCTGATAGACAAGTTATGTTAGAACTGAGAGGTTTGATGGTTTTGTTACACAAGTCGCTGCTCCGTGGCCCAGGTAATCTGTACTGCAAGGGGTAGGATGGGGACCAGGAACTATTAATTTAGTCAGGATCTAGGGGGGGAGCTGACATCTCATTGCATGGAATAAGTGATTTCAGTAGTCTTCCAAAATATCAACTACCATTTTCCCGAACTCCTGATACTTGTAAAACTCTCTTGTGTTGTATATTTTATGTCACCTTTTACTCTGGCATAAAAAGACTCTCTGTACTGCATTTCCCTTTCAAAGAAAAGCAATGTGCTTTTCACAGGTGTCTTGAAGACTGTAGGTGTTTTGATCATGCTTAAATGTTAATGATGATATTTTTCTTCCTTTGCTAGTAAAAGCTATTAATTTATTTTGCATACTTCCAATTAATCTTTACAGACAAAACTTTCCCAACTTTGTTAAGTGATTAAATAGAGTATGTGAAGAGTATGTAGTATTTTTAGGGGCACTTCAGTAGGAAGAGTACTAATGATCATTCATAGTCTATGTTTGAAGGCAGCATGGTCTATTTGTTGTAGGTATCATTAGTGTAGAAAGCTTTTATTGTGTACAATATTAAAGTGTTTTAAAATTATTGGAAAAATTTGAATGTGGAAATCAAAGGAAAAAGGGGGTTTTCCTGTTTCCTTTCAGTTCTGCTGCATTGTGCATCTTGCAGTTAGTTACCAACCTGTGCATCAGCATTCCCACTGGATAACAATCTTCTAGGCTTGTGCTGCTTATACCCTGAAGCAGAGCTGCTCTTCCCAAGGGACAGGCAGAATGCAGTCAACGCTGCTTCTCTATTCTGCACTTACTAATTGATCTCTGGCTTGCTCACTTCCAGCAAGGTCACAGAACTGGCAGCTACAAAAAGAGTGTTCTGTGGAAAATTTAAAGGGGAAGAGTAGAAGTACCTAGTGTGTGTGATTTGGTTTTTTATTTATCTATTTTTATATAATAAATATTTATCTTTGTCAGATCTTCTGTTTTGCTTTGGCAGAAGTCTGAAACTTGGAAAGTATCAATACCAGAAGTTTGTCCATCATGACCTGTTCCTTCAGTTTGTAGTTATGTCCCATCCTGAAAGTTGTTCTACTCTCTCTTTGCGATTCTACTTCTGTCTCTGTTGTAACAAGGCATCAGCATTCCAGTTAGAGTTCAGATCTGTTAAAGGCAAAATGATTTCTAAGCAAGTATGCAAAAATGCTTGAAATCATGTATGCTACTTTCTCAGAACTGGCTCTGATTAATTTGGGCACTTTATTATTCGAAAGGTGATGGAGATTTGGAGTTGAAAACCCCCCAACAACAAACAATCCTAAACTGTCAGTCTCCAAATGCCATGGTCTATGTTGCTCATTAAAAACCATGCAAGTAGTGCTCACTGTCTTTGTCATTGTTACTGTAATGCCCTTTTTATAAAGCTCTGAATGCTGGCGGCTGTGCTCAGCAGGTAGCGTGACAATGAGCACAGCCTCTGCTCCAGGGCCACATGCTGTCTGTTACACTGTTCTAGTTGAGCCATTCTGAGGATATTTATGTGCCTTTTTTTAAAGCTGTGTAGCATGCTGCATGTGTCTAGTCTAGCAAAACCATGTGAGAATTGAAAAAAAGGTGCATTAGCAAAGCTGAAGTGCTTAAATACTCGAAAAGCAGAAGAGTCTACAGGGTTTGAATAAAGGAAATGGTCCAAATTGCATGAATGCAAGACTGGAATACTGGGGGCAGAGTTAAGCTGTGCTGCATCAGAAGGAGTTTCATGAATGGTGTGGCAGAGACTGAAAAAGGAGTTTGGTTCCCAGTTAAATATTCTTTCCTTCATAGCATGTCCTGAGTTGGAAGGGACCCACAAGGATCATCGAGTCCAACTCTTTAAAGGACAGCTCCCCAAAATCACACCACGTGTCTCAGAGCACTGTCCGGATGCTTCTGGAATTCTGTCAGCCTTGGTGCTGTGACTGCTTCCCTGGGGAGCCTGTTCGACCTGGTGAGACCTGTGTGATCTAAAAATACAGGAATCTTCCCAGAATTTTGTGAAGATATAGATCTGTTATAGGAAGAACCTGGAGGAACTGATAAAGGAAGGTTGAGAGATGGCCATTTTTTCTGGATCTTTGGATGGATGCAGAGGTCCATGCGGATGCAGAGCCTGTGTACCCGCTAACAGCCATAAAAATAGTTAATAAACATTATAAAACATTTGCTTCCTGTGAAATCCTATGTACAAATTTTTGTTCTTACCTGAACTTTTCCAAAAGAAGGATTTACGGGAATTTGGCAAATTCAAGGTTTATTGTATTAAATTCGTGCATTTGTATTTTTCCAGGCTTCATGCCCAATAATGAAGTAAAAGAGAAAGGTGCTTTTTCCAACTAACTCATGCGGCGCTTGTGGCATCAAATATGCAATATACAATTCTAGAACCAGACAGGTTTCAGGAAATGTATGGAATGGGTGGCACAAATATAAATAGGTGTAGATTAATAGAGGGATACCAGTTGTGGTAACTCCTCACATATGTGGAAGTAAGAGGCAAATGGAGATTTCACAACTCTAACAGCTGTGATTTGGGCTTGGAAAATATTAATGAAATGAATGAAAAAAAGAATACTCTAAGTGACATAGTTCTGAATTAATGGAAGTTTGGTCTCTGCAGTAACTGCTTCCATTGAGAATTTGTAAATTAGGTTAAATAGTTGGTTTCTCTCTTAGACATACACAGTTACTGCCAGCTCTGATTTTAACCCATATTTTTCTCTTAATGGAAAGTTAACAAATCTTCAATAGCAGTAATAATTATTCTAGATCCTGAAAGTTACCACTACTGAAGCATCTTGGTGTATTTATGCTTACTCTCTGTGTTCATTTAGAGTGTCAGAAGAGGTACACAATATTTGGATAAAAGCATGCTTTGTGAATGGAGCATTCCTGTTTGAAGAAGTGCAGCTGGTATAGATAGAGCCAACTTGGCTCACCTGGGAAATTGGCTAGATGAGTTTCATTTGACTGAAGTTTTAGGAAGGGATTTCTACTAAGATGATCTTCTATTATGTCAGTGTTTCTAGATGAGAGTTTTCTTGTGTGGACAAAGCAAACAGTTATTATTAGGTGAAATTATCATTACTGGAGCGTTTGTGGTATTTATTTCTGAGGTTAAATGTCTCTGCTTTATAAACTCTGTCCCGAACTTCAGCTTGTACAGTCTGTCCAAAGTTTCCAGTCAGAAGAAAACAGTTGATAAAAGTTACTTGTCCTTAAAGAGTCTTTTCCCTGATCCTACTTTACTATTATATAATTGGAAGCATTCTGGCTTGGAGGATGTCAGCAGTGATGTTCTGCAAGTTTGAGTGTAATGTACTCTGAATGACATTACAGAGTTGGAGGCTTGGGCGGAGAGGAGTAAAGGCTGAGTACCAAATTCATAGGGAGCAGAAAGTATCTATATGCCCAAGATTAGGCATAACCTTAGCTCACAGTGTTCAGCTCAATCCTTCTGTAGAAGTCCTGCAAATGTAAAATTGTCAGCTCCATTTCATGTGTTTATAGAACAAATGAATTTTTATTTCTGTATGTATTTATGAGGTTCATAATGTCACGAAGGTTTTAAAAAGAGTGTGAAACAAAAAGTGGAGAGCATAGATGCAGAAAGGGGAACATTATGTAAATTACTGTAGGTCCTCTTGGCTTGAAAGATTTTTCTTCTGTCTAGAACTTACAGCTTGCTCCTGTGTTGGGCAAAGCTTCTGAAGTGATGGAGCTGCCCCCTCATGGGGTAGAAGGTTGTGGCTGTAGAATCAGAACTGTTGTAGCATCTTTAGGGAATAAAATACGCACCTTCCCCAGAAGTGGAATCATAAGCAAGGTCTGATGAAGCAAGACTTTCAGAAGTGTCTGTTTGTAGACTATTTATTCCTGTTGTGAATCAAATTGCAGAAGTAAAATATACTGTTTGTAGTTGCTCTCAGTAAGCTAGTAATTGAATTATCAGCTGAAGACTTAAAGATTAGACATGATGTCTTTGGAAGAGGGGTGTAGAAGCAAGTCTTAATTGATTATTGCAGCAAATCCATCTTCTTTTCATTGCGAGTTCAAGCAAAGAGTTTGATGGTTCAGAAATTCTTATGCTCTTTCTGTTACAAAGATGCTGTTTGTGTTTGATGTTTTAACTCCTGTGTAAATCATGATACACAGAAAGGAAACAGAAAATGAATGTGTTAAATTGTCATGAACTCCTGAGCTAATGAATTTTTTTGATACTGTTTATTCTTCTAGAACTCAAAGTGATTAATTGAATAAATGTTTACCTTTGAATCTTTTAATTTTTCTATAAATATGCATAGTAATTAATGAGGAGAAAAGAAATAATCTTGAGAGTCACCTTAGGCAGAGCATAAGCATGCACAATGCATTCTTGGGAACCAGAACTGTAATTATGGTATCTAACCCCTGCCACCAAGTGGCAGTTAGATTTCACTGCCTGTCATGGGCCCCATCCGGAGGAGCTCTGGCTGTTAATCAGCAGGCCAACATTGTCACTGTTTCAAGGGAAGGTCATTGTGCCTGAGGGAAAGACAAAAGCACAAGTATTCTTCATGCCAAATGAGACCTGGAGTTTCAGAAGTTTTCCCAGCACAACACAAACATCAGCTTGCATGTGTGACTCTATCTGAAGTTGACAGCTACTGCTTTCTGCTTGAAACTTAGCTTCGGGGAGCAGCAGCAGTGCAAGGTACAGACCCAATGTAAAGAGGTGCTGGGGTGGAAGAACTTTTTGTTTTGACGTCTGACTGTTGAAATGGATAAGGACAGACCAACCTGCAAAACTATCTGTGAAGATTAATCATTTGTTTACTACCACTTCTCTAAAAAGTCTTTATTTATTTATATATAATACACAACTATGTGTTTAAGAACTTAAAGTAGAAAACAAAAGCCAATGGAAAGAAGAGAATGGGGGTGTCCTCCTTGGGTTTAAGAGCTGGACTCGATGATCCTACTGGGTCCCTTTCAGCTCAGACAGTACTGTGATACTATGATAACTTAAGTATATAACACAGGAGCTGTTACACTGATGGATCATTTGTATACCTATACATTTATTTCAGGTCCACTATGGGTAGCAGTGGCAGAATTTGAAAAAAATGGCTAGTGTAGGTGTTGTCACCACCGTGTATGTAGTCATAGCATGACAACGCTAAAAAAACCAGTTGACTTTTGTTTCCAAGTAACATCACAGCTACATTATATGACATTAAAAGAGTTGATTCATATCTGTGCCTCAGAAAAATGGTAGAGGTGTAAATATTGAATTAAAGTAGCAGAAACAGTTGTACTTTTCAACAGAACAGTGAAATTGCTGATTAGATAGTCCCAGAATATGAACAATTCTGGGACTTGCCATACATTACAAACCCACTGACGAATATGAAAGGAATGATGAATATTCTGTGTTTAAACACTTCTCATTAAATCAGTTAGATCTTAGAGGCTTGCAGGTGTAAATACCAATGTATTATGTTAGCCTTGGATGGCTTTTGGGCTAAACGAGAGTATAGCAGGATATAGGAGAAAGATTTTGCTCACTAGCAGTGTAAAGGTGTTCTTCTTAAGGGGCTGCAGGGAATTTCTTAGGCATATGGGACAGCTTCTTGCAGTGAGAATGGGTGTGCAGATTCCCTGGAATTGCAGGATTCCATTAAACTGGAGCAAACCTGTTGTAGGGCACATTCGTGTCTTATCCTGGGTGAGGAAATGCTGTTGTGCAGTGCTACTTCTTTCCACTAGAATTCCTGTATCCCCTCTGTTCCATACATAATTCAGATGCAATACATAATTAAAGGACTATAAATAAAGCCACATTTAATTTCATATATATAAATGACTTGGTGAGCCAGAGTTGGTGTTTGCCTTATCTGTGGAAGGCAAAGGTTTTGCCTTTTTCTGTGGTTTGTTGAAGCGGTGAGGACCACAACCTGATCAGTCAGGAGCTATGGAGAACCATAACAAAATGCTCATCAGTGCTAACTGATTCTCAGGATTAGTATTGTATCAGAAAAAAAATACATTGATATAACAAAGCCTCATTAATTTGCAGTTAATACTACAAAATATCAGTGTGTTCTGCAGATATTCACTTCCTCTGTTAGCAACATCTTTGTAAAGTACATATAGTCTTTTTAAAGGAAAAAAAAACTAACTTGTTTTCCTTTTGAAGCATACAAATCTCACAGTTACAATAAAAAACCTCTGCCTTGAATTGTCTAGACTAGGACACTTTCTAGGAATAGTATCTGTGTCACAAATTGGTGTGTGTAGCATCTGTTTCCTGTAACAAAGACTGGCTTACACATGGAATAGAAAGAGAGACAACGTTAGTCTTACATCTGGAACTTTCTCAGTGTTCCTTTGTTCTGGATTTCTTTTATGCAGAGCAATAGTTTGTGAGTGGATCACATGACAATATTTCCAGTATTTCCAGTGCTATAATGTGCTGTGTGGAAAGTATCTCGTAGGTGCCATGGGTCTTTTTGTTTCAAATATTGGACATGTAACATTTTGTATATTTAATCACTGTCAAGCACAGCGTTTGGATACAAGCTATTTAGAGCAACTATCTGTGTTACTGCAGCCCACTCAGAGCCCTGAGGGAGACCTATGAACAGAAAAGTCTCAGATTTCTTTGAGCAATTCAGTATTGCCAAATACTTTAGTTTGTTATGGCTGCTGGATTATGGGATGAATAAGTATGAGAAAGATGTATTCAGAGATTCTGGAAAATATTCAGGAAAATACTGCTCCCTGCTCTAAGCACTAGAACCAATTGTGACTTATGTTGAGCATGAGGTAGGAGTAAATATCTGAAACACCCTTCAAAACAGAACTGAAAATTAATATCCTTTCACAGCTCATGGTAGAAAGAATCTCTGCTTTAGTTGAACAACTTGCCATTTACTGCTATTTTCATAAAGGGCCTCCTGGCAAAAAGGGCAGGAACATCTCCAAATCTTCTTTTTATAGATAAAACTGTGTCCCTTGAGATCTGCACTGCTCGGTTAAACCTTGCTAGCATGTTTTGTGGTGGGAACACATAGTCTTTGGTAGCCCACCTTAAGCCTTTTCCATATGTGTTGATAACTTTTAGTTCCTTGAACTTCTGGGATGTTTTCTCTTCTATACTTTCTACCTTTTCCCCCAGACTTGTGTGTGGAAACAACCACCCAGAAGCATTAATGTGTCACTTGATGCCTCTCAAGAGCTCCCCTACTCAGAATTTGCATGAATACTCCTGTAAACGGTATCATGCCAGCACTGATTACAACACCAAGCCATCAGTCTGCTCTTGTACTGCTCACAGTCCTCGACCTGCCTTGCTTTACCGTGTGGCTAACCAGTCCATCCTTGGGGACTTTCTGTCTCTGGGGTTAAGTACCTGTGCTTACCCCATTGCTCATCCCAACCTGTAGTAATTGAGGCATTTTTCTGACAGGTCATTACAAACAGGATTTCTCAGCATGATAATCTCCAGCAGAGGGACTCTGACTTTATTCTTTTTTTTTTTTTTTGTTCTTCTTCACACTTTGCTTATGACACCTCCATCTGTTTGCTCTTCTGTGCTTGTATCATTGCTGTGAAAAATAAAATGCAACCACATCTCTTCTTCTCTCTGAAGATAGAACAAATGACTTAGAAGTTCCTTCAAAGTTTGCATAATCTCATGTTTTTAACTGACTGGACAGATGTTATTCAGAACTTACTCCCTCTCTCCATAGTTTTTCTGACCTTTGGCAATCTCACAGTTGTCACAATCTGCTGAAATGTGGAAGGACTGAGTTTCCTAGCAGCCTGCTCCCTGTGGGCCTGAACCAAAGCCTAAGGTAATTGCTAGCTTTCTTTGATTACTTCTCTGGGCTTTGAGTCAGACGATGAGTGTAGAAGACACATTGTATTTCTCCATGAATTGATACTTCATGTTACAACACCGACATTGTATAATGCAGTAAAAAGCCTGTAACTGAGAAAATGTGCAGTTGGACAAGAAGTGTGAGCCTCCCAGTATGTTGCCATACTTCAGCCCCTACCTCTGCTTTGGGAGCACTTGTCTTGTAGAGAAACTAGCTGAGTAGCACCAAGAAAATGCACAAGCTGAGCACTTCTCTTCTGTCAGCAGATTATTTTAAATGTTTGGTTTACTTTTACTTGTTATGTTTGGTTTAAATAAGATCCCTTGCAGATGAAAGGTATAGTATTCAGAAACCAAGAGACTGAAGAATGTACAGAAAAAGCTTTTTCTGTGTCTGTGAATTTGTACTGCCTTTCCCTGTGTCTCAAATCTTCAGCAGCAAACACTAATCTTAGTGATTCTGCACTGATGAGAATTTTGAGTTTGTATTCTGTTTTCCAAAGAGAATCTAAAGACTGTGATGTGAATTGTGGAATGTTTTACTTTCCATGTAGCTGCATGTAATTGTTGTTGAGCTGCCTATTACCTAAGCAATTCATATTCATTTAATCTCTAGCAATTGCAGGGTTAATATTCTTGATCATGCTAAAAACATCTGGTTTGGGAGTTATTGCCTTTGCAGCTAGGGGTGCAAGGCAGAGAGGGACTATCTCTTGTGGAACTGTGCTGAGTAATTGGGCAGCAACAGTAACCTCTTAACCCTGTGGAAATGCAACCAGAACAGCATACCTAATCATGTCCTCATCTAAGTGAGCTGGTATGACATGAGCGAAGGGTTTCTGGTGAGGGACAGGCATTTCTTTTATGTTTAGCACAGGATAGTCTACATCCTTCTAAGACTTCAGTTTGCAAAAAATTCCAAGTTTTTTTTTGTAGTGATTGCTTTTGTGCCTAGTTAGCTGTGGTTCTCTGTGCCCCTGCATGCAATGACTGTTCTCTGTTGTGCTCAATATTATCTGTGTTTGGTTTAGTTTTCAGAATATGAATATATGAGATGCTGTTTTCTGTCTGTATTACCTTGAAAGGAGAACATGGCTATTATATTGCTACAGAGCAGCATAATTCAGAGCATTATATGAAAAGTGTAATGGTCAGAGGAGACACAATAACAGCTCCATCAAATATTGATAAAGTAGGATTATTAATTAGAGCAGGGGTGCAGGTTTAAAATGTCCCTTGAGTTTCATTCCCCATTTGATGTGAGAGTGTGGTTTTGTGGTCAAAGAGTGGGAAGCTCAGGACAACTGGAATCTTTTCTTATCTCTTCGATGTGTTTGCTTAATGTCCTCAGTGGTTCAGTGGATATATAATACTATTGACCAGAGTTCACAGAATTATGATAGCAGTTACACTACTGGAAGTGAACTTTGCAAAGATCTTTTTGTTAGTGTAGCTCATGAAAAAGAAAAGCACCTCTAAACAAGCTGATGATTTGCAGTCCTGTTGTTCTGGAGTCCCGTCCTCCTTCAAAGAGCTATGTGCTTTTGTGAGATGATGAAAACACTGGATCAGTACCATGGAGCAGAGAGCATATGCCATTGGGCTGCTTGGACCTTTAGTACAGAGTAGAGGATAACATTTTGCTTTTGGCAGTGTGTATAGTGATGAACTCAATAGATATCAAAGCAAAGAGAATTAATTGAATTTCCCAGTTACACAACCCTTGTTTAAAAAGGAGCTTTCAAATGTCTTGCACTTGAAAAAGACACTGCAGGTTAGAAATGAGATTTCCTATTAGAACAAAGCCCTGATCTGCATTACTAATAACAGCTGAGATCATTAAAATAGAAAGAATTTCCATTTGAATTTCTTTTGAACAGTATCTGCATTCTCTGTGTCACTGGTTTTACCTTTTCTTTTCCCACAGTTTTGATCCACCAGGACAGTGGTGTTTTCCTCATTAGGTTCTTCCTGATTCTAGTGTTCTACCTAGAAGAAGTGGTTTAGACCTGTTACAATCATACAAGTCCTGTAAATTCGTTCTTTCATTCCTATGCACAAAGTGCACATTCTTGGCATCCCTCAGTATCTGTCTGTTTGTGTGGTAGCATTTTAACATTCCCTGTGTGCCCCAAGGCTTTTTTAACTGATAAAACTCTCAATCTAAAGCATCTTTTCTCTTTCTTCCCTCCCCCCCCTACCTTTTGAGTGTTTCCCTGCTCTCTCTAGAGCTGTTAGATGTTCTGACTATGCACTTCAGGAGATCAATATGCTTTTGGTATTCAGAGGCATTATCATTCTGAGACTGTACGACTAGTATGTATTCATCCTATTAACATCTGCTCAAAATTCCCAGCATCCCACCACAGCTAGCAGAGAATGACCGTTTTGTCCTTGGTCGGGCTCTGTGGATCGGATGCCTGACACCTGGCTTATTGTCAGACAGATCCCATTTCACTCTTTACTTTGTTTTGACCTTATTTCACCCCTGGAAGCTCAGTTTCAGCTGAAGATGGATGAATGAATTGGGAAGCATTGTGTCCATTGCTTCCCTGGCCATTCCTGTGTGTTACAGCCCAAATAATCTATTTAGTTCCTAAATTGTAGGAACCTGTTCTGACCCAAGAGTGAGTTTCTGTCAGCCCACAAGGAAATGGTTGTGATTGAAGTACCATTTCTGTAAAGTGATAGAAAAAGACAAGGCATCAAGTCCTCTGCTGGGCAGAATCAGCAAATTGCTGTCCTTACTGGCCAATTTAATGGAGGATTATGAGCTTTAAAGTCATGGGAAGACAATGAACTCTGGCTTTGATTTCAGTGTTAACTCCAATGGATGTTAGTGGTGGGAATATGAAGTGTCAGCTTTATGATTATAACGGAAATTGTTAAATCACTGAGGGGAAATAAGGAAATTGCAGCTAAGTATATATTAGTGTTGAAATTAATAGCCAGCAGTGGATTCACTGTTTTAAAATCATGTCTGAAGGACATAACCTCTTACTGAATGGGAAGAAACTGTTCCAAGGTAGAAAAACAACATGTTGACTTTCCTGGCTTTCTCCTGTGCATTTTGGTTGCTTCTGTTTTCACATTCTGAAAGTTGGTAGCTATAATGAGAGGTGCTGGATTGTTCACACAGTGTGTGTACACTTGAAGGCTACTTAGGGTTAACTCTGACTAACAAAGAAAAATTCAAAGTAATCATCCAAGATTTCAGAGAAATGGCTGTATGATTCCGCAAGTTTTAAGAGGTAATGTTATAAGAACCCATACACTTGACAGTATTGCAAATTGACTTTCTAAGTAAAATGAAGCTGTGAAATCTTAGAAATTCTGTGTGCTGTGTAGTGTTTAATGTCCATGTTACATTCAGACCACTGTCAGGCCTGAATCAAAGGAAATGCAGAAGCAAAGGGTGCCTGTGTTCTAACAAGATTTACAGAGAGGTAGAAATGGAATTGGAGAAATTTTCATTTGGTGTCATATAGTACAAGTGACAGTGGCCAAGGCCATCTTTACAAGGCTATTATTCCGGGACATCTGTGAAGAGGAAACAATTGACTCCCATGGGAGCCTCAATCTGTGAAATACTCTTAGAACAGAAGTTAGTCTTGGAGATGTTTGCTGTTCTGTGTCACTGTTTCACAGTCTGTGGTTAATACTGGTGTGAAACATGGCCTGGGAAGTCATGAGTGTGAGAACCTAAGATGCTGAAAGTAGCTGGACAGTATCCCCAGCTTGTGAGTCAGGAGACTGAACTTAGGACTGTTTCTGTACTGTTGTCCCTTGCCTTCATCTTGACAAATGTGTCTCTTTAGTTACCTGGAGTAGAGTTGAAGGTAACAGGAGTATTTCTTGGGTGTAGTGTTCATTAAGGTGCAAATGCACGTGAATGAGCCCCACATCTTTGGCTTCTTGGAGAAAATTACTCATTCCTCCACATGTAGCACATCTGTGGTCTGCCTCCATTTTACTTCCTGCCACCTACTGTGGTGAGAGTGTCCATTTTTTCCCAAAGGTCTCATTACAGAGCAGACTGCATGAAGACTGTGAGACCTACAGAGATTACATCTGGAAGGAAAATGAGGCAGAGCTTGCCGATTTCTGCGGTATTCTAAGGTGTCATTTCCATGGCTGATAGATGTCGTATACAGGACTTTAAGGCTCTTTAAACTCTGCTTCAGAACACAAAGCTTACATGGTGCAGCTAGATGTGTTTGTTTTTCAGGTCTAGTAGGGGGCTTTTCCAAAATCCCCTTTTCCTTGGCCTTCACAGAATGCAAACTTTTGCATTACAACTTTCCTTTCACCTAGGCTCTCCTGCAGGGTGTAGCTTCCTTACTTTGGCTTTGATTGTAGGTTCCTTTGGTTGTGGCTGAGCATTTAGCTTTTCCCCTGAAGCCTGCTAAGCGCCCTAGGCACCAGCGTGGCTCCACACTTGCCAGCCATGCAGACATTTGCAACAAACATATGCTAAATCAGAAGGTTGCCTTTCAAAGCTGTTTTTAGGCTGGTAGATCAGAAAACTGCCCAGCAGTGCCCTCCAGTGGCTTGAGAGACTCCCTCTGAGCAAGAACCGTCACAGTGAAGAAGCATTTACAGGCATGTCGCATCATTTTGACAAAAGCAGCAACAAAAAGGCCTCTCAATAGTCAACATAACTTCAAAACACAGATCCAGGCAATATTTTGGGTACATCCTTCTTCCTGCTATAAATCTTGCCTGAAAACTTTTTTTTACAGTTAGCTGGTCAACAGTCTCTTCTTCCCATGTGCCAACAGAGGCCCCTTGGAAGGGATTCACCTCCACCAAGGCAGCAGTAAGCAGTGGAAGAAGATCAAAGAGCCTCAAAGTTGACCTACAGCAGGGTCTCACATAGATCAAAGGGGACATACATGGTTAGAGCCTGACTTCTGCAACTTCTTTTAGAGAGACCTTGGCAGAAGTGTGGCCCTGTCTTTACAACAGCCTAGCCTGTGTCTGTTGTGAATGGGCTTATCTGTTAGAGAGGAAGCTACAGGTACTACACGTGTGTTGGACATCCTTATTATGGCTCTTACAGTTTGGTTTTTTTTGAATGAGGCAAGTAATGAAAATCTCTACACAAGCAGATAGTATTACAAGGCAGAGTAGGTGATTTCAGACTTTGGGCAAATCTGTTTCAGTTTTGCCCCCTCAAATCCTAGACATAGACCTCCCATAGTTAGCAGACAAATACAGGAGTCTTCTGAGAAATTGCTGGTGACACTGTTTAGAACAAGTTCTGCTGAAGATGTCATTCCTATGTAGAAGTGCTATTCATTTAAGAGGACCTGGTGGTGTCCCAGTTTGTTGATTGAGGCAGGATTTCATGGAGGTTTTGTTTTCAGTTCCTAGCTGTATGACTGACATCAGTCATGCATTTGAGGCTGGTCACTGCCGCAGGATGGCGCCTGGGGGCCAGACTTGCAGGGCTGCAGCTTTGGGAAGAATTAGACCCAGACCTACTCTATGGGATATATATGCTACTTTCAGCCTTACCCATACAGATATTTCATATATAATTCTCATAAATAAATGTTCAAGCTCCTGTTGTCCTGCTAGACTGCCAAGGCTCTTCTTTCCCAACACTACAATTTTATCTGAAATTGATTATTCTCTTCCAGGAAAGTGAGGCTGGGTCTGAACTCTGACCGCCCATTGCATGGCTCTATCGAGTTACTGCATAGCAAGAAATAGGAACCCTTCTGCTATTTCTTGTCATGTCAGTTGTTTCATTGCCATTATGATCAAGATTCTTCTCAGGCAGCATAATTTCCTTGCCAGCAGATTAGCAGTTATAAGTGATAGGAAACTAAATTTATTGTGTCTAAAAAGTGCAATTAGGACCTCTTAAGACTGGAGATTTTCTGTGATTTTTGCCAGGTTTTAATTGCAGCTTTAAACTTTTGCCTCACAGACAAAATTCTTCTTGTCTCCTCTGATGTGTGGATGTTGTGGTGGGTGTTAACTGTTCAGTGTTCTGCTTGCCACAGTCCTGCAGTATTTCAGGATGTGTCTAGCTGCATTGATTTGGCAGTGCTGGTGATGTGTGAATTTCTTTTTCAACTCTCCTGTTTTCACACAATAGCTTTTGATTGAGTTTGTGCGGTGCGAAAGGGACATCTAGTGGGCACATGGAAATGTGGTGCCAATGCACATTGAGAGCAATAACTGATTGTTACAGGAAGCAGCAAATTTTTACTTGAGAGGTTGGACTCTGGGCATCCCTCAAGCATTACAACACCAAACTGTATTTGAAATTTTCGATTTACAAAATGGGCCTATGATTCTGTGTGCTTGAAATTCCAGACCTTGAACTTGTAAAAAATACACCTAGCACTTTTCAGCAGTGATTGAGAGAAGAGTGTACTGAAGAAGTAATTTTTTTCACTGTTTTTAAGTGGAACTGGAAGTTTGTTTCTTAACTGCTTCAACTTCTCAGGTTCCAAGTCCACAGCCAGTGTTAGTATGGACTTCTTTGTTTATGGTTGTGCCTAAAGACCCTCAAAGAGGCCCTTAAAGGGACCCTTAAAGAGGACCCTTAAAGAGGACAAAGCTGGGCAAACAACTCAGAAGATTCTGATGATGTGAACTTGCATTGTTCAATTCAGGAAAGTGGATTTTTATTCAGTGTTAAGGTTCCAGAACTGTAAGGACCAGAGGCTCTCTTCTCTGAGGCAGCTACATCTGCATATGACAGGAGATAGGAATGGCTTTATTCTTACCAGCTTCTGTCTGTTATTAGCTGTCATAGCACATGTCTAAGCTTTAGCATCAAATCTGTAATATTAGGATTATTTTAAGGTCTGTGTGAGGAAAGATTGTGAAACTCATGCAAGCATACGGTGGTCTTTGAATGGAAAGTGCAGTACATTCTGAACTGTTTGTAGAAAAATGTTTAGGGTTGTTTTGTGAAAAGTATACAGAAAAGCATAGAATAAGAAGACAGAAAGGTTCTGCAGAGTACCTCAGACCTCCTCTCTCCCTTTTCTCTTAATCCAGCTTGCCTACTGCTGCCCCATTTTCATGGTATGCGTTTCCGGCTTGCAAAGTTTCCTGCCTACTGGCTGAGAATAGAAGCCTTGCTGTTGTGCTGTCCTTAAGTCTCTTGTAATGAATGTCACACCAACGAAAGCAGCTGTGTCCTTTGGCTCTAGTTTTAATGCTATGTTAAGGAGCAGATTATACTGACGTTGGATTGCAGTGGTGCAGAGGTAGCACAAACCACGGCTGGTTTGGGGAAGGCTTTAGCAAGGATGACTAAGGACTTGGAGCTTATGCTTTTAGATAACAAATCCAGCCAATTGTGCTCGCTCTTTGGAAATGTAGTCAAGCCTAACAAATCAGGGTTTTAACAAAGTTGCATTAGGGTCCTTTAATTGGACTAAGCTGGTTAATACCCACATTGGCTTTCATATGCCCGAGGGTCTAGCACAGAAATGGTCTGCCATTTATGCTGGCAAAATCTCATGAAATTGCAATCATGATTGTTGAAAAAAATATTATTCTAATATCCTCAGAGGTAAACACTAGACTAAGGTGTTTTGATTATTATAAGGAAGTTGATGTCTTGAGCTATGCAGGCTTTGTTAGCTTGGGTTTTGATCAATGCTAAATGAGCCTTAAGTCCCAGCAGACTACTTGGATGTGTTAGCAGTTAACTGTGGGCAGAGAGAACAAGAGAATGCTTTTTCAAGAATATCATCCCTCATAACCTGCTCCAACCCCAGAATTCACAGTGTGCATGTCCTGGCAGCAGTACAGGCCTGAGAATCTCACCTCTGTGGAAGATTTTGGCTGAGAACTCTATAGTGCTGCCATTTCCCAGGTTGCTCAAGTGCAAGCCTTGTTGTGATAAATGCATGAACACTACCTTCAAAAAGGTACCATTCCTGCATGTGTAATATTACTGACATACTGGCTATGTTAGGAGTTCTGTTCAAACCCATCAACATTAACTCGACAAAAGGACCAAAAGAAGACTCCAGAGTAAAACTCAGGCACTAGCACAAGAAGCTACAGCCAGAGACGTCTCAAATGTACTGGGACCCCCCAAGAATGTTCCTCTCTGGAACTTTCTAATTGTTCAGCCTCTGCTTAACTGTTTTGCTCTTTCCTTGGTTTAGCTATTGTGTAACACATCTAGCTAATGGCTCTGTCAGGGGTATGAGGTGCCACAGGACACACAGCACAGCAGTGGCAGCAGAGCTGCATGAGACCTAAGGCTCTCTGTGAGGACCTCTACTTTCTGACATGTGGGGATTTGTCCTGCAGATAGATATATGAGCCATAAATTACTAAGGATAGTTTTATTTCCCAACTGTTAAGTAATGCAGTAGCCAACTTACAGAAGTGGCTGTGTTCAGTCAAGGAAGAACGGTGGTTCCTTGCAGTGTTAATTGTGCACAAGATTCATATGTATTTGCTTTGATTTGGAAAAGGTGACTTGTAAGGGGGATGATTCACACAGGTGAGACAAAAAAAATCTGATCAGAATGATTCTGCATATGTCAGTGTTTGGTTACATTCCCCTGGCAGCAAAGTGAGAGACTGAGAGGGAGAAATGAGTTCCAGATGGTTGTGGTAACTGGCAAGAAACTAATACTGAGGCTGATCTTGAGAAAACAGACTGAGGACACCAGAGATGAAAGTGGGGGCAGGGTGGTCTAGATAAGGTTGATAACACATGATATATCATCTTTGGAGCATTCCAAGGCAGGATAGTGAGATGAACCATTTGTTCCTGAATTGCAGTGTTTTGGTGGTGAAAACACTCTTGCTGTGGCTGTTCTGCTTTCTTCACTGAAGGTACAAACAATGCAGTAAATATCTATCCCATTTTCCTGCACATGGCCCATCAGCTTCTGTCTGCTCTGCAAGGATGCTGAGATAATATAAATTACTTGTTGTAGAATTCCTCTTGTTTCATCTTGTGCAACCTAGGTCTATCTACACAAATTCCTTGCTGGTCTTGCATATTTCTTGTTTCAACTAGGAATTTGTAGGGCATCTTACCTGCCTTCTATTTTTAATTCTCAGTGGAAGGGTGAGGCAATGTACGTAATTCTGATTACAGTTAATTTAATCCAATTGTGATGTGGATTTAGAGGTACTTAGTAGGTCACAACTGAGTGTAGGCTCTGTCTTTTTCCAATTACTCTCATGAAACAATGGACACTGATTTTTTTTTTTTTTCATTTCTAAAAGCAAGCACTTGCATCTAAAGGTGGTGGTGTGATCTGGTGCTGATGTAATACACATACTTATCCTGTTGATCTCTACAACAGCTCCTTAATTGAGAGGAGAGTTCATGTACCCACAAAATTGTGGGTTTGTATGTCTGGTGTTGTGACACATCCCATGATGTATGAGAGAGAGCAGTAAAGACTGATGTGGACTGACACTGCTCTTTGGGATTAGCAGTATGCTTTTGTCCTGTTTTCTCTGAACAAAACAGCCTCTATCAGAAGATACTGATTCATCCTCTTCTGGAACTGGCTTGCAAATATGAGCTGATAGAGAAGCCTGCATCCTAGAAATGACCCCCAGACCCCTCTGTCCTCAAGCCCCTTCTGAGCTCCTGTCAACAGCTGTGGAGGAGACACCAGCTTCGTTTGCTTCACTATATAGGGGAAGTTAAAAACCAGAAAGTAAAAATGCAGTCAGGGTCCTTTTTCCTTTTTGCCTTTTCCTGCTAATCTTCCAGTTCTTGAGTTTGTGACCACCTTTGGCAGCCTGGGCTGTCCTCAGAGCAAGCCAGTAAGCCCTCCAGCTGCTCTGCCCGTAAATCCTCTCACTCTGCCCTGAGCGGTTCAGTCCGTGTGATCCAGGCAGAGTTTTCCCTTTGTTCCAGGAGCATGAGTGAAGCATCCCAGAGTAGCCAGGGACTCTGTCCACTCTGTCAGTGCTAGTCCCGAACTCGGCAGAGCATGGAGTGAGTGCCTGTAGGAGAGAGAATTCTCCAAAGTCCGTGATATGGGGAGAGCTGGTATTTGCTAGTTTCCAGCTGCCGTTTCTCCCCAGAGTTTCTTAGAATAGCCACTCTTAAACTTGTCATGGAATTAAAGAAAACTACCTCCAGGGCGTACAATGCTGCTCTCCTGCTGCCACTTTTCCTCTTATTTTGGGGTAAGTTTTTGTCTTCTGTGTCTGATTCTTACCAGCTACTATGGAGTAAGTTTGGATAAAATCTGTGAAGTGTCTTTGTATTGTAAAGGTAACTCAACAAAATGTCACTCTCACAGTTAGATTTGAAGCCTGAAAACTTCTTGTCTGAAAGTTAAACAGCCATTTCATTTGAGATATGTTTTTCCTTCTATTTATTTCTTGTCTCCTTTTGTTTTTCTTCCTGTGCACATGTATGTATGCATTTATTCACAACAGTATGAACACTTTCATGTCATTAAGTATCCAGCTATTATAGTAACCATTTTCTCCATTGAAAAGTTCTGAATTTTATGGTTGTGCCCATACAGAAGAAACACAGAGCTTTATCTCCATTCTATATGCTTTACAACTACATTGAGACAAAATAGCAGTATACCTAGGGGAGTGTATACTATAATTCGTCAAGTTCACATGAACATGTCTTTGGGCTCCAGAAGTCACCTTTGTATGCAGTTTCTTATGCTCCCTGAAAAATAGATTTCTCTGTTTCATCTGGAAAGGGTACCTGGAGATCTGCTGGGCCTCGACATCTGTTTTAGTCATCTAAGGATTATAAGGTCATGTCAGGAACATGCCCAGCCTTTTACTGGAAAGTACAATTGGGGTTGAACCTGCCTCCTTGTCCTCTCCTTGGCACTGCCAGGCCAGTATCTGTGTATAGGAGTCCTGTTTGGCTTCCACTGAGCTAGAGCAATAATGATCAATGACATGAAGAAGTGGAGGTAAAATATGGAGAACATACAGATAAGATACAGTGAAGGTGCCTTTTCTCTGCTGAACATTTCATCTGGCATTTTCTCACCTTAGTGGGTGATGCTTATGTACTTTTTGAGAGTTGGAAAAAGTTTTCACATTTTCCTTTTGATTCCCCAACAGTATTTTCCTCTGAAGCCTCCCTAAATTTCCTTTGCTCTGATCACCTCAGACTGTGAATATGAAAGTTAAAATATGTTTTTATTTTTGCCTGTTTGGAGTTTTTTTTCTTTTTTTTCCATTTTTTCCCCCCCTCTTTCATGTACCAGTTTCTTTGTCTGGTGCATTCACTCCAAGTGCCTGGAATTCCTCTGGCCACAGGGAAGCAGCAGGACTGTCTTTTGTATCTAGTAACCATAGCTACTGGTTTGGAGTGTGAAGCAATTATGGTGGCTTTGTATTGTGCAGAAGGAAGGCCCATTGCATGTAGGGTGTTGCTCAGTATGTTGCTGCCAGAGAGCTGGCATGTTTCTGGGGAGTTGTGCTGTTTGACCATTGCACCGATAGCTTTTCACTCTTGGGTAAAGCTCTTTGCTGGAACAGTGATTTACCGAGGCTGTTGTTTTCTTTTGGAGTGCAGGTGGAAGACACATCTTGATGTAGCCAGCAAAGCTCAAGGGAAGCAGTAATTTCCACAGTCTTTCCACCTGCTCCTATTTTGCAAGGGGAATTTTGCCAGATTTTAGCTGTAGTGAATAACAGTATTTCTGTAGCGCTTGGAAGATTTTAAGGCCATAAAGAAATGCCATTTCTTGCCCTTATGAGGCATTTAACTACTATTTTTAATTATTATTATTTCTAATTGACTGAGTCTAAATGTCATTGAAACAGAGTGGCTGAGTTACTTCTTCAGAATTCTTGAGAAAATTCTGGTTATCCAGATGGCCTGTTGCAAGCTGTAGCCCTGAGACCATCCTGCAGCCAGATCCACAGTATCTCCAATTGTTTTAAGTACAGACTCTGCCTGTGACTCCAGTTTTACTGCTGCTGTCTGTGTAATAGGCACAATAGCTCTCAGCTTCATAGGAGATTCTGGAGGACAGAGGGGGCATCTACTCACTTTTATTCCCACAATTCTAGCCACATTGAGTACAGTAATTCACATACCTTTGGCCTGGAAAATGCTTTGGATGCCTATTGAGAGAGAATGTGCAGACAAAAGGTTTTCTGGCACTTTGCTATCTCCTCTAAAGCAAGCTCTTGAGATTAGCAGGGAGGACATTTGAAATCTTACTTCAAAACGTGAAAACAAAGAAATACAATCTTCTCAGCTGTTTTGTTGATTGCCAGTATATTTAAATAAGAATAGGAAATTGCAGCTTGTGACTCCATCTGGTTAACTGAATACGCAGGAACCCCCCTGTCTCAGTATTTGATCTGTGGAAATGGCTGAGAGATCAGAGAATGTGTAAACCGTGAAGGACAGTTTGGAGGAGTGTTTATTAAGGGAAAATACTGGAGTGTCATAGGCACAGAAGATCAAAGAGTTACTGTGGCAATATATGCAATGCTATCATAAAACATGGATTTATAGCCCCTGTCTTTCTCCAAGTTCTAGAAGCATAACAGGAGTTAGATCTTCGAACCTGCATTAAACCAGTGAATAAATAATGAAAACAAGCTAGTTGGCTACTTGTTCAGTGTTAAGAGTAAGCTTAATTCCATGAAGTGGTATTTCTGATTAAAGGTGTTAATGCCTCTGGCCATAATATTGGCACTGCTCAGCCCTATGGATTGCTGCCTGCTCTCTGGCATCATTCAGCAATTCACTGGGCAAGCTGGGTGGGAGAGAGCCAGGAATCGGCATATTCTGCTTCCTTGAAGGGGTAAATGTTCTGCACATTTCACAAGGGGAAGCTGAGCTACATCTTATGCCTGTCTTAATGAAAGTCTAGTGGTCTAGGTCTTTATTAGTTCTTTATAAATATTTTACACTAGTAGACTGTGTACATATATCTGACATGAAAAAGCTCTGTCACACCAAACACCTGTCATGCAGATGTCGTGGTCTGGAACTTCTTGGTCTCCACTAACAAACAACTTCAGAAGTAGACTGGTAAGTGGTGAACACACAATATCTGTCTGAAATATTGGGTAGGAAAAACTGCAGTCTGAACTGTGCAAAGACTTACCTAGAGGTTTTTAAATTATTATCCAAACTGGTAGTTAGCTAACATACTGGGCTTGTGTGTTTAATCTACCCAAACTCTACAAGATATATCAAAATCATGCATAGGAAGGCTCTTTTAAAAATTACTCTTCTAAAAGATGCTAGAGGCATTGCTAGGATCCCTAGCATCTTGCTGGGCCATTTACTCAGTATTGTCTTAGAAGTACTACCCGCTGATTGCCAGCATTGCTTTTTGATTATCTAATCTTTATTTTGAGAGGGGTTTTTTTGTCAGTGTGATGTCTTGCTTCACAGAGACTGTCAAATCTGCTAAGCTGATAACCTGAGGTGATAATGATGTTTAGATTCAGCCAGCAGAATTCAGTATCTCAGCCTGTGTTTTCACTGAAGTATCATTTCTCCCTTTTACACTATTTGCAAACTATTTAAAAAAAATAGTTGCTATGGCAAAATGGAGAGGAAGAACTTGAGTCTGGGCACCAGGATCTTGAGAGAAATTGAACATACCTGATTATAATGGTAACATCACCTGAGCATGAGACCAGGAAATTCAAACAAAAGGTGATGGGAAGTTGAAGTGAGAGATAGCAGCTGGTAGGTGGGAACAAATACTTCAAGAGAGCATCTCGTGGTGGTTGGCAGAGGTGGTAAGCTGCTGCAGCTCAGCTTAGCAGTTGTGATCAAACACTGGTATTTTGGAAAGTTTCCCATGCCCGCATCCCATTTTCTGATGTTGAATAGAAAAGCCCACTGTTAAAGCAGGTGTCAAAAGATGTCCATTACCGTGTTAAAGAGGACAAGGAATACAAGTTATGGAGGATTTTGGGCTAGGTGATAAAGCAGTACCAATTATTAGCCTGTCATGAGCTTGTCAGTAGTCTCAGAATTTCAGGGCCTTATTTTCTGATGCTGGTATTACCAGGAGCAGGTGCTTTTCTCAAGTCTGGGAAGAAAGGGTTTAATCTCTCTGTGTCAAGAAGGAAATGGGGCTTGTAAAATCCTAGGATGTATAAAGGCACCTAAGAAGGCCTTGTATGCTCCCTGGACAAGTACACTGAAGGTACTTCCTAAAGAAGCTATTTTTCTGCCATTACCTTCCATAGCAAACACACCATCCTTCCAAAGATAGCAGGAGTGGGGAAGAGAGAGGGTGAACAGCGTGAAAGCCCCTTTTCAGGCCTGTCCACTCTTCCTTCCTGGTGTGTAGATGCTGGGAACAGGTCATGGTGTGTACCCTTTCACTAATCCTTTACACTGACCAGGATAGGGAAAGATCAGCAGAGGTCAGCAGGGATTTACTAATCTAAGCACATGCCTTCCTGTTGTCATGGAGATCTAACTCTTTCCATTTCTTTATTCAGAGTTTATTTAGTAGTTGTGTTACTCCGATGCTTGAGGTGTGGGGGGTTCTCTTTCTACCCTTGGCCTATTTATCTTTCTGTAGTGGGAATGTGCAGGAGCACAGACTGACTGGGGTTGTGAATGTTCACGGTTTAGGCTCCTCAAGATTCCTCTACCTCAGTTGTTATTGCACTGCTGTTCTCACCTCTGGGTTGTGAATTGCCTTTTTACACTTGTAGTGAGCAGGACAGGTGAAGTACACCCTGAGAAATGTCTTCTCCAGAAGCCTGCAGTGCCTATTTGTAAAAGATAGTACTCATAAGGAGCAAGATCTAAAATAGCATTGAAATCAAGGAACTGAATAACAAATCCACGCACAAAAGGTAGTTAATATGTCATGACTGGGTCATAATTTTGGAAGCGTAAATAAATACTCATGAGCATGAAGCAGTCTTTTCCCAAAGTGTATCAGTAAAAAAGGAGAATAATATGCCAGACCCCTGCCCTTTGCAACTTAACAGACAACTGCAGTGCTACACTGGGAAATGCAATGTGTAAACTCTTTTCTCCTCTGGGAATCCCTCACAGTAACAGGTTCTTGAAGACAAGAGTGCACATCCCTTTTCTCTGCTCAATTCATATCATGGGGAAACACTGTTGGGCATATGTGTAGCCTGGGTTACCACTGAAAAGCATTGTAGCTTCAGTCTGGAATTGTGCTGACTTTCTGGCAGAGAGAAGGTGAAGGTTGAGAAGAGTTGGACATAGGCAGACTTTATTCTCATCCTTTTGTCATCCTATTGCTTCAGAAAGCCTCACTTCTGATTGACCCAAAGATAGGGAAGACGCAATTCTTTTTATCATTGATGTTCCCAGAATTAATCTGGGTAAAGCTCCCAGTCTGACATCCAGTACCACTTTAGAGCTTACCTTCTTATATTGTTCCATTTGAATAATATAGTTAAAAGGCAATTGTCAAAATTGTCCTTCAGTATGAAGGAAACAAGGTAATCTCTGGGTTTATAACCCCAGTGCTCCCACTTCCATGCTGGAATTTTAAGTGACTGTTAAGGGTAGCTTTAAGATAGTTATCCGTGAAGCACTGAGCATCTTTCATGAGGTCAGGTGTATCCCTGAGGCATCCATCTGCTATTAACAGTTTCCCAAGACTCTGAAAAAGCAGACTTGTGAAAAGCAAACCCAAAAAATGGAAGCCAGTGAGTAATGCTAAAGCAGCATCTCAAGAGTGGTGAAATAATGAAATGACTGAAGCTCCTTGTCCTGTATATTGTCTTGGCAACTCAGAATTGGTCTCTCATAAAACCTTATGTCAGCAGTGCTAACATAATGTCAGCCTGGAGAGGGGAGGCTCTGAAAGAAGTTACCTCAACTCAACTCATGTAGTAGGGGAAATTGCCACTGAGATTTCACAGCACATGGGAGATAATGGAGAACAGATAAAGTTCAGAGTGTTTGTTTGCTTTTTAAAGAACAGAAACCTAGCTACAGCTTTTTGAGAACCTCCTCCTCCAGCACTGTCTTTGTCAGTTCCCCACAGCTCTCTCTACCAGTGCAGTGCAACAGCATCTCATTTTTACTGAGATTCCCCAGGACTCTGGGAGAGAGACAGTGAACTACTACCAGGGTGTCTTTGGTTGCCCAGCATTTTACTAATTTCTGATTTTATAGCTGGAAAACTCGCTGCTGCAACTGCCTTTTGACAAGCTTATTAGGAAAGGTATAAAGTATAAAATCTTTAAAGCCAATTACTAAAACAAAGCCTGATAATGCCACTTGTTTTCCTTAAAGTGATACAAAAGGTCACAAACCTCATCTCTTAGGGAAAATCTGTGTCAGCTACCTTTAAAGTGCAAAACCAGACCTGTCCTGACAGAGAGCAATGAATGCTTTATATGGGACTCTGTTAGCCTTTGAAGTTCCTCCTAATCCACTCCTAAATGCCTGGAACATGTTCTTCAAAGAAACCATAGTCTTCTCCAGTTTCATTTCAGAGTAGAGTTGCAGGATGGTATTACTGTAATATATTTTTATGCTTTTTATTTTTTTGCTTACAAGCATCACTGATTCATATTCTTCTTGTGAAATGTAAAGAAAAATTCTAGATGTCCTTGTTAATCGACCAACAACTACTTTTGTGACAATCTGTAAACTCTCATCATTCAGTGACTTTTTGACCTGATTTTCACCACTTTCATGAAACAGCATAGTCTGGATTACATGCTTTTGTGGTTTATATACTGCACTGCAGGAAAAGGTAATTTATTCAGTATTCTTATTAGCATTTTGTACATATTCATAGTGCTATTCACATTAGTATAATAGTGTATTCCAAATTAAGAGGAATTATTGTATGCCCTAGGATGGTTGGATGAAAATAACGAAATCAGAGCTAAAAACATCATGTGTTCTTTCTCAAGCTGGGTGGTAGTCTAGGTCTTAGGTACCCATTTAGTAGGCTGAATTCTTGCAGACTCTTTGCTTAACTTCCTGGAGATGTCACAAGTGTTGCACTCATTTCTCACTGCTGAAATCCCCCTTTCTGACATCACTCTGAAACAAATTGTTTTGAATTAGTGTCTCATCTATGGAATTACTTAGCCAGAAGTTTACCACTGCCACTGAAGGGATATTAGGGTTTTACAACATTTACACAGGGGCAAATTTTGTCCTTGGGAGGTATTCCAGTATTAGTAGGCATGCTGTGTACAGGGGAGTATATGATATAGTCTTGGAGTTAGTGGTGTTAACATGCCTGTGACCCCTTCTGAGTAGGGCAAATAAGTGGGTAATGCAGGAATTCAGCTTTGCTCTATATAGTCCTATATATAGCTAGCTATTCACCACAGATTATGAGTGCACCCAACTAGTTAACCACTGCTATTGTTCATGATCATAGTGAGTTTAGAGAACTGGAGTTCTCCCTATTACTGTGTTGCTGTTCTTCGGTAAGCCAAGAGGGCCCTCTGACTTTTTAATGAAGCTTGTATGTCTGCTTAACTTTGTAGCTAGCTGTAGTTCATCTCTGTGGTGTCTACAAGTTTATTTGTGACTATGGGGGTGCCAAATCTTTTTACAGTGGACAGGCATTAATGCTTAGTACAGATTCTTGAACATTGCAGTCCTTTGATGGACCAGAATAGAGAAGGTAGAGGAAGGTATGTCTGTTGTGAAAGTGTTAGAAAAGACAGGAAAGAGCAAAGGGATTTGTTGTTTATCTTTATTTACAGAAAACATTTAGACAGTACTTATTATGGAACCAGGAAACTATGCATGTAGCCTTTGAAATGGCTTTGGCCTGTCTACACTAGCAGTACTTAGTGATTCTGTTGAAATGTGGCTTCCCTTGCAGATGGGGTCTGCTGCAAGTCAGAGAAAGTTGTTCTGAACGTGCAGTCGACTTGGTCTTTTTTTTTTATCACAGACTGATTACCCATTAAGTGTACAAAGGCTCATATCTCCTGCCTAGGAAAGCTCTTTTGCAAATAGTTTCCTGGGCTCCCACTCTTAATTGCTGCAGAGATTCCAGGCAGATTCCGTCATCCTTGTTTTCTGCCTGACTGGGAATCTGAGAATAAAAGGGTTGATGGCAGAATAATGAGATTGCTGGACACTGCAATGCTCAGCAGCTCTCCTCAGCATCACATGAGAGAGGAATGGAGGGGTGGGCAGTAGAGATGATGCTGGGAAGAGAAAGGGCTGTCTAAATCCCTGAGCACGCTCCCTCCCCCATCAACACTGCCTCTTAAGAGAAAAACTTAGAAACACTGCAGTCTTTTGGTGGGAGGAATTTAGGAGAGGTCAGGGCAGGGGCAGGCTTTTGTAAACCAAAGTCTCTTCTAAATCCCTTTCAGGGCCTGAAGTCGGATGCCTCCACCTTCAGGTACAAAGAGACTGAGGAGTTGATGGGGCAACGAGCTGATAGAAAACCAGTGACACAGATTAACTACTGGGTGTGTAGAAGGTGCATCAGAGCAAGGCAAACATGACCAAAAATGGGCTGGGATAATGATGGCATGAATGAAAGAATGTGTAAGGTCAGCGGAGAAGTGATGCTGCGGTGTGTCATCCTGGCAAATCCTTAGCATGGAGCATGGCACGAAAAACATTCTCAACTACCAGTAATGCGGTGAGGCCCAAGGCTAGAGGGCTGTGGGTAGTGTCAGAGAACTGCCTACTCTCCACCTGCAGTTCTGTGGAGATTCCCAGAGGCTGAGTCCTGACACTAGCTGTCCCACAGTTACATACAGAAGCCAGCAAAAAAGGGCACAATAGCATCTAAAAAACCAAGGTTAAATGCTAATGATTGCTTGACTTCCAATGCTAGGCAAGGTCAGAATTGTCTCACCAGAAGCAGTAGCTATTTCTCAGATACCATTTGCTATTTCATGAGCTTTACCTCTGCTTTGGGGACAGTTTTGAGAGACATTTCACTAGAACAGCCCCTTGCAGTGTGGAATTTAGGTGGCCAATCTCAGAGTTGTATGTGATTATTGGCAGAAGAACTTCTTTAGGGCTATGAATGCTGACTGATAAAAGATCTCTTTTCTCAACAGGAACTTCATACTCTGAAAATGATAGCAGCTGTTCCTTATCCCCCTGTGAAAATGGTGGGAGCTGTAAGGATTTGGAAGAGGGTTATGAGTGCACCTGCCCCATGGAGCCTGTAGCCTACATGGGCACAAACTGTGAACTCCTCTATGATGCATGCGTTAAACATGAGTGTCCTGGCCATAGGATGTGCAACGGGACTCCAGGATTCCTGGAATATGAATGCATCTGTATGCCTGGCTTCACAGGTATTGATTGTAACATTAATATTAATGAGTGTGAGAGCAACCCTTGTAAAGATCCTCCTTTTGAATGTGTAGATAGTGTAAATGGATACACCTGTAAATGCCAAACGGGACTGAATGGAGAAGGCTGCCAAACAGAAAGCTCTGTGTGCTCTAGCGACCCCTGCCTAAATAACGGGACATGTGTCGAGGGTCCTGGGGACTATACCTGCATCTGCCAGCCTGGCTTCACCGGGGCCAACTGCAGAGACAACATTGATGAGTGCGCCTCGAAGCCCTGCCAGAACGGAGCCATCTGCCGGGACAGGGTGAATGAGTATAGCTGTTTCTGTGTGCCGGGGTTCCAAGGATACAACTGTGAAATAGACATCAACGAGTGTGCCTCCCGGCCCTGTAGGAACAATGGCACCTGCCTGAATGAAATGGATCACTATTTGTGCGAGTGCGTCCCCGGCTACACAGGTACCTTTCATGCTCATGTACTAGCCGGGTGGTTGGGTTATGTCTTGCTGTTCAAGGAGTTCCATAATTTCCCTGCTACTCATGTGTCTTGTAGTGTTAGTAGCTGTCCTGAAAAGTTGTTGTTTTACAGCTAGGAGACTAAATCTCTGCTGCATAACTTGTATTTCTGGAGTGTTCGGTACTGTGTGTGAGTAATGGCATAGGGTTTGTTGTTGCAGCTTCCGAGTAATAGCTGAGGCTTTCATTTCCATGGATAGTGTGGGTGTTGAAAGACATGGGTCAAAGAGTGGAAGTAGGTGGACTGAGACTTCAGTAGTAGGTACAAAATAGATGTGATTAGCTCTCAGTATAAAATTAAAGGAGATATACAAGAAAAGACACTTATTATCAGGAAACATATACTTAGTATTTCCAGGTCTAACTTACCTGCAGGTCTAACTTACCTCTTCCTGTCTGGCCTGTCCTGTTCTGCAGGTTCTTTGTCCTGTCCTACAGGATTTCTCTGGGGAAAGTAGCCTTTTTGGGCTAAAGTGGCTTTTAGTTGGAGATTTCTTTTTCCAATTTTTTCATGCCTGGCAAATGGTTTCTTTGGCATTTAAAATAAGTATCTCTTTTGTGTGCATCTGTGCTAGTGGTAGCTCAAAGAGTAATCTGCACCTGTGAGTTATCTGTGAGAGAAGCAGTGTGGGGTTCTCCTTTCTCCAGCCCTGCTTATCGGGGTGGAATGCAGTTGTATTGCACCCATATCTGCCTGGTACCACCTAGCGCATGAACTTTCTTAGCCTTCCTCATTGTCACAGACTGAAGTATTTTAAGAGTTAGGTTGTTGTGAAGGAATGCTGCTGATTACCCGTGCAATGAGAAGTTAAAATATCAGGAATGCAGTCCCTGATGCTGACTCACTCTGATAAAAATGAACAGAGATGAAGGAGGGAAAAAAGGCAGAATTTCTGTGTAGGCCTTAAGGTCACTACTCATTTAGAGTATCAAGCATAATTCTGTGCAAACCAGTTTCTGTTTTATCTTTGTGCTGAACTCTTAATTCAGGATTGTGGGATTCTCCTGCCAAGGAAGTGACAAAATGACCCAGGCAGCTGGAGGAGCTTGTGCTCCAGGTTATTCTGGTGTCAAGTGTAAGGCTTTGCCTTATCGTCTAGTGCTTTATCCAGAGGTTCTAGCATCATGGGCTAGCAAGGCCTGGTTGTTTCCTTGTGCTTGCAGCTGGAATTTGGGTGAAGGAAGTTTTGTGTGGGTATTGAGGGGTTTGAACCAGCAGATTAGGGGCCCTGCATTCCATCAGGATTAGGATAGCCATGTCCAGTGTGCAGTGTGCCTTTGCCAAGAAGGGGAGATTAGATGGATTGGCAGGTGCCACTGTAATGACTAAGGTTTGGAGGTGATGCCAGGCCATGGACAGCTCAAAGAGGTGGAATATAGTATGGTAAGATAATTACATTGAAGATGCTCAGGAGGTGTTATTCTGCTAAGGAAAGTTGAGACTTAAGACCAAATATGCGTGATCTGCTGTTATTCTTGACTAGTAGTATTGGAGCTAATCACTAATCTTTAATAGCATTTCCTAATAAAATTACCAGTATCTAGTGTCACTGTAATTAGCATTTTGCACTGCTTTAATGCTTTTCTCCTAGGTATCTCAAAGCAAGTTACAAATATTAGTTAAAGAAAAGGAACAATATTTTGAAGGAGCAGGTAGAGATCCTTTTTCCCATACCCAAAATACATCTGCCTCTGATGTATTTTGGATCTGATTAATAGCAACTGGATCTGATTAATAGCAACACCACACAAGTGAAGTGCACTATGTCTAACTAAAACTGTAAGAGCTATATATCATATACAAATAACAGACTAGCAGAGTGTTTTCTTTCGGGCCATCCCTGTCCTCCCTGCCCTGAAAGGATCCCAAACTAAAACAGCTATCATTAGATTTTTAAGAACTGTATGTAAGATCAAGATTATGCCTTACTCAGAAACTGGATGTTGTTTGTGAAATACTGACTGATTGACTACTTAAGCAAACCTGAAGGAAAGAGGCTAAAGCTTCCTAAGTACTGGAAACTATTTCTAATTTCGATAGAAGACTTAAATCCAAAAGTCTAGGTAAAATAACTTTGCACTAAAAATTAAAGATCCTAACTTGTAAGAATCACATACTGTTCACGAACTCCCAATACCTTTTTGGCAAAATTAGAACAGATCATTATAGTAGCCAGTTTGGGTTGATAACATGGCTTTTGTGATTCCAGCTCAGAAGTCCAGGCAGCACAGGTACGCTTTTCTGGATTTGTAACACGGATCTTTCTCTGTTTTTTAACAAAGGGGTGAACTGTGATGCTGAAATAGATGAATGTGATTCAGACCCTTGCCAGAATGGGGCCCTGTGCAATGATCACATTGGGTTTTACACTTGCACCTGTGCACCAGGTTACCAAGGAATCCAATGCGAGGTGGACATCAACGAATGTCTGAGCCAACCATGCCAGCACAACGGGACATGCCGTGACCTCATTAACAGGTGAGAAATCACTGGGTTTTTAGGCAGTTAGATACGGGGACTGATCTAAAGGCCTACTTAGTGTAACCTGTGAAAATCAGAGTAGAAATCTGTGGGAGGGATTGCATTTGGTTAAATGTACATCCCAGTGGTCCCAGTGGCAGTAACTGAGTGTTAGCACTAAGCAAGAAGGCCTCTCCTGCTAGCAGAACTCCTAGGAAATGTAAAGAAAGGTAGGAAAAGATTCCTGGTATTGCTTCCAGATGACATAGTAGATAGAAAAGGAAGTGATATGCAGTGCATGAACAACAAAGGCAACTTCTGAGAACATACCTGTGTGGCTGAATTTACCTTTTCACAGGTAAGGTGTGAACACAGAGGCTGCTGAGGGTTGTCTATTTTGTCATCAGTGATGCCTGTTCGTACAGATGGAACTGCCTTTTTCCTCTGGCCCTCAAGTGGGCTTGAGGACTGACAGCTGAGCTCCATTTGCTTTGTCCTCATACTAGCCTCTGCGGTCAAATTAACAGTTTATGCATTTCTGTGTTTTGCTGCCCCACAGCTACCATTGTGACTGCAGTGACACAGGCTTTGAGGGGGACCACTGTGAGTTGGATATCCTGGAGTGTGCCTCTGAACCCTGTCTGAACAGTGCCACGTGTGTGGAGGGAATCAAAACCTACAGCTGTGCCTGCTGGCCAGGTAGGTTAGAAATCTGTTTTGCTGTGCTGGCATGTGGACACACTGCAATGGAGAGCATATGCTAAAGTGCCAAGCTGAAGAAGGAAAGAATTAATGATCATACTGCATGATCCAGTGTGACTTTTCACTATGTGAAACTGGCTGCCGTTGCTGCCCTTTACAGGCTATCCCAAGATCCAATTGCCCCCATTCTTGGGAAGTGCAAGCTGATTCTTAACCACAAAATTCTTGTTCTCTTTTCTGTCTTCTTCCATTGGGTGTTTTTCTACCATGAGGTAATACTTTCCTGCAAATAAGTTATTTGGCTCCTGTGGAGAAAGGAGAAAGAACCTTGGGACTCCCTGCTAGATGAGCTTCAGTGTCTTCTGGGTCTTATTCTCACCTTCAAGGCAGGCACAATATTTGGGAGACTAGTTCCAGTGAAGTTGTGCATGGTGTTGACATTGATGTCTCCTGGCAGGTTACACAGGGCAGCGCTGTGAAGAGGATGTGGATGAGTGTGCAACAGATCCCTGTCACAACGGAGGTGTATGCTTTGAGCGGTCCAACCAAACCTATTATGGAACACAACCTGACTTCCCCAGTAACTTCAGCTATAGCCAAGCAGCTGGTTTCCTCTGTTGGTGCCAGCCAGGCTTTGCAGGTGAGCTACGCAGTAATGTTCATCCTGTCTGCACCAGATAGCTGCTGCATGGTTGGAGTGGATAGAAATGAAGCAATGTTATCTGTGCAACAAAAACACTTAGTGACTGGAACGTCAGGGTGGGTGGCAGCCTGGTGCATCAGGAACATGCTTCTGTTCACACACTGTAGGAATATGTTACAGGCATCTGTCCAGCAAGCCTGTCTCAAGGCTGAGGCAACACCCTCTGCACTTTCCAAATGCTTTGATGAATGTCCTCTGGCTTCACAGATGCTAAGGTGGTTTCTCTTTGACAGTCTCTCCTGCATATGGCAGAATTTATCCCTACAGGGTATCTGTGAAACTCCTCTTTAGAGGAAATTAATTCCCTGGAGTCACAGATAACTATTCTAGGTGTTTCCCTGATGAAACTACTCTCATGACAGCAAAGGTATAATTAGAGTGGGTAGGAGAAGAGAAGGGTTCTTGATATCTTGCTCACTCTTGGAGCTCTGTGGATGTTCAGCTGAACCAGCACCCCTTTCCCTAGTTTATGAATAGGTATAAAGGCTGGATTTAACAGCTGGGGAAATTCCCTGGTGCCCGGGAAAACAAAAATACTTTATTCTTTTCTGAGAGAAAGATGAGAGTCTGATCCACTATTGCACAGATGGGAATGGTTCAGAAGTTCTGATTCTGCCACTGCTCCCTGATTTCATGACACTGGGAAATGGTTTGACCTTTCCGTACTTGCCCTGTAGTTCAAGAAATTCTTTTGCATTTTTAGATGATAGAAAAGAAATGCAAAAAATATGAATGCAGTTGTCATTCAGATTCTTTCCTTCACTGATGCATGTGTGCAATTAAGATGCCTATTTGTGTTTTCACTTTGAAGGGGAGACCTGCTTTACTAACATTGATGAGTGTGAGTCCCAGCCATGTCAGAATGGAGGGATCTGTGAGGACCTGACTAATGGCTTCGTTTGTTATTGCCTACCAGGTTACTCAGGTAATGATGGTGAAGGGGGTGGCTGGAATCAGATCCTTCTGGTTAACTGATGGTGAGATGCTGTATTACCGCAGGGTAGAGTTCCAGTGCTGGACTGCCCAGGCTGCTGAGTAGGGCTGAGAGGAATTTTGGGGAGTGTGCTAGTGGTGCAGCAGGGTGTCTGCAGTTCCGGGTTCAAGTGCCACGGGAAAGTGATGTGATTTTGGTCAAGTAAATTGATAGACTAGGAACTAGATTTTGAGACATGAGATCAACTATGTGGAAGAGTCTAAGATCAGAGTATCTAGGGTATCTGTATCCTGGAGTGAAAGTTCACTGAGGAACTGTGGGGGTTTTTATATAGGTACTATGAAGGTGATCAAAATCAGCCTTCACATAAAAAAAGGGGTGTTTAACATTCTCATTTCACAAGGTAGGTACTGACTGTAGCAGATCACCAGCACATAAACCATCTGTAAAACATCTCCGTTCCCTGACAACCCCTGGATGATAAGAGCCAGTGATTTTTGTCTGAAGGCAGTAATCTGCTATGTTAGGAGGTCAAAAGGTCTTTGTCATGTGAGCAAATGAAGCCTTCTCTATTTACAAGGGAATGGGAGTCTGGATTCTTACACAAATGCCCTGCCTGACCCTAATGGGTCTCGGTTTTCCGGCTGAGAAGCTAGGCTGTAGTGAATGTTGCACATCAGATCTATTGGGAAGGTACACTGCTAACTGATACTAAGCCTCATCTTGGTTTAAACTATTAGTTTTCAGTCTTCTGCACCTTTAAATTCCATGTGTAATCTATTTTGAGCAATTTAACACCAAAATGTAGTTTATAAGAAAAGTGGTCCCCAGCACAATCTTTATTTATGTATTTTTGAGGTGGATGTTAGCTTTCTGTAGTGTTACTAGGCTGCCATCTCGTGGGAAGAATAAAAACTTGAAGCCAGAAGAAAACCTTGTTCATTTAGCTTCTCAGAACAGCAGGTAGCAGTATTCCAGAGACTGTCTTAGGCTTTCATTGCACGTGGAAGTTTTCTGTTTTCCTTCTGTGGTCACAGTGGTTATGTTGGTGTAACTCTGAAGCAGCTCTTTTCCTGGGAAGACCCGTTGGACAGGTCCTTTCACTCCCAGAATCTCAGATCATCTCCTGGTTAACATCTTCTGTAACTGGGCTGGATTCTTTGTGGGGTTTTCTGCTCTATCTTGTTTGCTTTGGATTCCTAATTTATGCTAGGCCAAGATAAATTTGCTTTTGTAGATGAGGCCTTTGAAAATAAGCTTTTATCTAAGCTTTTTATTCCTGCTTTCCAGGGTAGTTACAAAGCTGTACTTGTGAACTGAGATCTTGTCCAAAGAGATGGTTTAAAGTTTATCCTACTTGTCAGAATTCCCACGCACAGATGTGCCCTGTTCTCTTTTCCTCCTTCAGTGCTCCAGCACCCTCACAGAGTTCAGAATTTCATTGTGCTTTGCCAAACTGCAGATCTGTTTAATCCTTTCCAATTCTTAGTGTGCTCATGGGCAGAAAAGCTGACAGAAACACAGGATGATGGGCAGAGGAGTGCTAGAGTTCATTCTGTTGCATCAAATTTGGGTTCATTAGTACTTGAAGGGGATTAGAAGCAGGTTGCTCTTCTGGATATTGCTTTTGGTAAAGGACTTTGTCTCAGCTGAGGTAGTTCTGACACATTAACACAGTGGAAGGCTGGGAGCAGTCTGCAAGATCAGTGTGTGTGGAGGAGTGAAGCTGACAAGGAAATAATAGCAATTAATCTCCCCTCCTTTGTCAATTAATCCTAGTACAGTCATGCTGGGTAAACAGCTTATTACTTCATATTAGGATCACAGAACAACTTTGTGAAGCTTCCCATAATGTTTCTGTTCAAAACACATTTCTGTGGCAGCTTAGATCTGCCATGAACTTGGGTTTAAGCTGCCTCTGCTGATTAAAGTGAACTTGCTACTCTGCTGAAGAATGCTTTCTGGGGGCGGCAGGGGTGCGTTCTGTATTTTTTTTTCTTCAGTCTGAGGAATTTGGGGAGTGTTGGGATAACAGTGTGAGTCAGGAGAAATTCTTTGCAAATTGACTGCCTCAGAGCTGTCTCAAGCTACAGCAGTGCAGGGAGATAAGCCAGCTCTCTCTGAAATGTAGTTGTTGCAAAAGTGGTGTCTCATTTCTTAGAGACCTACACAATAGGTCCTGAAGAGTCTGTTCAGTGCATCAGTTTGTGCTTTGGTAGAGGTTGTACCCTAAGAAGGTGTTAAGTATGTGTCAAAAGATTGCTTGGGTACTAAATGAAGTGGGAAGGAGAATGAATCTTGCATGATCTTGGAAATGATGTCAACTGTGGTCAAGCAAAAAAAGCATATTAGGAAAAGTCTGTCCTAAAATTAATTCTTTGTAGGAATGGTTTCAGTCCATCATGGACTATTATACCTCCGTTTGGAATGGGAACTGATTTTTAACCTGCAAGAATGTAATGACTTAAGTGGAAATGGCTCATTCATTCTTTAATAACTAATTTAAAGTGGCCTGAGCACTCACTTCTATTTCCACTTCTGCTGAAGTTGACTTTAGAAAGGCAGCTTCGTAAACCCCAGTGCTGAATGAGAGGGGAAGAGCACCATCAGTTCAACTGCAGGCACCTCTTGGTAGTGGCACCTTGTGATCCTGGAAAGTTCTGAGCTGTTTTGCATGTGGCTGAGGAATGCTTGTACTTTAATTAGAAATCAGAAGGTGATGTGGTGGTAAATGTGGGAGGGATTGCGATTGTGAATGTGTCTCAATGTAATTGGAGTGCTTATTGACAACTGTTCAGCTGTAATGGCTTTGTCAATTGTCCTTAAAGAAGCAGGATACCTTCTGTGTAACTAGCTAGTAATGGTTATTCTGTCAGAAGTGATAGCCCAGATCAAACGGGCTTGAATTCCTGGGTGGTGATGGAGTGAATGGGAGATGCCTCTTCCTTCTTACCTCTTTTGGATAAGTTTATTTTTTTTACGCAGGTATTCCTGATGCACGATTTATTTTAGAGATATAGCCTCTACAGAGGGGGCAGCTAAAAGGTTAAGCTAGTAAAGAGGTAAGAGCACTGTTACCCCTTCAACAGAATATGTTTTGGTAAATATAGCTGAAGGGAGCTAGGGAACACTTGTGAGACCCCTCCTCCACCTCTGCCTGCCTTCTCTTTTCCTTCCGCATTGCGTCTCTCTTCCGGAGGGATTTAACCTTCTCCAGTCTTCAGTTGTTACACTTGACTGTCTCAAGAGGTGGTTGAATGGGCTCAAGCTGCCCATTTGTTTTCTCTTGAACAGTGACAGAATGGTCATACTAGCTAGCAGAGACAAGAATTTATAGCCTGTGCTGGGCTAGGGCTGTGTGTGCATAGGACCCAGATGTGACAACCTGAGAAGTTTTAACTCCAAACACACACTCACTGTATCCCTCCCACTTAAAATATCTGTAAAACTGACTGGCATGTTTGGATTGACTGAAATGAAGAAAATAAAATAGCTACAAGAGTTGCTGGAATACTTTCTTTAATATCTTAAAGTGATACTGCTAATGCAGATTCCAGACTCAGATGTGGGAGGTTTTGTTTGCTTGGATCTGACATTGATACTAACAGAGACTCCAAGTTCATGGAAAAGCTCCCAAATAACATTTCTTCACAGAAAGAAGAACCTTCTCTGGGCTCCTTACAACCTGAAAGTACAATTCTGCCTCCAGGAACTTTTACAGTATGAAAGTAACCACATTTAAAAAAAAAAACAACAAAAAAAACCCCACAACAAAAACCCAGCAATCCAGAACCACAGAGTAAAAAATAAGATTGCAACAGCTAATTTTATAAGGTTGCTAATGAGGAAAGAGAGAGTTTTGATACTACAGTCCCATGTTTGGACCAGTACAGCTAGCATAATGCAGGGAATTTCCTTCCATTCTTTTTGACTTCATGAAACAGATTGTTGTAGTTAAAGCTTGAGACTTCTCTTTGTGCATATTGCAGTGGAAATGCATGTGCTCACAAATGCGAAGAATAGGGCACATTGGAGGAAGGAAACTACATGAAGTGGTGGTCCCTGGTTAAGTCAATTCTGAATGTGTGGCAGAGGCCAGGTTGCACTTTGCATTTGGAACTGTCGTTATTTGTAGTTTGGATATTACATGGTGGTGAAAATGGAGCTTTTTGGCTTAGCTCATACAAAGAAAAATCCATATTTTTGCCTTATGTGTGGAATTTGGCAGATTCACCTGGGAGGCAACAAGGGCACAAAAGTCTCTCTTCACTTTTTACTGCTGTAGCTAATGCTGTGGATACTGCAGGGAATTACTGTAATGCACTGAGCGAGGATACACTGTGAGCACACATTCTTCATGTCAGCACTGACAGAGGCCAGCTGGGGAGGTTTAGAGCAGGGCTGGATTAGGTCTCACTACAGCGCAGGTCTCTTTTATATTGGCTTGGTTTCATCTCCAATCCTTTCTGTCTGACTGGCATCAGGGAGTGCTTACACACCTTCTGCCGTTTCAGTCCAGCCTTTTTTGTAATTCTTTCCCCCTCTCCACCCCGGTTCACCCCCAGTTTTTTTCCCTTTACTGTCACAAATGTCCACAAGGAGTCGGCCATGAAATCTGTGCTGATTGGCGTGATCCTGAAGGGAATTTTTCTGCTAGCAGGTAATGAGATCTATACAGTAATTGCAGCGTGTCCTGAATGTTTGCGTGCCTGCCCCGGGCAGGGAGCTGATTGTGCGATTGGTGGTAGCTGGAGGCATGGGAAGGATCAGGAATTGACTAGAAAGGAAGAATGTTTTTATTTTGAAGAGACCTAAAGTTTTGTTTTGGAAACTTTCGGGCCAGGAATTTCCTTGTTGCTGCAAGATGAATGCGGAGCTGTCAGCATGCTCCATGTGCATCTTTGCTCCGATTCTGCCTTGCCCTGTGCAGTGACCAGACCTTAGGGTGTTCCGAGGCATGGGGCCTGGCTTTGTACTCAGGTGTACTCTGTAAACACACAGATGTCTCCCTGGTAGTTCTGTGAAACCTTAGTTTTCCTTTTTACGGATGTTTTCCGATTTTTATTTTAATGCTTTAAAACTCCTTTATTGAGAAGTAGTTTTTGTTTTAACTCAAAGGACAAACCCTTTGCTGGCCTATGCACTTCTCCATCTCCTCCCCCACCGTCTCCTTGAGTAGCAGTGCACGGTGGGAGAGAGGTCAAAGCAGTGTGTTGCCATGGAAATGGCAGTAATTGTGCAAATATAATTGTGTCGGGGTCCGTTTGTTGCGGCTAATTCTCTCTCCCCCCCTTCTCCTTCCCCTCCTTTTTTCTTTTGATAGTAATAATACAAACCCTAATTAGGATGCACCATGGAAAGGTTGCTAGGAATTCAGCTGCCTTAAGGGAGAGGACAAGCCGGGGCTGGCCCCAAAGCCCCACTGAACTCATATGTTTCCAGCTTGGGCCCGTGAATAGACCTTGTCCTTCAATATTTCTTTTGCTATATGACAGCTAAATCAGAATATCTCTTTTTAGGAGTGCTTATTCTTTTAGCATTATATATCTGTTGAAGTATATGATTCTTTCACTGGATAAATGAATCTTTGCTTATTAATAGCAGTCGGTAAATCATTGTCTTCATTCAGGGAATGGCAAACTGTATGAATTTGGCTAACACTTGCATCTGTGAAACAAGACTTCTCACCACATCAGTAACACCTTAGAACGTGGTGAATAGATTTGTGCTTGAAAAGACCACAGGCTGTTAAAGCTCAGTGACTTCTGAGTGCCTGTTTCTGACCCAGCCCCTGTGGGTTGTTAGCTTGGGACTGTCAGCTTAAACACTGCTAAATTAACTGGAATGTTTGAAAATACTTGTCTCCAGATAGCAGCTTTTTAAATAGCACTTGTCTGATTTTCAGATAACAAGTTCCATTGGTTTGCATTTGTTATGCTTTAACTAGATAAGAAACTCTTTAAGCATTTTGAAGTCTCCAGAGGGTGTAATGAATCAGATTGGTAACATTGCTCTTACTAGTGATAGTTCAAATAATAGTAAACATTTGAGCTGAGAAATTTAGAGAGAACAGAGAAGACTGCATAAGAGTAACTTGTTTTTGTCAAATGGAGTCATCCCTCCCTTTTATTTTTTTCTGTAATGGCCTATGGCAAAACAATATTTTTTTCTGAAGCAAGGAAAAGTTCCTTTATTTTGCTGACATCACCTCCTTCATTTACACTGTCATCTGCAGCTAAACCCCAAATTACAGACCCCTCCACTGAGCAGAAATAAGCATCTAGAAAGCAATATGCAACAGAAGTCTCCTTCTGCCTTGTTTTGTTGTAATTGAAGAATTTGACAAACCAGAGATGTTCAAACAGTTGGCAAAAATCATTGGTGATAACAAGAGGAGAGAGGGCAAGAGGTGGCTGTTGAGGAGTTTGGTTGCTGTGAAAAAGGAGTTAGGAGTTAGGATTTAGAGATGTAGCACTGGGTAACTGTGTAGCAAGAGGTGATGTTGGCTTCCAGGAAAAAGAAATCTTGTTAGTCACGTTTTTAGAGCTCTTGCACAGTCTCCTTTGTTAGAAAAAGTTTGTTTTAAAAACTGCTCCAAATTAAAATCTGGCACTGCACTGGCTTCCAGGAGGGAAAGAATACATTAGGTGTTTCATAGGCCCTTTCCCTCGCCTGTTTTAGTCCTGTGAAGGCTGACTGCTGCCAGAAACAGTGATGGTGACAAAGATGATGCTTGTGGTTTTGGTTCCTCTAGGAAGAGCTGCCTTCCTCCCTCTGCTACTGAGCAGTTCCTTTGCCTGTTTGTAAGCTGTGAGGTTAGACAGCAGTGTGTAAAGACCTGAAGTGTCAGCTTATTCTTTCCACCCATTTCAAACATTTCAAACAAAGAAATCAAACCAGCCGCATCCCCTGGGAAAGCCTGGGAAGCTTGGTGTTTAATTAGCCACCAGCCTGGGGTTGTGCACTCACCATAGGGAGTAATTTGCCGCCTGGAGTGAAACGCTCACCCCACAGGTGTCAGCCAAGGGGTGGGAACAGCCTAGGCAGGTGTTCCTGCCTGTTCCATGGGGAGAGCACACTGGCTGGAGGAGACGTGGTCAGGAATGTGACACGGGGAAATGGGGCTTTCACCCTGCCTCCCAGCCTTCTCAGAAATGCAAAAATTCATGGCATCTCTCCTTTTGTTACCGAAACCAATGTTATCTTCTCCTCACTACCCTGGTAAATGTCAACAGCTCTGATCTGAAATAAGCAACATCTCAAAGATTTGGGACTATACCAGATCTGTCTTTCTAATGGCATTCAGCAGCCCCTCCCCTTAAATCTGACTTGTCTCTTACCGTTTTGAGAGCCCTCGAATCCTCTAATAATTCAGAACACCCACCCCACATAGTCCTACTGCTCTATGGATTTTTCTTAATTCCAGTTGAAGTCTTCCCACCTTCTCCCAGACTGGGATTCTCTAGGTCCAGAGATGTCCATTATACTCTTCCAACACATTTCCTTCAGGTGTGACCATAGCTTTTTGCTGAAATCTTAATTCTGTCCTTGCTGCTTCCTTTACAGGTGAGATCACACCCCAGGTTCTGTGTGCTGAACAAGCCTGGCATCAATAGCTGGAGAGTAAAAAGGCTGTGCTGGGGTAGTATTAGCAACTCTGAATCTGTCCATCAGCTGAGCTCTTCACGGCAGAGTAACTGGCCAAATTCAGTGCTTTTCCATAGGCACTATGTAGCAGTTCTCTTCTAGTTTATGTCAGCAGAGAGCTAAGTCCTAGAGGAATCAGAGATGATGTTGCCTGCAGAACAGCTCTAGCATAGACAGAAAGTGAAGAATTACCAGAGCCTTCAGTTTCTCTCTCAGGGCTTCTCAGAGCTCCATAAGTGCTATGTGCCTGCACTGACACAAACTGACATTTTGGAGCTGGAAGCTGGTGTTGAGTCTTCGCCTCTCTGCAGGGATAGCTCTGGTATCAGCAACCCAGCACTGGGGCTGAAAAGAGCAGAGCGACTTGCTTAGACAGCAGGGTACTAGGCGTTTGTGTGAGACTGCCTGTGAGGCATTGCTGGGGAGTGAGGGGACAAACCATCAAGGCATGTATTCAGGAAGCATGTATCCTTGCTAGGGTTTTTTTTTATCACACATCAAGTCCAGCTCCAGTGCTCCTAATGCCCCATCTCCCCGCATCTCTTCCCCTCAGGCAACTCTCTAATCTCTTTGACATGCACATTCTGTCTAGTGGCTTTTCTTTACAAATGTCTTTTGTGTTTTGATTCCCCTCCTTTGTGTGTGAATTCCTTCTTTTTCTTTCTGCTGTCCTCGTTGTGCTTGCTGGCTAGATTCGGCGTGTAATGCTATTAGATTGGGATAATCCATGCTTGGTTTATCTGTGTGACTGTCTCTAAAGATTAGTGAAAACCAATGTTATGAGCTAGATAAAGTGAACTGGTTCAGAAGGGCTCTTCTGTCGCTCTGGAGATGCTCAGGAAAATGACAGCAGATTTTCATTAACCAGATTTGAGTGTAATGTCCTGTAATTTACTTGAGCCCTTTTGGGATCTGTGTGTCTCGAGGAGACAGAAGAGCTGCAGTGCAGTACTTTTTACCCAGTTTCCTTCTGCAGGACTGGACAGAACTGAAATTAGCTTAGTGCAAGTGTGACAAAGTGCCTGTGGAGCACATTTTGGTTGTTGTTTGGTAATGAATCGAGTTTTGTGAGTGTTTTACAACCGGAGGGTCATCTGGGAATATGAATTTTCTTAACTGAGGCTTTCCAATAACTCCCTATTTTAATGCTGTCTGCAGCAATGGTGTCTGGAACATGCTCTAGTCAGATCTATAGGCTTAATTTGGGTTTCAATGTACCAACCCTATTATGAAAGAAGTATAAAATCCTTGTCTGTGCTGTTTTGTCCCTTTAATATCCTCTGCATATTGGTTACCTGTGGTGTTTGAGATTGTCTGGGAGAGGAGTCTGCTGGATGGTGTAGGCTGCTTTATAGATAGCACCTTCTTTGCAGCATCTGGGAGGACAGCACCAAAATATGTTTTTCTTGCTCTTAATGTCAGTGGTAGGCCACTCTGTAGTGAGCATGTGGCTTCTTGCTGTCAGTTCTTGGTCTTTTGGTGGTTTCCAGTGGCTTAGAGAGCAGCAGTGCTGGGGAGGGCAGTCTGTGCCTGGCAGGCTTGCTCTGGGGAAGGGAGTTACAGTCACCTGCAGTCAGATCCCGTCTCTAAATCTTTTTCGCAGGTGTGGAATGTGCTGTTAACATCAATGAGTGTGAGGAGGGTCCCTGCAAGAATGGAGCTGTCTGTGAGGATGGCATTGCTGACTATACCTGCCACTGTGCCCCTAGCCAGGATGGCATTTTATGGGGAGGGAAGAACTGCTCTGTCAAGCTCACTGGGTGCCAGACGCACGACTGCCAAAATGAGGCCTTGTGCATCCCAACTTACCAAGCTGAGAGCCACGGCCACCTGTGCCAGTGCCAGCCTGGTTTCTATGATGCCACATGCTCCACACCAACAACGTTTTCCTTTGCTTCCAGAGGGTATCTCCTCATTGAGCTGCCCGTGAACAATCAGAGCAGGAGGGATGTAGGAGGAGATCAGCTTGCCAGCGTCTCCCTCCGTTTCCGAACCACGTTGCCCAGCGCTGTCCTTTTTTACCGAGGCCATGAAGCTGAATACTTGTTCCTGGAGCTCTTTGATGGCATTCTGCATGCAGGTCTGAAGAGGGAGGATGTTGGGTACACACTGCTCCTGGAGGGGCTGAGAGTTGATGATGGCCAGTGGCATAAAGTCGAAGTTGTTCTGCACCGTACTGTGCAGCTAAAGCTCTGGCATGACTCTTGTGAGGCAGGTGTCTGCCTGCAGAGCTCTCCCATCCCAGATGGCACTGCTTTGATCCCACAAGCCTTCTGGAACTTGTATGTTGGAGGTGCTGATGATCCAATGGCCAAAAACACACAGAGCCAGCAAGGCTTTGTTGGCTGCCTGGAGGACTTTCAGGTAGATGCTGAAGCTGTGCTTCCAGAGGATCTGTCTGTGGATGAGTCCTCCCCAGTGAAGCAGGGCTGTGACCGCACAGAGTGGTGCCTCTCCCAGCCCTGCTTTCATGGAGGGCTGTGTGTGGACCTCTGGGCAACCTTTAGGTGCGACTGCTCCAGGCCTTATGGAGGCCCAGCTTGTATATACGGTAAGTGCCACATGATTTACATCTGCCAGCTCCTCTTGTCAGTTGGTGCTTCAGAGATACTAGATAGGCATTGATCTAGCTGTGGAAGTAGTATTTGATATGTGACCAGTGAGAAAACTGCAGCAGAACACTGTAAATAAAATTCTCATTGATCCCTTTCCTGTCACCTGCTCCTGTAGGAGTGATTGTCAGTTTTGTGATGCAGATATTATTCCTTGCTGAGCCAGAGGCTCTGCCTTCATCTTTGTATCGGATTTGTGTAAATCCAGGAGGGCAGGGGAGTTGTTTTATTGTTCTGCTGTGAAAAGTTGATCTAAGTTGAGGATGAATAGGAATGTATTGCTTTATAGATAAAATTCAAAGTGTTAAAAGAAGTTCTTTGACAATTTTGAGTTAAAATAATCTATTTGCCTTTTTTTGTTTTTGCAAGGCTTATATGAATGGTTCCATTTTTTTTTTTTTGGTTTACTCTTGAGTCCTAAACATGGCAAGTTGTTCTGCAGTTACCCAACTTATGCATTTTAAAAGCAACTTTGTAGCTTGAAAGTCCTTGAGTAAATCTGTGAGTGGCAAGGACTCTGCTAGACCTGTATTTCCCTCTTCTGCCACTTGGGTACTTGAATTCATACCCTCCAGAGAAAGCAAGGACACATTCAGTTCTTGATTTCACAGACCTGTGTGGGCAGAGAGCATAATTACTCTGATGCATATTGAAAATGTTGGAAGAAAGATCTTCTCCATTCACAAGGAAGTGCAGCTTAGCATATCCCTGTGCCAGCTGCATTCCCCTTGCTATTGAGCTGATTTGTTTCTTTTCTTTTCTCTTCCAGAGCGCCCAGCAGCAACATTTGGCCTAGAGAACTCCACCAGCTTTGCCTCTTTCACCCTTTCTGACAGTCTTGGTGCAAACTTCAACATCTCCTTTTTTGTTCGTAGTCGGAAACCAAATGGTTTGCTGTTGCAAATCAGCAATGAAACTGACCCCTGCCTCACCATCTACTTGCAGAATGGCAAACTGAAGATAGAGATGGCATCTACAGATCCTGTGACATTTCCAGAAAATTTAGTTGATGGGAGAAGACATTTGGTAGCTCTGTCTTTCCAGGGAGGAATTGTTGGTGCTTACCAATCAGGTGCATACCTGGAGTTAGGACAGATTGTGGCAAGACCTCTTTTAGCTGGTTATGAAGTGTATATTGGTGGACATCCTAACCCAGACAACACTGATATGTGGGGAGGCTACTTTAAAGGCTGTTTGCAAGATATCCAACTGAATGGCCATCAGATAGAGATTTTTCACGTTGAGAACTACAGTCTGCCACAGGAACTCAGTAGGAATCTAAATGGTAACCTTGTGAACGGCTGCATCTCTGATGACACCTGCAAGGTAAGATGCCCCTCATTTGTCTCTACATGTCTGCAGTTGTTTATTAGAGTTCTGTGATTACAGAACACTTTGACTCTTGCTGTTATCAGGAAGATGAAGTTCTTTGAGCATTGGAGGACACATTGTCCCAAACACTCCGCCTTCACTCAATGTAGTATGTGTAATATAAGCTCCCAAGTTTTCTCTAACTCCCTGTGGTTTTTGTAGTTTGTAGAACTTGGGCAGCCCTCCTTGTCTGCTGCCCACCTCTGGTTTGCTGAGCTCACATGCTTTCCAGACTCCACCCTCGAACCAGTAACCTTTTCAGTTCCTCCCTTCTTTCAATTTCACAACAACCTCTTCCCACAGGAATCTGTCACTTCAGCAGCAGTTCAAGGAACTGTCTCCCGGTGCCCATAGGTCAGAAGCTGTCTCTCCTTTATGCCACATGTGAAGATGGGGAGGCCATACCCCCATATTTTATAGAATATGAATCATAGAATAGTTTGGGTGGGAAAGGGACCTTTCAAGGTCATGTAGTCCAACCTCCTTGCAGTGAGCAGGAACATCTTCAACTAGAGCAGGTTGCTCAGAGCCCCAGACAACCTGACCTGGAATGGTTCCAGGGATGGGATATCTACCACCTCTTATGGCAACCTGTGCCAGTATCTCATCACCCTCAGGGTAAAACATTTCTTCCTTCTATTTACTCTAAATCTCCCTCTTTTAGTTTAAAACCATCGCCCTTTGTCCTGTCACAATAGGCCTTGCTAAAAAGTCTGCTCCCATCTTATAGGCCCCTTTAAGTACTGGAAGACTGAGCCTTCTCTTCTCCAGGCTGAACCACTGAGTTTTGCCTTTCTTGAAGCTGGTGGTGCTATAATGTGTCCTCAAACCTCTCGAATTAGGTGTGTCCTTCTAATGACAGAACTCTGTGAGGTTTTCAGGAGCATTACAGCTTGTTTCATCTATTTCTCACCTTTGGTTTTGTGCTTTGTTCTTTCCCAAATTGATGGAGCTGTGCCTGGGGAGTTTCTGTTGATCAGTGTGTACACAGGGAGAGGCAGGGCCTTGTGCTTCCTTCACTGCTTTTGAGTCACTATTTTAATTACCCTTCTTGAATCAAGTGCTGCTTGTACAAATCTTGTCACATTTCCTTCTACCAAAATCTCTTAGATCCAAAGGTGAATTATGCTGCTCCTAAATTCCACTATTTTGTTTTTCAGTCTGAACCATGTCAGAACGGTGGCAGATGCATTGTCACTTGGAATGATTTCCATTGCAGCTGTCCAGCAAATTTCACAGGGAGACTTTGTGAAGAGAGAGTTTGGTGTGAAAGTGACCCGTGTCCTGAAGCTACCACCTGTGTAGATGTTCAAGCAGGATATGTATGTAAGTACTATTCCCTGCTTATGTGTTGGTAAAATCCCTAATGTTCACTGTCTGTAAGCAGTATTCCTAGTTTGGACTGTTGCAATAAATATAAACATATGCTGCAAAAAGGAAGTGGAATGGTGCCCAGGCACATGCTTTTGTAGGCAGGATGCACTTTATGGATTTACCACCAGGCTGTGATAGAGCAAAGATAGTACTCAAAGGTGTTACTTTGTTTTGGTCAGGGAGAAACCTGTCTGCTTTTGTGGAGTGATTGCCTACGTTATTATCATTGCAGTGCAAGGACCATCCTGTCTCTCTGTCATGTTCAGGAATTTCTAGAGTCTCAGGTTATTTCACCAAATAGGACCAAATTAAGTATTGCAAGCATGTGTCAGTTTTCTCCTAAGACAGAACCATGAAGAAAACTAGTTAGCTAATGATGCTATGGTGTGGAGCAGGTGTTACCTAGTGACTGGGAAGTGTCCTGGAATTCAGGATACTGGGTTGTTCCCAGATTTGCCACTGGCTGCAGCTTTGGATGTATTACTTTCCTGATTTCTGTTCTAGTTTCTCTGGCAGTAAAAGAGGAATAGTTGTATTTTTGTGCAGTGCTGTGAGACTGATGACTGAAAATTGCTACACAAGAGCTGGATATTATCAGAGGTGCAATTGTAAACAGGAAGAGCTTTAAGGATGCCAGCAGCTAGGCCTCTAATCCTACTCACACTAAGCTTGCATGATTCTTAAGGGAAAGAACCTGCCAGGAGTCTGCCATTGGTCTGTCTCAAACATGACACCAATTGTCTTTCAAATCCCTTATGCTCTACCCCTTCATTTGTAGGTCTGGCTAATGCAACATTTAATAGTTATGGTGCCATTGAATTCACCACCAATACATCAGTGACTCGAACTCTGAGCAGCCTCCATGTGGATTTCAGGACCAGGGATGAAGATGCTGTTTTGCTTCGGGCTGTGGAAGAAGTGGATTCCCTTCAGATAGCCATTAAGAACTCCTCCTTGCTTGTTAACATCAGGAGTGGGAATAGCATCGAGGGTGTCAGCTTCCTGAGTCCGAAGTCTGTCACGGATGGCGCCTGGCACACCATCTCTGTCTCTATGGAAGAGCCATCTGCACTTTCTTCCAGATGGCTGGTTCATTTGGATGGGTCTGTTAATATGACTCTGCAGGGAAATGCTGGGAACTTGGACTTCCTAAAGAACAATGCACTGATTGTTCTAGCTGAAAATTTCACTGGCTGCCTTGGACAAGTGAAGATAGGGGGGATCTACCTGCCATTCACTGCCCATCTCTCGTACCCCCAGCCAGAACAGTTCCAGCAGTACAGCAGCAGGACCATCCAGCTTGGCTGCACTGGGGCTGATGTTTGTGCTTCCAGCCCTTGCCTCAATGCTGGCACCTGCAAGGACTTGTTCAACTCCTTCAGCTGTGCCTGCAGTGCTGGCTGGGGAGGGCTGCTGTGCGAGTCCAACATTGATGAGTGCCAGTCAAACCCATGTGTTCATGGGGACTGTGTCGATGAAGTAGCAGATTTCCAGTGTGAATGCTTCAAGGGATTCATTGGAAAAAGATGTGACATCAACGTTGATGACTGCGTGCGGCACCAGTGCCGAAATGGAGCTACCTGCATTGATGGCATTTATGGCTACTCCTGCAAGTGCCCCCCTCAGTATTCAGGGCCTCGCTGCGAGTAAGTGCCTTGCTTGGTTTGATGGAAGGGTCAAAGGAGCCCTCAGATAAATTGGACTTATACATTGGGACACTTTGGGAAAATTTTTCATTGCAAGTATCTGGGTAAAGCACCCAAATTCTGCTGTGAATTGGAGGATGCTGTCCAGGTCCAAATCCTAACTGAAAGGTGCTCAACCTCATATAGAAGAGTTATCCCCATGCTACATTTCAGAGCTGTTTGATGTTCAAGCACTGTAGCCTGTTGTCACTTGCCTTTTCCTTCCCCAAGAAACTCATCTTCTCCAGGATTTGACTCTCCTCTGGTATATTCTTGTATTTATTTAAAACAAACAGAACAGCCAAAAAACCCCACTGGCCTGCTAGTGAAATGAAAGGAGGCCCTCAGTCGCCAGAGGGTGGAGCAGGCTGTATTCTGAAGTTTGAAGTGCACTGAATGTCCTGGAGGGATAGAAGTGGTTCCAGTGCAGATGGGTTCCTGGGCAAAGTGCAGAAGAGGAATAGTCTAATCTCTGCTGAGAGTGCTTTTGGTAAACCTGTAAACCTACATCTGTTGTTGGAGTGCCTAACAGCAGTTATTTTTACTACTGGTGGTACATAGCCAACTTTCAGGCAACACTGGGCCTGCCTGTGAGCAGGACACTGCTGGTGCTAATGAAGGTGCCCATTGCTACTGCCTCTGCCAAAACAAGCCTTACCCTGACAAATATTTTCCTATAATATTAGATAAAAACACATATGCACTCCTAGACTGATTAACAGCATTCCCTCAACCAAGGTCTGTTCAAATTGAACATTGAGATACTTACATGGCTGTGCTTCAGTTATCTAACCTACCCAGGTCAAATTTCCTGTTCTTCCTTCATTCTTGATGTAGACTGTTACCTAGTACCTGCATTAGCCTTTCCATGGCGCAGCTGTGCTACAGTTTGGTATTCCAACAGTATCCTGTTGCTATTTGTCATTTCATCAGGCAGAACAGGCAATTCTGTGGGCAAAGTCCTAGTATGGATGCAGCTCCTGCGTATTCTCTGGGCATGCTGACAGTAGTACTCTGTTATTATGGAGGGTTTCTGAGACTATTCCCTTCTCCACTTGCATCAAACTCCTTCCTAGAAATACCAGTGACTGTGCTTGCCAGCCCTGTCTCCACTGAGCTTGAGCACACCTTTACCTTCCCCCAAAACCTGACTGCTTTAAGTCTGTGTTTGCTTCCCCAGGTGGCCATTCCCACCGGAGCAGTGCGGTAAGAACTTCACCTGCCTGAATGGTGGCAAATGTGTCACTGAGAGCTGGGGAGCCAACTGCACTTGCAAGCCAGGATTCACTGGAAGGAAGTAAGTGCTGTTTTTCTGGTGCCTGCAGAGATGCTAGGGCTCTGACTCTTACTCAGTGAGCTAGGGAGTTGAGCAGGGTCAAACACTTCATCCTCTTGCCATTCAAACACCTGCTCCAAACCTGAAAACTACCTGGTATCTTTTGAAGAGCCAGGCTTGATTGGGTTGTGGAGTCTCCTACTCTGGAGACATTCAAGGCCCACCTGGATTTGTTCCTGTGTGACCTTATTGAGGGTGTCCTGCTTTGGCAGGGGGGTTGGACTTGATGATATTTCTAGGTCCCTTCCAGCCCCTAACATTCTCTGATTCTATGATTGATGTGATGCTGCTGACAATACCAATTTTGGCAGCATGAACTGCTGCTGGACTGTTGTTCTGGTGCCTCATGAGAATTCATTAACTGTGCTAGAGACCCAAACTGGCTTCAGTCATACAGAAATGACAGGAGGGCTGGTATGAACAGGTAAAAATTTGATGTGGTTGGACCCTGGAGAGAGCACCTGAAAAAGACACAACAGGATCCTTTCAAAGAAATGAGCCTTTTCTAGGTTGTATGAGCTTGTGTTCTATGGCACAAGAGCATAAGTGAGATACTTCATTTATTTCCAATATACTTTTCCTTTCCAGTTGTCAAATCAACATAAACAAGTGTGATCCAAACCCTTGCCAGAACGGAGGCACGTGTCAAGACTCTGAGAACAAATACGAGTGTTTGTGCAGCGCCAGCTACACGGGAGAGCGCTGTGACATTAACGTAAGCACTTCCCTTTGCTCCTGGAAGCTCCTGTCTGTTCTTCCAAGCTGTGTGTGAGGAGCAGCAGCAGTAGGCTCAGCAGGGTCCATGGGTGTTGGGTGAGTGTCAATGAGCCTGCCTGCATGTTCCACAGGTCCTGGCTAAAGTGTACTGGTAAACAAGTAAGAAATCAGCTGCTACCAAAGAAACCTGAGGTGGGAAATTAATTTTTCTTTGCAGTGCTGTTGCATGTTAGTCTACAGCATATACACAACTGCAGCAAATACTTCTCAGTATGTGCATGGGCTGCCATATTGTTTTCAGGGCTGTCTGCAGCTTTCCTTAGGTTTTACAACTCTTTGGACAATAATTTAAAGTACTGCAGTTGGACTTACTTATATCTTCCCACAATTTCCTGGAGAATGGAATTGAGTTGGCATTTTATATTGGATGATAGTTACAAAGCACCTTCCCTCTCCAAAGGTCATCAGGGTAGAAATGGATGTGTTTGGAGAAGGGAAGTCAGATGAAGTTGGGCTAAAAGTGATTCAAGTACAAATGGAAAAGTAGCACCTTTATCTGCTCAGGCTGCTGCTGACCTGCTGGGTGGGCAGGCTCAGCAAGATTCTGCATAAGCAAAGCATTGCCGTTTGGGGCTGAACTCTTTCCTATGTGGAAGCTGTTAAATCGTACACTTGCTTTTTCTCTGTAAAGCTATTGCATGGACAGGAAGCTTATCTGGTAACCTGGGAATGTACTAACCCACTGCATGGAAAAGGCTGCACCAAGGTGGGGTTTGCTGCTGTTGCTGTTACTAAGGGTTTCGTAATGCATGTGCCATGAGGTCACCCCTGACATCACCCATTTGCATGCATAGACTTCTTCAGGCATCTCTGGCTCCTTTGTCCCACAACACTTCTTGTAGATTCCTTGCATTCATTTTCATCATCCCCATTACTTTTTCCAGAAATGTCTGGTTTTGTCCTCTCAGAAGGCCAGGGCCTATGGTGGGGTGGGAGGAGGACACCTATGGCTGTTGGCTGCCTTTGCTGTAGAAGTGAAGGGATGTGAGCTGCCTTCTTCTGCTCTTCCTCCCTCCCACCACCAGCAGCAACTAAAGAGCTGCAGCAGACAGAGGGTGGACTGCTGAAAACTGCTGTAGTGTTGATGCTGTGTGACTAACCTGCATGCTGTGCAAAACCACAACTAACCCCTAGCACACTGCTTGAGTCTTGGCAGGCTCAGAGTCAACTTCAGCTTCAGTCATCTGAAGATGGCAGGAGGACTCCAAGTACTCTGGGAATATTGCTTCTGTGTGGCGTTGCTTTGTGACATTAGCACAGGCTGTGTGGCAGCCAAAAGCTTGACTTCTTTTGGTTTTATTTGTAAGGTGGCAGATACTATTGTTAGCAATAAGAAATATTTCTTATTTTTAGGCTTATTGTAATTGTAAAGCTTTCTTTAATGCCAGAAATTCCAGGGTTTTTTTAATTCTTTGTTGTTTTCTTCCATACCACCCTTAATTAATTCCACTGGAATGTAAAGGCTACTCATTCAGCTACATTATCATTCCTCTGCTCAGGGAAATTTTCTGGGGTTACTGGAAATTCACCTTACTCTGAGTTAAGGTTACAGTTTAAATTTTTTTTTTTTTTTTTACAACATTGGTTGGTAAGGAGGCCTCTGAAAAGCTCTCCACCATGAATGCTGAATATACTGCTAGTCAAGGCTGTAAGCAGAGAGGAGACCATGGAGCATTGATGTTATTTTTTGACAGTTTTGCATCATCTAATGTCTGAAATGTTGCTCAAGCTCCACACTGCTGCTGTTCTAACTGTAAGAAACACCTGAGCATTATCTCCAGTAGCAGGTGGTGTGCCAGGATTGCTTCCATAAATTGTCTCCATAGCGGTTAGGTGTCCAGCTCAGGAGATCACCTCTTACCTTCTTTGTGGCAATCCTGTCCATGTGCCCTGTGTGAGGTACTGTAATGGTATTAACTGTTCCATTAGTCTCTGTCTATAACTCTGCCTTCAGATCAGCCTCACCAAAGCTGCCAGTTTGTGTCTTTGATGAGTGTCACTAATTTTGAAGGGGAAAGATAAATTCAGAAGGTGTTGCTGTCTGGTGTCTGTGTTAAAAATAACTTTGCAGATGCTTTGTTGAGAGATTCAAGAATGACCAGGAGCATTCTCAGTGCAGGTGCCCTCCAGCCCTGTAGTTGGGCCTCACTTGTCCTTTTCCATTCAGATACAGATCTGCAGCACTTTGTTTTGCTTTTCTGAAAACCTTTTTCCCTCTAAATCTGACCATTTGGGGTTCTTCAAGTTAAGTTATTATAACCACTAGAGTTTCATTGTTTCTCCATTAATTTCTTTTACAGAAAGGGACTCCAGGTGCTCTCTTCCCCTCCCCACTAATTGAAGTAGCTGTCCCTGTAGCCTGTGGCTCTTTGCTGCTGCTCAGTATTGGTCTCATATTCATGGTTCTCACTGCAAGGAAGAGACGCCAGTCCGAGGGAACCTACAGTCCGAGCCAGCAAGAAGTGGCAGGAGCTCGGCTGGAGATGGACAGTGTCCTAAAGGTGCCACCTGAGGAGCGGCTAATATAGGCACTACCATGACAAGGAGATGCACCTGCAAGGTCTGCTTTGACCTTGATCTTTTTCCAGCACTTGCAGCAGCAGATCCACCCTATCTCAGTTTCATTGAGGCATGGTAATGAAGACATGGACTTAGAAGTACAAGGCAGTGTCTATGCAGTAGCTGTTCCAGCTGGGGTCACTTAATGAGTGAATTGCTCCCACTGGCTCAGATGAGCCTCTTCATTTCCCTCTCTCCTGCCCCATGGACTGCCCCATACCTGCACTGCAGCAGGACCCGTTGAGGTGCAACTGCTTTGAAGTTGCTCTGTTTCCAGGCCCCCTTTCAGCCAGCAATGGCATAGGTAAATCTGCTTTAAAAGGCAGGGTTCAGTTAGACACTAAATTACAGCTAAAGATCCCTATATCCTTTTAAGGAGTGTTGTATAGAAGGTATTTATGATTGGTTTGTATATACTGGTCTGTTTTTGCCAACAACTGAAAAGCACTCAAAGCCTTTTCAGCTCAGGTGTATGAGGTCCACACACAGTCTATAACAGCAACAGCAGCTGTGAACTCCTGCCCTGTGACAGCCACAGTGTTGCAGGGAATTGTCAGGAATTACTGAAATCATTGGGCAAATCAATGTTTTATGAAGTGATCTCTCTGTTAGACATTCCCATGGGTACCGCCCAGGAACGGTGCAGTCAGAACTGTGGGGATTTAGTTTGTGTGTGTGTGTGTGTGTGTGGAAGTCAGTGCTGGAGCTATCAGCAGTACCTGTTGCAAATACTGAAGTTCGAGCAGGTGTGGGAGGGGAGGAGGTGAACAACAACAGTCACCAGGCTGCTTCTGTATTCCGTGGACTCCCCTGTGACATGGAGGGGCTAGACAGGGGGGAGCTTTGTCTGGCACTGCTTAGAGAGAGGCACTTGGGGCATGGGGCTGAGGGGTGTAAAATGCAGCACCATCCCTGTGGAAGCTCTGAGTAACACCCTGTTCTACCACAGCAGCCAGTCTGGGCACATCTTAGCAACTCCTCTGTGGTGGGAGCAGTCGGGATTGCAGGGGCAGCCCTGCTCCTTGCAGTTGTTGCAGCCACGGCCCTTGCCATGAAGAGGAGGAGAGCAACTCAGGGAACCTACAGCCCAAGCCGTCAGGAAAAAGATGGGGCCCGAGTGGAAATGTGGAATGTCATCAAGATGCCACCAACTGAGCGGCTGATATAAGGACTGAGGTGACACAACAGGTGCCGTGTTGTTCTTTAACAATCACTGAACTGCTGCAGCATCTCGCTTAGGTCTTGAGATGTGGTGTTGTAGGACAGGTCTGTACTGCATTAAGCTACTTCATAGGCTACAGGCAACTGCCTACTATTACTTGGGAGGAAGATTCAACTGCTTGAATGAGCTTGGTTATTGCAGCTCATCCCATAAAAGCTTTGTATAAAACTGGTCTGCAGCAAGAGCGGTCAAGTCTAGCAGGAAAATAAGAATTCTAGTGGAGCCTGCTGAGGAGAGAAAGCAAGTGGTGGCTGTGGAAGCAGAGGGAGCAGGACTGTGTCACCAGCAAACCCATGCCCTGCTCAGTTCTTCCACCTTGCCCTCAGTCCTGCAGTGCCCAGTGGCTCAGTACCCAGCATCTGTTTCTGCTGTGCAGGCAACAGAAACAGTAGATAAGTGAGGCAGGTCTAATTAATGGGAGTTCAACCACTGTATTAAGAAAGAATGCAGTTGTTTCAAAAAACATGTGCCTGTGCCTCCTCTGCAGAGCTAAGACTGACTGATGGGAAATATTTCCTAGCCTGCTGCTGTCCTTTGTAACCAGGCCAGAGTTAGCATTATTACATTATGAGAACACAAGTACCACTGTGCTGGAGTAGAGACTTCTACTTTCCTAAAACTACAGTAAAACATAGGACTACAAGTGCCTTTCTGAGACTGAGTTGCCAGTTACAGTATTAACTTTTTTGAAAGGAGGATATTGATATGTAGCAAACCTGATTCCTTCCTTTGCTCAGACTCTGCAGCAGGGTGGATGTCAGCAGGCTGGATGCCCTTTCCCAGCTGGTCATGGCTGGCTCACAGCCAGCAGCTGGCACTAAGCAGCACAACCACAGAACAGACCTTAGGATGAGATTGAAGGTTTGAGCATCAAGTGGTACTTGCCTGTGTGAGGAGAGCAGGAGGAGGTACTTCCAGACCCAGACGTCTCAGGACAGACCCATTTGGGCTTGTTAGTACAGAAGAGTAGAATTTAGTTAACTAATAACCTTTAACATGACACCAGGGTGGATGTTGTAGTGAGACTGAGCAATCACTTTCCACATTGCCCTAAAAAGGATATTTATTCTGTGGCTTTACATCTCCTTTGTTACTGTTTTAGTCTTTGTGCTAGTTCTTTAGCATAATGTGGCTGAGCCTATGGAGAGCAGCAGCAGAGCAGGCCGAGTAAGGTCTCAAAACACTAGCATTTCAGGATACAATTATCAATGAGAAATAGTTTAGAAATAAGTGTCTGCTTTTTAATCTCCAAGAAGGTATTAATAAGCAGGTGTGACTCTACCCACTGTAGCTAATGGCCACCAGAGGAAAATGCTGTTCTGATTTGGTGTGGGATATCTTTGTTTTTGTTTCCTGTAGCTGTAAGTTTTCTCTGTAATTCTAAGCAAAGGGAAGAGGACAGAACTCCTGATCAGGTCTGTCTGCTTAAGAACAGCTCTTCTGCATGCAGGCAACTGCTGGTCTAAGATGATGGATGAAAATTTTGGAAAACAGAAAAACCCAAACCATTGGGAGACAAGACAATATTTTGTGTGTAGGTCACTTTCCCTCCTACACTGAGGAAACACTGAAAGGGCAAGTGGTGATCCCACCCTGGCTGTGGTTTGGAAAGGGGTTGCACATACTACTGCTAAGGAAAGAAATGACCTCACTTCAGTATGCTGAGCTTGCTATGGCTTTTATTTATTAGTCATAACACTGCTGTTACTTCTAATAGGAATGATTTGCTCTGTGCATTTTCCAGCTGCTGTTCAGGAAGGGCTGGTAGACTTTCAGAGCAGAGACAGTTATACTGCCCTATCCCATCACCTCTCTGCAGTAGAACTAAAGTGCTCACCTTAAAAAAAGGGGAGTGTGGTTTTGCTCAGCAGTGTTTGTGCAAGAAGATTCACCAAGGGAAGCAGGCAGTGCTTTTCCAGGAATGCTGAGCTGGGTACTGTGTCTCTGGAGAAACAAACATGCATTCACCTCGTCCATGGCTGGCCTTGTCTGAAGGGTGGGTTATCTCCTGGTGAGAAAGGACGCCCCCCAGAGCCAGATAGCTCTAGTGGACTGGTCCAGGGAATCCTGCCAGAGCCCTGCTCTGCAGCCTTTACCTCACTGCAAAGGTAGGTGTGGTCTTCATCCTGCAATGACTTGTAAAAACCTACAACAAGCTTAGAATATGCTTTGGGTTTCTGAAAACTCAGCCCTGATTAACCTGCAGGATGCTGCCAGCAGAGGTGTGAACTTTTACGTTTAGATCCACTCCATTTTTTTGTGTTGCAACTGTAGGATGAGGCAGCAATGGGATCTGAAAGAACCAGTGTTGTTTTGAGAAGAAAACCAGAACTGTTTTGTAAGAACTGACTATTATAAAGCTACTGAAATATTCTGAAAGGCAACAAGAAACTACAAACTCACAGCAGCAGAGACATCTAAAATCCAGTTGATGGCAAGCAGTGAGTCTTGTCTCAGTCCCTGCTGTACCTGGGGCTCCTGCTCAGCCATGTTGTAGGATTAACAGAGCAGATGTTTTTATTTCAAGCACCCAAAGCCAGTACTAGCAAGTGTTACAATATTTTGTCAGTGTCTTGAGCATTTCTGCAAAATAATTTATGAAAGTTTGGAGGTTTTTTCAATAATGAACTTAACTTGCTTTTGATATTTAATTTTTGAATATATTTTTTCACAGAACTGGATTTGCTGTAGCTAATGATCATGATCCTGATTTCTTTTGTAATTGTAAATTTTGTAATTTGTAAAAAAAAAATAGAATGTCCTTAAAAAGAAATTTACAATAAAATTTGGTTAAAAATAGACCTAGTTACCTTGACTTGTGATTGATTGGGTTTTTTTCTGAGGAGTACTGTGCTGTCTAGCTGGCTGGGCTTGCTTTGTAACCCAAGCTTTGCACAGCTGCAAACCTCAATGCTGCTTTTACTGTTAAAATTTTATTAATTTTCTGATTATTTTTGTCATGCACCAGAGCTCTAAGCACAGAACTGAAGGAAGCAAGGAAAGACCTGCTGGCAGCTGCCAAAATCTGCTGCATTTTCAGTTCACCTGTACTGAAGCCTGTGCTGCTACATTTTACCATTAATCCCTTATTTAATGGACACAGACACAAAAATGTGACTATGGTTGGAGCCACGAAATCCCTGACAGCCACTGGCTCCTGTGGCATGAGTCAGGAGTGATTCCTGCAGCAATCCTCCTCTGGAGGAATAGGAGACGTTGGGCTTCAGTGGAACTTTAAATAAGACAGAAACCCTAAATACTGCCCTGGGGAGAGTTTGATTCCTTTATTATGAGAAGCATGTAAAGCAGTCTCCTGCTCACAAACTCTGCTCAAGGAGTGAGGAAGGTCACAAACTCCTGGGTCAGGAGAGACAGCTGTCTGCATCCCTCCTTCCAAACACAGCTGAAGGGTGATTAATCCCCTTTTGTCTTAAGTGTTAATACTTTTCAGTGCCTCAAGAGAGACTTAAAAAATAATCTGAGAGTGCTTTTTTTGTCTAAAAATCAACTGTGTAACATATTCCATATTATGGGCAGAGTAAAAGAACCAGAGATGGAACATGATGTGCAGTGATCCAGCATTACCTGAGCATGTGTCATAGGCCTCCTCAGTCCATCACCAGTGTGAGACATGAAAAACTGTACAAAAGAGAATGTAAAATCCAAATGGCATGGCCCACCCAGACCTTCACACCCACCCTGAATGAGAAAGTTTCATCATCTAGCTCACAGCAAAGGAGACCTGAAATTCCAGACTGAGTTTATATAGATCATTAATATTCTGAGCTGTATAAAATAAAATCGAGCTATTACCTTAGACTTTAAATATTTTACTATGCAATACTAAAATCATCTGTCCTCCAACACAAAAAGAAAATACAAATCCAACTGAATGGCCTGTCAGAGTAACAGTACTTCCAGAAACAGAACAGTGTGGTCTGTCCCAAACTGTTGGCATCTCAGCTAGTAACATTACTTTTCTTTGTAGTGCACAGACTGCAACGCATAGACAGGCATTTTCATACACTCGAGTAAGAAAACTTCCAAGGTTATAGGAATAAAATAGATACATTGGAAATCAGATAAAGCTTTACAAGAATTTCCCCACGTGTCCAAAACGATTTCCTTTATCAAAGGCTTAATGGTGATGTGATTACCTCTTCTAGAATAACATGGTTAACATCAGATTGTGCCCAAATACAAAACAAACCAAAAAAGCACCACTTAAGTAAAACAAAAATGATCACTGCAAAGACAGCAGCTTTGATAAGGGATGCCAAGATTAAGATGAAATTTCTTGAGAATACTATTGCCACAGTGTCTTAGACAATCTGAATGAACAAACCCTTCACCCTTTGCATTGCATGTTTGTCCTCTGAGCCCTCACAGTCCATTTCAAGGTCCAGTTACTGCACCAACAGCAGGAGGAAGTTTTTCAGACAGGTTGAAGGAGCTGAGCGCTTGGCCGACTGGAAGGAAATCCTGGTTGCTTCCAGGCAGCCTGGAGCAGCTCTGCAGTCAGGCAGTGAGAGAGGCAGTTGTGGGGGCACTGGCCTTTCAGCACTCACCCAGCTCAGCTGAGCCTGGTTCTGCCTGTCCAGACAAGGGCTGCAGCACTCAGGCTGTCTCATCAGCACACTAGCACTTCAGCTTATGAGCTGCCAACTTTTAGATCACCATTTTTTTTCCTCTTTTGGTTGTAATAATCAAGTAAGCTCGTTACATCCCCTTCATATACTGCCACTTGTAATACTTATATATCCATATGTTAATATACTATACAAGAACTAGGATAGTCTTGATGGCCTCTATTTTCTGACTTAACAAAAAACAAACAACAACAAAAAGAAAAACAATTGCTGGTGTTTCCAGTTTCCCAACAGAGATGCAGGACCAAACCTCGAGCCACTGTTCTGTGCTATGCAATGGAGAATTATGACCATTTTGCCCCAGAGAGGTCCCTGTGGCCTCTCAGTGTCAGTGGGCTAAGGGAAATCAAAAATCTGCACCAAAAGCTCCAACCTCCATGTCTGTATTTCAAGACAGGACAACCTCAGAGCCTAATGGATCCACTGAAGTGCAGCCCCCCAAGGCTGGGTTTGTTTGCTGCACTTTACATGGGAAAGCAAAACATGATAGCTGTATGTATAATGCAAGAAAAACTGACCACCATTCCCACAGGCAGGAAAAACCCAGCAGTACAATGTATGATGTCATGCTCCTGGCTGTGCTAAAGGCTGAAAATACAGGGAAGGAGTAACTTCTGCAGCAGTACTATTGGCTGAAACCCTTTGTGTGGAAAACCAAACAAAACCCAAGCCCCAAACCACCTACCCTCACACTTTGGGCAGAAAGTCCTGGGGGTTGTCAGCGGTGGGGAGGGAAGAAGCAGTTGCAGGGACCATGACAGTGGGGAACTCAGAACTCTAGGCAAAAAGCACTTGTGTGTGAATGGCAGCAGAGCAATGGTCCTGCAGCTATCCTGGCTCAGCCTTTCAGAAAAGAAATGCTTGGTTTTATGCTGGCTAAAAAACCCAAACCCCCTCCTCTGTCATCTCAAAAGGGAAGGGCCACAGGTATTGTTACTCAAAGGTTTCCCATCGCCGCCTGAGCTGTTCAACCTTACCTGGTGTGGATGTCACATCTTGCTTTGTCTTTTTTAACAAATCTTCAAATGGATCTTTCGTCTCCTCAGATTTGGAGGATAGTAACACTGACTCTAAGCCCTTAGCTGGCCTGGCAGGGATCAAAGGGGGATCATTAGACAGGAAAGCTAGTGCTTGTTTGGGATCTACCTTTGAGCTGGACTGGCCCACCTGTAATGTTCTGGTTTTAGAAGGACCACTTAAACATGGTGGCTGCAGAGAGGTTGCTGGAGAAGGGCTGTGTCTCTGCAGCAATATGGAGCTAGCTGGTGGCACACCTGGAGCCTGGCTAAACAAGTTTGGCATGGATAGTGTTGAAACATTTGGCTGAGGTCTTTGTGGTGGGTAGAAGCTAGAACTAGGTGTTATGAAGCTAGAGCTATAAGCGTGACCTAAAGAGGGGGTGAAAGAGCTCCTTGGGGGTCTAACTAGAGACACTGAAAGGGCTCCTGGCACTGTCTGTGTAAATGGATTAGGAGATGGCTGTAAAAAAGGTGGAGGTGCTGGGGAACGATAACCAAGTGGCTGGACAAATGGTGCAGCTGGAGGAGGCACAAAGTCACCTGCCACTGAGACAAAGCCAGCTGCACAAGGAGGAGCGGCTGAGCTTTGCAAGCTGGGGGGACCTTGCTGTGGGCCACTGCTTTGCCAGCTAGCTGTTTTTAGGGGATCCAGGAGATTAAGAAGGTCATCACTTTCATTACCTGCATTATCTGGCTTCACTCTGACAGGTTGGAGCATCTCAGCACTGCTGGCAGCACTGGCCAAAAGCTGAGATGGATGAGAGGAATAACTTACAGACTGCTGGATTTCAGGGTCTAAGGACACACTACCAACTCCAAAGGGCTCTGGGATAAGAGATGAAACCAAATGGCTACGTCCTGTAGCATGGGTGCTGAGAATTTCTGTTGGCCCAGCTGGAGTCTGATGCTTGGAAGCCCTAGGTGCTGGTGGTGGTGGCACTATCCCCAGTTCAGGAGTCTTTCTTCCCTGTGGCCTAGGAATGGTGATGTTCCCTTGAATGGCAGGATTTGAGTCATCCTTTTCTGCAGGAGCCAGAATGCTGTCTCTGCTCCGGGGTCTCCTCTTGATTGGTGGCAGATTACTAAGTGCAGTCAAGGGCCTTTCTGGTGAGCTTTGGGAATACTTGGTGGGAATAGCCATGTCATCATGACCCATACTCCACAGCTTGCTGTAAGGGTGAGACAGCTTCATGGTTGGCACAATCCTGTTCCTCTCGGACAGACCAAGATCCATTCTCTGTAAGAAAGCATAAAAAACCCCAACTTTTACTGATCTCACAAAGACAAGCTGCTGAGCTATGAGTGGAAGAGAATCTGTCCACAGACTGAACTCTGAAGAGGAACAACAGCACGCAGGTTAGAGGGACAGATAGGAAACCAGAAGCAGGACTCTGCAAGCTCTGCCTCTAATGAGGTGTTCACCTATGACATATTGTGGCATCTGTTGTTAGCCCAATGAGGAACACGTACATGTGTGTAAGGTACAGGAATTGAGAAGCCTTAATTGCTCTATGGAAAAAGCTGTCAAATAAAGTTTCTGGATATAACACTAAATGAACTATTACTGTAAGGTAGAAAGGACATTATTTTCTTTCATGTCGCATGATGATGTCACTCAGACTCTGCTTTAGTTTGGCATTTTCTAAGCTGCATATATTCAGTGATGTTCTTCATAAAGAACCTCTCTTCTTCAATCTAGATCGTTCAAATGATGCCTAAATTAAAATGGCCAGACTAAAAGAAGGTCATTAAAAACTACACAGTTTGAAGGGGACCTAAAAATTCCCAGGTGTTCATTCCCACTGCTGAGCATCAGCTTCAAAGATAACTCTTGTGTGCTAGCCAATGGACAAAACAGATTCTGAGGGACAGTGCAAATACTTCCTCCTTTAGAAGTAAGGACTGTTTAGTGGAAAAAGTTACTGTCTTGTAACCGAGTCCCACTTCAATCATTTCTTAATTCAGCAATGAACTTGACATGCATGAACAAATGCCTGGAAAATTGATGCAGCTAGGGAATAATACAAAAATTCTCCTCAGAGAATAAGGAAGACAGGCAGCAAACCTGTGCAAACTCCCCAGTCCAAACCTGGTAATCAAATGTGCATCGCTCATCTCCCTCTTCCTTGGGAGTCCGCAGGTCTTCTAGGCTCTTAGCTTGGCTGAGAGGCTGAGCCTGTGTTTCTACTTCTAATTTAGGGAAAATGTCTTCAAGGAGGTTGACTTCTGTGTCCTTGCTTGAGAGCAGAGGGCTTGGAGGCAGAGGCTCTTTTGGTTTTTCTGGACTGACCACCTCTTCTCCATCAGCACTGTCAGACTCTTTCAGGGCCCGGTACGGCTGAGGCCTAGGACAGAAACAAAAATCACCTGGCAAATCACTTCCTATTTTATTTTTAAAAATAAAACCCCCAAGTATTTATTAAGGAACTGGATGGCTTTAACAAAAAGCTTTTGGGTGACAAAACACAGCTTACAGTGCCCTGTGAAGAGGTGATGTGTGAGCAACGTGACCACGTGCAGAAGAACAAAGATGAATTGGCACTGGATGGGTTTTCAGAAAGGAAAAAGACCTAAGTGGGAAGTACTCAGAGGAAAGCTCTGATCATGCACTTGCAGACAGGCTGATGAGGGAATTCTTTTGGAGCAGGAACAACTGGATACCAGCTGTCTCCTTTGACAGCCTAGCCCTCCCTCCAGCAGGCCACTGCTCCTGAGCTCAGTCCTTTCACACAAGCAGTCAGAGCAAGCACACTGCCAAGTGCCCTGTGTTTTGCAGGCACTTACATTCTCTTGCTTCAAGCTAACTCAGCATAGAACATAATTCAGTGTTTTCCTGCAATAATTGGGAACACTGTGCAGAGTTCCAATGATTACACTGGTGTCATCTTATCAAGAAACAACACAATCCATTATGGAGACACCTATTTTACATTTGCAGCCAAGGCTGAGCTATCAGGATGCTTTTCTTGCACATACCTCAGCAAAAAAAAATGAACACCAGCAGATTTGCATATTGGTTCTGTGTACACAGAACAGCAGCATAATGCACATCCAATTAATAACAAGAAGTGCCACACATATCTGTGGTGATTGACACTTGACTGGCAGCTAGTTCCACTGTGGCATTTAAACACAGTTTCAATTAAAAGAAAATATTTGTGAGACCTGCAAAACCAGATCCTGTGGAAGAACCCTCCTTCTCTTTCCATATTTTATTATAATACATCTATATCATGCACATTTATAAACAGCCCATTGTAATTCATTCACCAGCACACAAACAGCAGGCATTTGGCTAGCAACACAAGAATGTAATAATGCAAGTACAAGACAGACAGCTGATGGTACATGTCCTTAGGATGAGGGTGATCTTGCAAATCTCGGTCATATCTTTAGTCTCTCACATCATGTGTGCTCATCTGCTAAGCATTAGATTACACTGCAAAATAAAAAATAAAACCCTGAGGAATATTCTGCAGAGAAACTATTTCAGTGGCCTGGCCTCCTCATCCCCAAATACAAAAGTCTGCAAACATTTTTCTGGCCTTTTGCTACTGAACCTGTCTGTCTCTCCATGCCCAAATGCCTGCAGTCATGTCCCTTCCCCATCAGGCCCTGAATCTCCTTCTGCATCACACAATCAATTTCAGCAATGGAGACTCCACTATCACACTGGCAGCCTCTTTCTCCAGCCTACTCTAACACAACTGCACCTGGCAGGCCCCAGTTGCTCAGCTGTGACTGGGCATTCATCTCCCAGCATCCAGAACTGTCCAGATATGGCATCACACAGATCTCTGCAGCAGGGGCTAACAATACCCTGGCATCTCTTCCTACAGGTTCTGGTCAAGCCAGTAACTGCATTTGTTGAAGGAATGAGTGTAATTCTGTACAATTCATCTCCCTTTCTGCCCCTAGAAATGCTCAAGCAGGTGAGGCTGGGAAAGAACAAATCCTCTGGATGACATTTCACTGAGGCCTTAGCTCAAGACTGATCTCTGGGGTTGGTATGTACAGATAAGCAGTATTTAGTACAGCTGAATCCTTGGTCATCCTCTGCATGATGGTGTTCATCTCAACCACATATGCCTGGGACTCAGGGAAGACTGGCCATGGAGGAGCTGACAGGCACCACTCATTCCCCTAACACAGGTACTTTGGGCAGGGGCAGAATCCTGCAGCTGGTGCTTACAGGTGCAGCCCTCACAGACAGGTAGTTCCAATATGGCCAAGCTGCTCAGCAGCCTGTTTCTAAACTAGGTAAGACTAAGTTGCAGAGGGTTGGGAATGTACAAATTAAGAAGTTGAATACAAATGACACAGTGAGCCAACCCAGCAAACTGCTTCCTGTTTCTTGTCTAATTTTAGGTCCAATTGTACTCAAAACCTTCAGAGGACATCTGCATGGGGACTCCCCATAGTCACTGACGATGCAGTCCTTGACAGAAAAGAGAGGCTAGGATCAAGCAAGTGAAACTAGACAAAACTGGTAACTGCACTGAACCAAAAAGCTAGCGCTGCATGAGGGAGAATGGACAGGAACACAAGCAGCACAGTGGAACAAAGGGCACGTGGAAGGGTCACATCCCACGGAGCTTGGGTCGATGGAACTGTGTGCATTGCTGCATACTGGTTCATGCAGAAGTAAGCTTTTGCATGCTGCAAAACATCAAAACAAACAAGTAGAAGAAATGCTGAACATTCATCAAAGTGCTGTACAAAGACTGCAGGAGCATTTCCAAAATTCCAAGTAAAGGAGCAGACACCCTGACCAATGCAAACCCCATTGTTCAAAGACAGAATCAATACAATGAAAGAATAAAGGATAGACCATTCAAAAGGAGCAGAGAAGAAAAAGTTTTCAGAGAAGCCAGAGACAGGATCCTCTTCCTGCAGAAATTCATCATCAGAAGAGTCCTCAGAGAGGAAGACTGTATAGTGTCGCATAGGCTTTACAAGGCTGAGGGAAACAGGAAGAGAAAAGGAAGTTATCAAGTTGTCACAATCAAAGCTCCAGAGGAGAGAGAAACCAAGTGATTCCTGGGCTCTAAATAATTCCTGAACATGATGACTGCTACCACAAGGAGCTCTGCTGGTAAATGTTGAGCTCTTACTTTTTCAGGCAGAAAATACAACTCTTCTAAAAATGTCCAGGGTACCATCTAGTCTGGCAGGAACAAAGACCTGCAATCACACCCACACTGCAAAGAAGTCAATACAGAAACATACCTTTTCCCTGCTAAGACAATGCCTGAATTTTTAGTGAATGTAATACTAACTGTGCATGCCTATATAGGTCTGGGTGAACTATGCTGGCTGGGGATAAAAGAAAAATATTTTCAATTTTCTGAATGTATGAATACTTTTTCCTGTTATTGTAGCTATCTGTTGCTTCACTTTGTTTTATCTAAAAACTCAGTAAATTACTCTTTTCTGCAGAAAGCAGAAGGTTCTAATAGTCACTGTTTCCATTAGAGGAATTCAGAAGTGGCTCTCACTGCTTTAAACAATTAAATGCACTATCAGCTTTAGAAGAAGAGGAAAGAGAACAGGACCAGGGTCATTAAGCAGGAATACACTGGAACAAAGAGACTGAGAAGTATGAAGAAATTAATCCAAATATTGCCTCTTTTGTAATGTTAAAATATCCTAATCTTCAGTAAAGTATGAAGCAAGGGCCTCTTGCTTCTCTGAAACACTGAAGCTCTGGATTGCAGAAGAGCTTATGGAAAATATATCCTCACCAATAAAAATTAAGACACATGATTCAAAAGGAGCTGAAAGCAGTAGGAGTACATCAAGAATTACCAGTATTAATCAGAGGCCAGTGAGCACCATAGCCCAATGCTTTTCAATCTAATAAACCTCAAGGACAACACTGTGTAGAGCCACCAAAACCATATGCACTTAAAATAAAACATATCTTCCATTTTCAGCAGTTATTTCTTCTCCCCATTTCAGCTGTGTTCTGGCATGGCAAAGTGGGCATGAGTGGAAATGAAAAAAAAAAACCAGCAACAAACCAACCAAGAAATCTCTCAAGAGCATTGCAAACCACCTTCATGTGTCTTATTGACCAAACAACAGGCTGATGAACACTGATGGATGTTGCAAGAGCATCATTTAAAGGTCTCTTTTTTCCTTCCCACATCACTAGAACAATGAAAAAGAAATGTCTAGGTGCATAAACCTAGCATGGTTTCTGGCTGTCCAAATGAGGTCTCTTCCTAAACACCTTCATTTTATCAACCATGTATCACTGATAATATCCTAGTTATTGTAGTGGATCAAAACATACATCCTGAGACACACAAAGCAATACACAATGGAGATAGGAAGATGAATGTGGCTACTACTGAGGGGCAAAATAAAATTTGTTATTTCAGTGTAAGCAGAATCAGAATCCTCATGTGGAACAAAGAAGAGTTCCCATCCTGTAGACATCACAAAGCAACAAAAATGTATCACAGCACTATGTATGTTATAAGTAAGACAAGGATATGCTGAAATCAGAAAGCATGCAGAGAAAGAATTTGAAAAGACATACAAACAAACTACCTCTAGTGGCATCTGAATGCATCACCAGCCTTCACTCCTGTAGTTCTTTCTTCTCAATCACTAAATAACTATAAAATAAAGTTATGAAAACCTGTCTAACAGATTAGGTCCGAAAAAGAGAAGTTGGGCACTGCAACCAACAGCTCAGGAGGGCCCAAGCTGCCACTGTGAATAATGTTTATTCACAATCAGGTCACAGCTAATTAATAAAAAGTCTAAACCAGTGGTGGCTGACCGTGTTAAATCATAGTCTGTGGTACTCCAATTAAAGCTGTTGCATAGCTCTCTTCTCCTACAACAGGCATCCAGGAAAAGTGAGGGAAAGTGAAGTGGTGCCACTGCACTAGGAAAAATATTTTATAACATTTCTTAAACTTCCTTGTTCTTTTCCTTTTAGAAAGTGACTATTATCCAAAAATTTCCGTTTACATTAACAAAAGGCTCCACCTAAAATAAATCCAAAGTCAAAGATACTTTAAAAATACTTCTGTTTTGAACTTATATAGATGCCTTTCTGTCCCAAGAGAGTAAATGGCCATTTCACATGATTCCAGAAACACTAAAATTATTTCATGAAATCAAAAGTGATCTTGAATTTCCACATATCTTGCTGATGCAGTAGATGTTTGGTAGCTGCACATAACAAATGTACTGGTGCAGTTGCCCTTAAAGCACTGCCTCTACTACCTTTGTTTGCCTTCAGACTATGCTAAATTCAAATGCATTGTGCCTATGTGCAGATATTAAATAAGCTGGGAACAGACTATGAAGAGAGAAGACGGGATCTTGTTGGCTAGATCATCAATTGCACTGCAGGGCAGCTCAGTGCAAATAAGATTTAATATCCAGCAAGTTACCATGCACTGGTTTTGTTGCTGCTGCAAGGATCTGTAAAGGAAAGGGGGATCTCAAGATTAGAAAAAAGCAAGCAGTTAAGTTTGGCTGTCGGTGCACTCTGTGAAGAGATTTTGGTCCAAGACAAGGGATGAACAATCTGAAATTGTCCAAGTTTAAATTTTTTATCAGCTTGAGGCAGTAGAATCCAAAAAAAAGTGCCTATTCCCTCATTAACCCAGTTCGGGAACTCTCCTGCCGTCTGCCACCCACCACTTGCTAGAATCTCCTACACAAAGAGCTGTCTCTGAAAAGGCAGGTCACAGCAAGCCCGGCTACAAGGCAGGCACCGCCGCAGTCTTCCAGGGAAAAAAGGATGTGTCCGTCACAGCTACAACCCTCATCATCTCCACATGACTGCACCAGCTCCTGCCTACCTAATCTCTTAGCTGAGTTACCATGCAGATGACTTGCTGATCTCTTTCTAATGTTTAGTTTAACATGTCTTCGGTTAGCACTAGCATATGACAGTACTGACAGCCGTGGCTGTTCCTTTTTAAATACCATGTCAGAAACACGGCGCGATACAGGCGGGGATGCGCTCCATGGCTCTGCGCACCATTAGGAGACTCTGCCTTTCTGTTTTAATGAGGAAGATCTGCATCTCAGGAGCTTTTTTCATGTGTCAGGATGCACGGACAAATCAGCAGCACATCACGCTGGCCAAAAATGAAATGCTGACAAATGTAGATATTTCAAATTTAATTGACACCTAAATGTACTTGAGATAGGAAAAAAACCAGATCTATACAGAAAATGTGAGTGTGGGATATGGGAGTTAATAAGGGGAATTCTGTAATAATGTTTAAAGATATTTTGCTTATGAGAAAATTAAATGTGTGTATTTTAGTAAATATGTTGCTTTTTCCTGATTACAGAGAGATTAAGTAAAAGGGGTAGTCTGGACTTGTGTCATTATTCTCCTAAAAAAGGCTTCCAAATTTTGAAGGAGAATTTTGTTGTTGTTGTTGTTAATGTATTTTTTTAAAGAGTAGCTGTACAGCAGCTCTAGGGAATTACAGAATTTGTCCCTCTTAGACAGTAAAATGAAGTGAATGAGGGATTTGGGTGTGTGGGCTTTTTCTTGCCAATATGAAATAGGAGACTTGGGACTGAGGGGATTACCCAGTAACTATTCGATCTGAACAAAGCACAGACCTATCACTGGAATTCCTTCCTGCATATTCTGAACACTCACTGCACCCCAGTGTGAGCTAACACAAATATTAAGTATCTATTTGATTTTTCAAGTGTGACTTTGTATATTGCGAATGTTCATAGGAGCAGAATATTTCCAGAAAAAACCCAAACCACTACCATAAAGGATATTTTAAATGAAAACAAGAAAAAAATAGTGTCACAAGTAATCCAACCAGGTAACATCAAAACCAGCTTGTGATCACTACACTCAGCAAAGGCAGGTAACTAATTGCTTTATAGCTTTTATGAACTTTTTATAATTTTTCTAGAGAGTTGGCAATATTAGCAAAGAATCCAAAGTGGGAACAAGCTGGGTGCCACCTCTGCCTGCTCTGACAGATCTAGATGCACGATTCAAAGTTGTTTGATGTTTCTGTCCTATTACTTCAGTACTGAGGCTCTAGTCCCCAGTTTCCCCTGCAGCTACCATAACCCTTTACAATGCACCAAGCACACATTTGGTAGGTTCACTCCTAAGCAGACAGCAGAAATAATCCTCAGAATTAAAAGTTTCATTCCAACCATGATATTGGAAAAGTGGGAGACCCTGGAAGGGTCGGGGTTCCTGAAGGGCAGCCCTGTCTTGTGCTCCAATTCTTGTTTGTCAAGGCTGCACCAAAGCCCAACTGCTCTCTGAACACTTCTCTCCCATTTGCTGTCCTTCACTGGGCATCTGCATTCTTGGTACCACCTTCCTTGCATTCAGCTTCCCCCACACCACTTTTCCCAAGGTAGAGGAACCAAAGCACGCACATCAAGCCTTGTCTGCTCTAACTGGCAGTGTTTTCCTTCTGATTCCAGGCATCCTTGTTCATACAGGTACTTGCTGGCTTAGCTTTCTTCCTACGTGTAGATCCTTGCTTGTGGTGATGCCATGCCAACCCTTTACTGCACACAAATTCTGTGTGGCAGAGCTCTGAGAGCCTGGTTACAGCTGGAATTCAATGTGCTTTATAAGGCTGTATCCTCCAGCACAGACAACATGCAGGCTTCATACTAAATTCAGAGTAATGTTTGTAATAGTGCACTATTGCACTGCAGCCTATTTTCATTCATGTGACATAAGGCAAAGCCATTAGCTTCTCTGCTAAGTCCTCCACGACTTGTGGAAAGCCATAATGAACTGCTGCAGCACTGACATGGGTTTAGCCAGCCCAAGAGCCTTTTGACATGCTGTTAATTGTGAGCCTGACCCTCTGATTTCCTATTTTAATTTCCTCCCACTCTGCATGCCCTGGAAGCCAGCTAGTCAGTACCTACAGAAGACAGTTCCTAGAGCACTCTGGAAGCCTATTCCACATTTAATAGGAAACCTTGCTGTGGTGTAAAAGAGAGCTCTCAAAAAACTGCCTGTTAAAAATGCAACATCTTATTTCTGTGAACAACTAATCTGTGTTTAAGGAGGCACATCCTACATGTTTAGGTTTGCCCCAGGTGGTAATCCAGCATTTTCTGAGCTCTCATCTACAAATTCTTCCTGTTATCTTATAACTCATTAAAAAAAAAATTTTTTTTGATTTAATGATGAATTTTATGAATCATAAACACCACAAACCTTGAATTACTGTTATAATTGTAAAAAACCCTTTTATATTGAAATAGAAAAAAATTCATTGAAAATTTTGACAAAGGAAACAATTCTTCTAAATGTAAAGGTTTAACAACAAACAGCAATAATCTTGGCTGTTCTATGAAGTTACTGCTCCTGCCTCTCCTGTGTTTTAATTGAAGACTCTTTAGAAAATGAGCACAATGTTTTTCTTTTATACACATTAAAAAAATTAACTAATGTATCTGAAATTACAAGTTTCCTAATATGATAAGAAATGTATTTATAAATGTAACACTGGAAGGATGCCTACACCATGGTTTACTTTTCAGAGATGACATGCAACGTTCCACATAAGGAGGCTGCCCTGAGGAAGAAGCTGGCTTGTCAGGCTCCTCCTCACTAACATGAGTACCTGAAAAAAGTAAATGGCTAATAACTAGTTTCAGAACCAGTGCAATTAAGCTACATATTTTGGTGAAGTTTAGCCTGAGAAAAGCACCCTCTCAAGACTGCTGCTGCAGTTCTTCCATGGAACCTCCTCTGATCGGCTGATCTCCAACGTTACCAAGTAACACAACTGAAAATATCTATTGTGATGTTTTCATTCATTTTAGCATTATCAAAGAGAGAAAAAACAATGTACATTTCTTTAAAGAGGCAATATCTGGCTTTATGTTTTCATTTCAGAACAATATAGGAAGATTTCTTACTGGGACAGAAAAAAGAAAGCTTGTGAAAAATCTAATGAAAACCCTAACTTTAATTACTATTAAAAAAATATTTTTCCTTTATTCAAAATGTAATTTTGGACAAATAGTAAGGAAAAAGGTCAGGATTCCTGAGTCAATACCTATTTCAAAGGCATTCACCTGAAGTTATTTCTTAGGGGAGCCATTTAATTGAGCTTTTCTAAGTACAAGCTTAGGTATTTCCTCCACTTGTACATCCAAAATCACAACTGCCAGTCTCATCATTGTTGCATGTTGTGTGTTCCATCTTACCCACTGCACCAATTTGTTACTACCAAAACACTCTAACCAGAAACCTTATAGGAGATCTACCTTAGTGCAATATTCTACAATTAACTAGCTGGAAGTAGTTATGCCAAAGTTTGCTTTGCTACCTGAAGCTGATGCCAGGAAGAGAGAAAATAATCACATCCTGCTGTGAGACTGCATTTGAACTGGATAAAATACTGAAGCTGTGAAACATCAGGAAGAGACCACAACTAGTACCATACAGCACATTTCAGTGGTATTAGCAACATTATCAGGTTGTTTTTGACATTTAAAGATGGAAAAAATCTGTCAGTAAAATGCACACGAGGAAAATAAGTCAGCTTATAGCTACAAAGCATCTTCATTATTCCTAGAGACTACAGTCAACTGTTTACATAAAAAATGTTCTGTAGTTTCTGTAAGCAGCTGAACTGTAATGACAGTAAAATTAACAGCAATAAACTAAACCCAAGTAAAACAGTAATTGTAATGCAATATACTACTAGCATTAGCATAAATCTTATGCATACAATTCATGTTTATATTTATTTCTGTTCTGATACTGGCAGGAATTGAAAAGACATGTTATCAATAAGCCACAGCAGAACGTGAAGCAGCTTCTGAATCCACACATGCATAATCTTTCATATGAAACACACACAATGGTTAAATGGACTGAATTATCCTTCACCTACATGCAGTGAGTTTATCATATTAAATAGTAAGGTAAAACTTTAATTTTAAAAATTCCCATAGCCTTTGTGCAGGTCTAGCTGCCAGCCTGTAACGGCACAAGCCCTTGGCAGGACTTGCAATCTACTCCACAAGAGGGCAACCAAATTCCACTCTAAAATAGATAAATAATCCTGTCAAATATAAAAGTGACTATTCATTTTAACTACAAGACAGAATATCTCCCCACTCTGGGGTGGCTGGGAAAAAGCTGGCCATACACTTAACTCTGGAGGGAGATGGGGGGGTAACCTCCACCTCTTTTTCCTTCATGAACAGTGTGGAGAGGGAACTGCTACACATGTGGGGATAAAGTTGTTTAAGGAAACACAACTTTTTTTTTAAATGGGATTTGAGTATGTTCAAATACAGCAAATATCCTGTAATCCTGGACATCAGCTGAAGTATTTCACTTTATTGACAATAAAGCCACCACAGGGTGGGCCATAAACAAAGAATGCGAAGTGGAGATGATAAAAGCAATCACTTTGTGCTACAGGTCGAGATGAATTACCCTGAGATCTCTGTGACAAACTGGATCTGTGCAACCATCTTGCAACCCCTGAGTCTTCTGCTTTTACATGAGCAGTTCCAGCGTGACTTCCCATGCTAAGGCTGCACTGCCCAACACTGGACATTGGAAAACACTACTCACTGTCAAAGGACAGCATCAAAGATGCTTCACACACAGGGAATACCAGTTTAATCTTGCCACACAGCTGGGAAATGTATACTGCATTTGTTGCCTGCTCCTCTTACCTCCCTGCTCAGTTTCCTCTGGAGTGCCAAGCAAGGATGAACAAGAGGGATGTTGGAAACCAACACATTTTCTACCCAAGCAGTAGGCTACAGCAGTACAACTGATTTGGAACATTAGCACTGTTTAAATCTAAAGAGATGATAAATTTGCTGGTATTATGCAGGAAAGTTAACCTCTACAAGCCTTCACTATAGAGCTCATTATAGACCTTCTGTTAATGGGACTTTAACAAGCACGAGACACAACACTTACTGCCATCACTCTAAACCAAAATTCTGTATTTTCCAGGTAAAGCCTGGCAAAAACACTGGACTTCAGCACCCATTTTTAATTTCTCCTCTGGCTAGTTCCAGTTCTGAATGCACTATTTCTTGACACAACTAGAGAGAAACAGAGCAGCAAAGTACTTACTGTTCTGGGCTAGAAACTGAAGTCCTTCGTCCTTCCACAGCAATATTGCTCTTGGGTCTCTTAACAACATGAGGTCTTGGTGGGCGAACCTATTACATATACACACAGAGAAGACATTTCATCAGACACTTCCATGGATCAAATAGACATAAATAACAAAACACACAACACCACTGTTATCTCAAAGGTATCTTCCATTCAAAATTGCTTTTAAATGTCTTCATTTTTTGTGCCACAGCAACATTAGAAATGAATATAGATATACAAATCAATATAAAGGATGAATATGAACCACAGGGACCCACAACTTGTTAAAAGGACAAAAAATCCATGTGTTTACAAACAGCAAATGAAACATACATGCTTGTCACTGACTGTTAGCTATTAGCAAAACAACAGAAATTTGTTCCACTGTCCTGTTTGGTACAGGCTAAATGTCTGATAAAAGATTCCCAAAATGTGAGCTTCCCCTTATACAGTTAGTTGATAGAATAAAACAGGGAGATCCTGTGTTGCTGTACATAATTTTGGAAAGTGTAGTTCAACTCTGACATCATGATGCTTTTGTCCTCTTGTTCATAGGAACCCAACATCTCAAGTGAATACTTCTGTGTAAGGAAGCACTGAAAAATTTGTACTTGGAATAAATGTTGTAACGTGAAAAAACATATCTCCTTCTCATCAGAAATGTGCCTCCTTCCAGGAGAAACCCTGGCCAGACCTGTTATCATCAGCACCTCTAATGTTATGCTAGTTCATCTTTCCTTGTCTGCAACAAAATCCAAAATTTTTCTGTGGAGGATGCTGTTGCCAGTCCAATCTTAAACAACATATCCATCACCTCCCAGTGTTCAGAAATTCAGCTTAATTTCCTTACATTAACTCCATAAGCAAACAAGCTTTACTTCAAGGAAAGGAATAGCGCTTGTCAACACAATATAGGCAAAGTTTGTGCACTTGCCTACCTATACTACTCAGTTATCGTGTTGATGAACTTATCCCTTTGAGGCAAATGTGGGAATGAACATTTGCAGCATCAGGTCAGGCTGTGCAAACAAACTTCCCATTTTTTGTTAGGAAATTCCTATCTTACCTGAATCAGAGTCCAATTTGTTGGCTTCACTGAGTGCGAGTTTCAACAGAAAACCCCAAAGACCTCAACTAAAGTTAGGAATACAACTCAACTTCTGACCTTTCTGAGACTGTGCCCCCTTAATAGCCAAAACAGTTGTTGGATTTTGGTGGGGGGGGGGGGGGGGGGGGGTTGGGTTTTTCTGTGTTTTCACAGAATATCCTGAGTTTTTGGGGTGTTTTTTTATTTGTTCTAGGTTTTTTTGGGGGTGTTATTATTATTATTATTATCATTATTAGGGAGGTCTGGGCTTTAAGGTTTTTTCCTTCCCCCCATGCACACAAACTTCAATTTTTTTTGCCAGGAAAAAGCCATCAGATAGTGTCTAGTGTTTCTGCACTACACAACAGTATGCAGAAGACAGTAGCAGGATTACTCTATTGAATTTTCATTTCAAAGGAATTGGTGTACAGCAGATATGATGAAGAAATCCAGAGATGTATTGCCACTATTTCTTAGCAAAAAGGGCTTATAAAAAGGTCAGATGTTAAGGTCTTGAAGATCAGTCCCCACACAAGGCTGCTCCTCTCTACAATAAAGACGGCTTAAGAATGTGAATTTATGGCAGGAATGGAAGGATTAAGTTTGTGGCAACTTCAACTGAACTTGCAACGTGGTGAAACATGGGGAAAAGAACAACAGAGCTAATTAGAGGAGCTGAGCTGTCAGAGTGCGGCTGAATGGCTCGGTGCCAACAAACAAAAGGAATGGGCTGGCAATCAGCAGGATCGATGAAGAATACTGCTTCATTAGGGTTGATAAAACAGAGAGAGAGAGAGAGAGAGAGAGAGAGAGAGCGCGCGCCAGTGCCTGTAAGAGAGGGGGGAGAGAAGCAAGAGGAACTGGGGGGGAGAAGAGAGCGAGAAGGAGAAAAAAAGAGGAAGAAAGAAACCTGTTTAATTAAATCTGAGCTGGAAGATGATGTGTAAAGCTGGCCTGTCATCATGCTGTGAACACTTTCACCTTTTGGGTGGTACCCTGAGGGAGTAATGGTGATGAGGGAGAGAGATGAGAGTTTTGGATGGCTCCAGGGGGCCACCAGACCAGTAAAGTGCAGGGTGACATGCTAAGTAGATTTAGAGCATTGTTCATGGGGGACTGCAGGGAAAAGCCAGGAGTCAAGCCAATTCCGAGCTGGATTTGGAGCCGCGTGCAGCCAAATAGGCAGGGTTAAATGCTTATCAAATCTAAAAGTAAGAAAGAAATCCAATTACATGAGCAAACAGCCAAAAGAATAAAGGTAAACATCCAGCACAGGAGAGTTAGATGTGCTTATTACTGTCCCCATCAACTTTATGCATAATTATTATATTTTAACTTTTTATAATTGAATAAAGTTTCCAAACAGCCACTATTAATGCAAACACTTCTCTATTAATTATAAGCAACAACCTTCTCTCCTTCATAATACCACCACAACTCATTTCCAAAACAGCAGAATGTAAAGAACATATATGTTCTGCTTCCTTAACCTTTTTTTGGTCTGTATTTTTGTTTTTATTATTTGCAGTGACTCATTGCAAGGACTAGTGCCCATGGATTCCTCCTCATAACAAATATATCCCGAAAACAGCAAGTATTTCTGGTATCATGTGGACTTGACTGGAAGAGCAGAGGGACCTGGTCTCTTCCAGTGCTTGCTCTACAAGGCTAGGATAAATTACTTGCCCATACCCACCTCAGGAATATATGCCAAGACTAATAAAGAGAAAAAGCAGCCTGCACGAAGTATTATTTACACACATAAAAATGTTTCAACTATTAAAAGCCAAATAACAGTTCTGAACAACAACAAATTTATGTATATTTGGTACAAGCATATTTTCAGGGGTGATTATAATAATTTACATTTATCTTGAATTTCCTCTTGATGAATGAAGCATTTCTGTTCCACTTATTGACTTATTATATGAATGCAACAGGAGCTTTTATTATTATATTTCCAACCTTTTATCAATCACATTGGGAGCAAAGACAGTTGACACAAACACATTACAGCAAGGACTATTAATGCCCTACAGCTGGGAGATTAAACAGTCTTAGCAAGACTTTGATGTAATAAATTACTCAGTCTGAACAATACTGTTCAGCCACTTTGGTACAGAGGAATCACAGTGTGTCCTCATACACCTGCCAAACCCAAACAAGAGGGCTGGAAGCAGGATAGGAACCCCATCGTACCATGGACAGTTTGTTCCTAGTGTAATGTGTCTGGGAGGGGCTCCCACACCAATTACATTTAAGAGAACACATATAAGGGTAGTCAGTGCTACCTTTTTAAACACAGAAAACAGAAACCTTCAGAGCAGGAATCCACAAAAATTACTATGTTAAGCTAAACACCCAGAGTTAAAAAGAGGGAGGAAAAGAAACACATGCTATTGAAACGCAATATAGGAACATGCACCAAAGATCAAAAGCTAACACACACCCAAGTGCACTTGTTAACCAGTTGCTTGCTCATCTGAAACATATTTTTAACAAGTTTTAGCAAGATTAGATTTGAAAACTTGCATCTCTCTCTTTCTTATGCACATACATGTATGTATAAGGAAGCAAGGATGTATTTGCCTTTTGGGGGAATTACATTCATAAAGAAAAAATCCTGAACAGAAATAAGTATCTTCCAAGGCTGTTGCAAACCCTTCCCCCCACACACACACTTCTAAACTGACACCACTTTCCTGTACTACTAAAAAAAACCCCACTGGTGCAGTTCCAACATAGTCTCCAGTTTTAAAGCCATCTGGCATAGTTAATATATAACAATTGTCCCACAGTTAGTGTTTTGAATGAAAAACTGCTGAGATAAGGTATCCCTGCCTGATACAGTACAGGTATTGCACTGAGAATAATTTCTGTGTAGTTTTTCTATGGCAGAGTCACTTCCTCTGGCCAACATGATGTGCTATTTTACTATGTAATTACATAGAATCCCAGCTTGCATTTTAAATGAACATAAAGTATGTTATGTACATCATCTATAACGTGGTACTAATGTTCTACAGCCCAAATAAAGACTTTGCTCTCTTCATGCATATTCACTTATCTATTCCATGGGGAAAAACTGAGTGTCTCAGATTAATTTAAAGCATTAACTTGCAGAGAATAAATACTTTCTCTTCAGACTTCTGCTTCCTTTCATATTTGAGTTTAGTGCAAGTCTTCAAAAGCTCACTGGCTAAAAACTTTTGCCAGCCCAGCAAGACTCTTTAAGAAATCACCGCAAAAGTAAAACCAAACGTTGCAAGAGCAGCATCAGTTACCTGCAGAACTGACTGAAAGCTGCAGAACTCGCCAGAGAAAAGCAGAATAAACACAGGTCCCAGGGCTGTGCCGCAGCAGAGAAGAAGGGAGTTTAGGAGCATAATTGACACATTGCTTTTTTTGCAAAGTTTGACAATCCAAACTACCAAGGTTTAGTAGTGCTACTAAGAGAGTAATCCAGGCAGTGTTAAGCTGTGGCAGTGAAACAAAACTCCCAACTACTCACGGGCCTAGAAGAACGCTGTATCTTTGGAGGCGGTGGCCGAGGTGGACGGAGTCTTTGCTGCTGTATCAAAGTGGAAACTAAATTAAAGTAACCTACATGAAAACACCTCTGATTTTGTGGCAAAAGCAGTAAGATTGGATTGCAACATGCAATTTACCTTCAATTCATACCCACCTCACAAAATACAATTTAATATTTTTTTTCCCCTCAAAACAATGACAAATCTCATGACCTACAAAATGCCACAACACGAAAGGTAGCTGTGCCTGCCTGTTGACATAGGCTTAACATAGCTTCTGTTTAAGCAAAGGTAGCATGATCAGCACTCCAGATCAGATCATCCAAAATTTACTGAGACAACAAAGACACTCAAGGTAGACTCTTGGACCAATAGGTGCAAGTGTTCTAGACAACACTGATGTAAATAGAAAGAATGCTGCAGAGCAGGATATTAAAAAAAAAAAAAAGGAGATTTTAGTGCTTGTGAAAACTTGTGGTAAAGGTCTCAAGACAGCAAAGACATTTAAAAGCATGGGAAAAAATGCTAAGTCAATTAAACATTCCATACATGTAAAAGACAAGCACATGTTTAGACACTTGACTGGATCAAGGTTTAAATGCATTGCCCAGAGCAAAGTGTACACTGTCACTGTAAAAAAAAGAAAACACTAAAAGCCCCATCACCAACAGTTCTAATGGGGACAGAACAGTGCATTAAGATGCCTGTTTTGGTCTTTCATTTCTTAAATTAGCAGTTGGCCAACTCATTGATTTGTAACAGCACTGGAGCTATTAAAATCCAGTTGCTTTTGACTGAGCCAGCAGCATGACTCTCCTCACACAGATGGCATTTTAAGGTATAATCTGTTAGACAAGGAATCCACTGACAATTAATGAGACTCTAAATAAAACCATCCTGAAGTACAACTTTGATATTGAGAACAAGATCATTGTTAATGTCCTTTCTGTGGCAGCTTGTGTATATGAATTAGCACTCCAAGTGAGAAGCAGAGCCCTCAATGAGGAGGTCATGGGAATGTCTCTGAACACCTGCTTGACCACAGGACGGTGACTGCATCACTGCCCCAGCCCAGGATGCCTTCCATAGACAAAAACCCATCAGCAATACAGACAGACCCTAGGAACTGGCAGTGGGAGTCAGCTTTTTCAGACACAAAAAGAAAGCTTAGGCAGATAACTGCATTTCTCTCCAAAAAAGGATCCAGATACCTATCTCAGCAGTTCTTAACTTCTTACTAGCACAGTCTTTATTCCAGAAGGACAGACATTCTTTCTCAACTATCCTCACACTGTGTAATAGAACAACTCCAACCTACTCTTTTTCACACCATTTTCATTCTGTTCTTGCATCTCATCAGACTTTTCTTAGAAATTTCCCATTAAATTATACTTTTGCATCCACTGGTTCCTTTCTCCTCACTTGTGTGGCCAGTGAAGGAGTGCCAGACTGCACACATGCACTTGGCTCAGCTCTTTGGGGTGGAAAAAAAAACAGAAAAAAAAGGACACTTCGGCTGGAGAGCTGAGGCCAGGATTATTCCATGTGACAGATTCCTAATGTATTTTCCCAGAAAGCAAGTATGAAAACAAAGAGAACAAAGAGAGAAATGACAGTGGTGAGCTGAGGTGGCTGCCATTAGCCCTACTCATCTATTTCTCTTCTGTACTCTCTATTACTCAATTCAGTGAGAGAAGTTGAGTTATACTGCTGTGTATCTTCCCATCTTATCTGCTCAGGCTGAGAGCACAATCTTAAAATACATTTAACTTCTGTTATGTAGCATAGCATACTTATTTTCCATTATGCTTCAGAAGCATAGTGGAATAGCTGAAAAACCTGAAATTTGCACTTTTCTAGTTACTGAAAAGACATTCACTTACTACCTAGCAACTTAGGCAAAGTGTTTAACAAAGCAGAAAACCAAGATGAAATTGTTATTCCTTTATTTTTTTCAGTTTTTTTTAAAGCTTCCTGCATATTTACTTTGCTTTGTTATTTTTTCTGTTTTACTTATCTAGAAATTGTGAACATTTCTACATTAGAAAATTCTCAAGTAGGTTATTTCATGGGAAATCTAAGTATTTTCCTAAAGTCATGGCAAACAGCACTGTCTCTCATTTGGGAATCAGTTTTTCCTTTTTATAGCAAAAGCTAGGCTAATTTTTGAGGAAACAGTGCCAGACTGTAGCAGTATATCAGCAGTCTAAGCTGATGAACCAATGGCAGTAGTATTAAAGCTTCCAAAAACAGTGTGACAAAGGCAGGCCCTTCAGAGAGGAAGACAGACAACACAGCAGCTGAGGAATACCTCCCAGTGAGATGGTCAATACATTGACTAGAGTCACTGCAAGGACATGTACAACCAAACTGTGCTTACCCACCCATGTGCTCACTGGAAGAAAAATATTTTTCTGAGAAAATGTGTGACAGGATTTGTTAATTATCTGGCACATCACTGCTTGATTAGACAATGGCAATAAAAATCAAGTTTTAAATACATGGGGGTATCTGAAAATTACTCTGTGTGTTAAAGGAGTCACCAATACTGGTGCCCTTTTGTGAACTCTGGAATATCCATACACAAGTCAGAGAGGACCCAAAAGAGTGAGAGTCTTAGACATTCCAGTACCACGTGGAGGAGTTTAATAGGACTACCACCTCACTGCATAAGCCTTGCCTGTAGCCAAACCACACACAGAGCTAGTACTTTACTCCTGTTAGTCCTAACTGACAAACAACCACAAGTCAGAGCTCCAAACTTCATCACCAACTTCAGCTTCCATTTTATTTGGGGACTGGGAGGTGACATAAATTTTGAGGAGGAACTGTTTTTTTGGCAAGAGCTAATAGTTTCATATCCTTATCCCATCAGTGGATTATTTTTTCCAGCTGAGTTTTAAAAAGCATATATGGTTAAGCTTCCAAAAATTAATTTCATGTATTTCCACAATAAAGAAGGATACAAATGCTGTTTTGGGAAAAGATTAGAGGTCTAGAAACTTTGGCATTCCTTGGACTTCTAAATAGGCATCATGTTAACTCTCAGAACTGTGACCTTTGTGCTTGTAGGAACACAGCCATCAAATCCAACTTTCAGACTCAAATTTATCTGATCCACTGAAGTGCTGCCAGAAATAAAGTTCTTTTGGTGATCTTGTATGTATTGCACCACATACTACATTTCTGAGCCCTAAAGGGATCTGAACAGAATGATAAGACAAAACTATATATTGAAAGCAGCATGCTCTCTCCATTAAATATGGGTAGGGGAAATGTATGGCTTAAATCAGTGTTGTGAAGCACAGAAAAGACACAGTGCACTGAGGAATAACTGACGTGGAGGTCTACCAGGAGATAACAGTTACTTGCCCTTTATCAGAGCTTCATTTCTAATGTTGATGTTAAAATCTGTCACCAGGATGGGCTAAGCAAGTACATTCCTACTATGAAGACCATATTTACCAAAAAGCCACTGATTTGAAGTTAATTTGTTAATGCAGCAAAACACATCGTCTCGAAAAGGTCAGCAGGGGAAGCTGTGTTGGAATATCAACTTAATTACCTGTGCTGTAAGGATGTGTGGGTACAAAACAGCACATGGTTACATTGCTAAAAGCTGCTAAATTGCTATTTTGGGTATGTTCCTAAATGTATATTGTATATTTTTTTCTGTGAAGGGGAGAAATGTCTAAATTAGCACTTTCTTACCAATAGCTGTTTACCAGCATACCTTTTTACTCTAGGTATTTTCTTAATTGTCTTGTTCTAAATACTTCTGAACCAACAAGACAGAAAATTTGCAGAAAGCCAATTTTGTGCTTGCAGATCTAGCACTGTTGTACTAATTATCAGACAAGTGATTTTAAGGTGCTGGAGGAAGAAAAAAAAATCTTACATTAACTTTTACACTGTAAAACAACTATTAAAAAATTATAGACCCCCATATCTCATAAAATAGTTATTAGATAGCCAAGGAACTTTCACAATACAGCTATTTAGGGTTTTTATACTAGACAAAACACTACAAAGATAACTTTTGGCCTGTGAGGCAACAGCTTGTGAGCAGGAGATTATCTCAAACAAATTGTGGATGTCTGGAGATTTTTTTTTTTTTTAAGAGGTATTCAGAACACAGCCTTTATGAGTAAATTAGAGGTGCTCTTGCATGTGCAGCAACAGGTGCAAACAGAAAAATGTGTAAGGGAAACACAACCAGATGAAAACTGGTTTGTCAGTACATATGGAAAGAAGTGTTGCTCATTCTCAGTAATAACGAGGGGTGCTTCTAATAATTTTCAAGCCAAAGCTTTTTTATATGAGTATCTTCCTTCCTTCAGAAATTCAGGGCTGGTTTGAAAAATGCTAGTATATACTAGCAGTATATTGCATCACTCTCTCATGCCTGATTGCCTTTAAACCATTTTAAAGACAATCAGACATGGGAGAGTGATGCAGTGTCCTGAATGTGCCCATGCTCAAAGCACATCATACTGCAAAAGATCTGAAGTGCTGACTTTGGAAGAATATGCTGGACCTCAACTGAACACTGAATTAAAAAAAAACCAAAACCAAAACCCAACCAACCAACCAAAAACCCCCAAAATAACAACACTGAAAAATGTACAGTACCTAAAAAGATTCAGTACAGAAAGCAGATGGAACCTATGAGGCAGCTGTTTTATTATCCATCCAGATCCCTGCACAGCACACACACTACTTTTTACATACTCCCATATGTACAGCTCACAAACTAGGATGACAAGAACAGTGTATGCTTTACAGGATATATTTTTAATTTACACTCTGAAATGCTTCAACAGAAATCTGCTGGGTCCTGTGATAAAAATAATCTCCATGTTTTAAGGGATACCTCATTCTACAAGCCATATTTGTAGATTGGGAAGGTAGAATGAATCTGGCAAAACTGCAGCAATGCCTATAGCTGTGCCAAGAATTTATGAAAGGGGCTGAGACTGCCACAATTAAACACTGATTAGTTTAATGAGAAAAACAAAGACTACCTCCTTACCTCTCTAGCCAGCAGTCTTCTGTAGTATAACACCTACAATAAAAGGTAGGTGTCTGTAAGCTCCTATTTTCCCTAACATTGAATAAGGATCTTTATTTCAGGCGCCTGAGTCGTATCTGTTGTGGTGGGATACTGCTGAAGACACATAGGTTCATCCCAAAGCCACTGAGAGAAACTCATTCTTTACTAAAGGGGAATGAAGAGGGTTTCTGAAAGTCTGTCTTTGCTTCCCTCTCTCCTGGCTGAAATAAACTCTGTCCTTCCTAATCAAGGGTAAAAAATAATCTTTTTATGGTGTGTCTAGACACAAAGCACTGATAACTCGTTCTCTTTTTGCAGCATTGATAATGTCCATCTCATACTGTGCAAACAATCCCAAAATAGCCAGCTTTAAAAACATTCAATATTACAATGTACAACATAACACAGTTTTGCTTTAAAGCTGGGACTTACTTGGTACTAACCAAACCCCTCTCTCCTGAAACCAAAACTGAGTGCAGAAGCATGATATCAGGATCATGTGTATCTTGCCCAGTTAAAAGGTTCCACCAGGATGAAGTACATAGGCTTTTCAGCTACATCTTATAATCTGCTTGTTTTGGAAGACAGCCAGGGACACAAAACCCTAAAACCACAGGTTACACTACTGTGGATTATTGTTTATAACTGATGCCACTCTAAAAAAAACATGGCTTAAATAAACCCCTTGGCTGTAGAACTGAATGGTATTTCTTTTGTCTGCAACTACAGAAAAAAAGGAAGAATTTTAAGAATTAGACAGGATCTATTTTTCTGTGCATGCAGTAAATGTTAAGCACAGACCTATTCAGGCCATGCATCAAAGTAGCATTTGTTCTTGTATGATGTTGGTGGGAGGAATATTATCTGGTAGTGGTTAACTTGCAATGTTATCTGTGGATTAAAGACCTGTCAAGACTTCTGATTACTCCCTAGCTCCAGTGGCAAAAACGTTCATACACTATGCAAGCAAGCAGTACAAAATCCACAAAAGTTGGTACCAGAACAATTTCATCTTGTGACCAATTAGTTCTTCTAATTCACTTTTCATCTGTGCAGTTGAAAATAAGCCCTGACCTCCTCCCATCGGTATACATGCATTCAGTTCTTCTAAACCACCGTAAACAGCCTCCTAACTACTCAGCTGGTATTATTCAGCACTTTGCAGTTTGAAGAATTCTGACATTTTACAAAGGAGATGGCTGTCAACAGCCTTTTATTTACCTGGCACAGATCCCAGATGCCTACAGACCACAGTCTGAAAACCACTGTAAGTTAAGCTCCATGTACTAGGTATCTCTTCCCACAGGAAACAGATGCCTACTGAACACAAAATCTTTAACTCAAGCTAGAGTTGTTCTGGTTCAAAAAAGCCTTACACATACTGTTTATACCTAGTGAGGCCTTAGATGATTCTTAGAATGATAGTGTAGACAGTGAAAGATGCAAGTCAGGAGTAGGCTACATTCTTTTAAACTAGTTTCTATCAGCTCTGTTCTCTCGGTGTGCTCTGACATGAATGTTCCCTGCTAAGCCCTCCTTTTGCAGTTTGCTTTGGCAATCGATGCCATTTGGCTAAGGGAGTCATTTCCAATGATTCAGTAGCTTAAATGCATACAACATTTTTTTTCCTGAGAAAGCATCAGAGAAAAAACAAGGGCAATTCTACTTACAGAATGGACTTAAGTAAATGTCTTTGAGACAGACACTTTTACATAGACCACAGCTGACCATTTTACCTGCTGTCTTGTACCGTGGGGCAACCACTGGTGACTTAGTACCATTTCTGTGTTACTTCTTTGATATTTTGTTACCTCCTTTTGCATCAGGTTTTTTCTGTGTGCTACAGTAACAGCAGAATCCTGCATTGTCAATATCCAGGCCTCAATCCTAGATTGGTAACACGCAGACGTGTTCATGATACTAAGGCACATCTGACACCCAGGAAATAACATATCCTATGGACTCTACGTTGTGTAATATGCCTTAGCCTGAAAGCAGCATAACACTGATTTGCAGAGAAAGAGAATAAAATCATCATTTTCTATTACCTTTCTGCATGATGAAAGCACCCTGCAAGGAAACTCCCTTAACTGATGGAACCAAGCCCTTTCTGGATTACAGCAAAACAGCAAGGAGCTTTTTTCAGAACTACTCACAGAGATAAAACAGGGAAAGGTTTGAGAGAGAATCTCATTGAGATGATGTTCAAATTTCCAAAGGACTTCTACCAAAATGAGATATATTTGGCAGGGGCTTGTTTTCATTTTATCAGTTTCTCAACATACATGGATGAAGAGATGTTGCAAAAAATCCCAGACCCCAGGACTATATTTATCCCCATGAGTTAAAGTCTATCCATCTACTATCTCAGCAGAGTTTAAAATCACAGCTAATAGGTTAACAACTGTTTTTCTTCTGTTTCAGATGAAGAATATCAGAAAGCTGGGGGAATATTCAGCTTCCCAATTTGTACTGACTGCTCACTGCTACCTGCAATGTCTGTTTGACAGGACTGACATTTTGTACCGCTGTGAGATGGGAAAACGTGTGACATTTTTATTCATGGTGGCGTACGCCCTTGTAATGATCAGCCCTGGTCGATGTGCTTACTGCAGCAGCCCCGAGCCCTCGGAGAACAAACAAGAAGCGAAGGTGCCAGCAGTTCGCCTGCCTTATTAAACACCACCAGGATTCTAACGAAGAGCAACTGCTGGAAAATCTCACTGTCAAATCCTCAAGGACACTGTCAACATGCAACTAACTACATATATTTTTCATTTAAAATACTAGAAAATCCAGCACTCCAATGTTAAATATAAAGAAAAAGGGCACGTTATTTTGTATGTGCTTTCTTTTTTAACTGGTCATTTTGTCAGCTTTATACTGGTTTTTCTGTGGGCCTGGTACTGGAATTTAAATCAAGGAGATCATGCAACCTGCACAATTTAAAATGCTGGAAAATGGACACATACCTTATTATCTTTTAACAGCTAGTCCTCTCTAGCAAGCAGAATACTTCTATAGGAAAAAAAAAAGAAAAAAGAGATGGACTCTAATTTAAGGAGTTCTATAAACAGCAATGACTATCTACTCTGCTCAGCTTCACAATTCACTGAGGAAGTCTGCATAATTAGGGGGATGCTCCTCCACACAAACACAGGAACGCAGGAAAGTACATGGCTCCTCTATCCGTAGCATGGCTCTCTGCAAACATTTACTTAGTATTAATCAGTCCAGCTCTGAAGGGCCAATCTAAAAAATGCCTGGCCAAACAAGCAATCACAGTGGGGTTAGCAGTTAGAAGAATCATATGTTTCACATACTCTCTCCCTTTAATCTTCTAGTTTAATCCAGGGGCCCAAAGGTCAATTCAGACAGTTCTGGCCTAACTGCACGTATCAGCTTCATAAGTAATACATAAGAAGCTTCTGGATGCTAATCTACATTGATAGACTAAGCAAGTCATCCATAAGACCCTCTGAGCTTTTCTCAAGTTGTCAATCTAGGAGATTTGGTTAGCCTTGCATGTACTGATGTATTTATTTTATATGTATGTATTATTTATAAAGCACAACTCTTCTTCCACATGCCAGCAGTGAAGGACCAAGGTACTTTCTACAAGATATTTGTGGGCTCCTCAACATAATAGGACTAACAAGAAAATCCTGCAGGCGTGTTACAGCTGCTATTGCTTGTCACAGAGCCCTAGGAGGTCATCTCAACCACAGTATTTTCTTCATACATTCAAGCGTTATGGAGTCTGACTTGCAAGTACCTGGGGCAGTAAATTTATTCTGAATATCCCTGTTTAAGAAGCAGTTGAAATGCCAAGACAGTTGGAAAACACTGAAAGCCATCGTCTGGAATGTGCTTTTTCATGGATGAACACATCTGCTGCATGCAGGACTGGAGCCACATAATCTCACTGCAAAGCATGAATTTCTATATCACATTAGTTACATACATACTACATTGCTGTTGTAGCTGAAGAAGACATAGCTGTCTGGTTGCTCATTAGAAAATACTGGCAAGTGAGTGCATGAAAGGCAGTAACCTTTGGGTATGCTCTGCAGGTGGTGTACATCTTCCTAAAGAGAGTGCCAGGTCTCACTTGTCAAATATTTACACGCATGACAAGAGTGCAAGCCTTCTAGTTAGGAAACTCCTATCCTGCAGATTGCCATTTCTGCAATCCTTGCACACCACAAAGCCGCATTTCAATGAAATGAATTATTTTCTTGTCCATTGACATTGTTTTTACTCCCCAAGAACCTGATAGGATATTTGAGTAGTCTCAAGCAGACATCAGACAGACAAGTGGGCCAATACATGTGCCTTTCTTACAAGGAGACTTTTACTGAGCAACCCTGAATTCCTTTCTAAAAGGAACAGTCAAAAAATGAGGGTAGAAAAATATGCTTTCTGAAGAGAAAAATCATTTTAAAGACCTAGGCATACATTTCTGTTAAATCCATAAAGAATCCAATAGGGAGAGAGGAAACTCCATGGGGGCTCAGCAGAAACAACAGGGAGACCATACTGCTCATCAATGGGAAGAGTGGAATGGAAGCTCATTTTCTTCATGAAGGTACCTTTATTGTCAGAACAGTTCAGAGTGACAAGAACAGGAGGCTGGCTTTATCACCACAGCATACAGTTGCATGAATGTTAGAAAATGAACTTGTTTTCCCCTTTCCCCTTTGGTTTCTACCTCAGTGCCACACAATGCCTGCTGTGATCCAGAGGAATCCGCTATTGTTCCAAAGCACCTGGGTGTGAAGAGAGTCACAGGGTCTGGCAAAGGAGCCTTCCTCCCTTCCCGACTTCCTCTCTTTCACCCTGGAGATAATCCCTCCCCTCTGCTGCCTCTGGGCTCACCGATCTAGTTTTGCATTTCTGGAATGTGGCTGGCTGGTTTTCTCCCCATCTTCCCCCTGACCTCTTAATGCCATTTAATCTTCTTGCAGAAGAAGCCTGCCCTGCAAAGCAGAACTGTTTGTTCTGCATATCTAAGTGCCAATCATGAAGAGGAAAAATGGACATTTTCATTTAGAGCAAAGGATCAAACTAGCAAATAAAATGGCAATTTCCATTCTATGGCCTGTGAAAGTTTAACAGCAGTAAGAATGAGCTTACTGCTTATTGAATGAGAGGATGCAGAAATCTTTTCACAGTCAGATAAGCTGTTTTAGCACAGGAGTATATTTGCTATTTGTTTCATAATCATTTACATTAGACCCCAGAATACTAATTCTCTCTAGTTTGCATCAAGAATGGAATATGATTGAATCTCTTAAGTAAAGACAAGACATACTTCAAGGAGTCTTTTATATTTTCTTAAGCTTTACCTTTTGGTACACAACTGGGATAAAATATTCTATTTGCTGGTAAATAAAAATAAGCCACGGAAACACACCTAAGCTAACAAATGACATGCTAATTATAATAGAAACAATTAGAGGGCTGAAGAGAACTAGTATAGTATAACCTGCTTCTACTGCAATGATACCTTTTCCCAAGAAATGGTGTTTCTGGCAGCTACCAATTTGTTCTCCTAGTGTACTAGATCAGTTGTGCTACTGACTGTGTAAAAGCTCCAGAGAAAGACCGCTCCTAACTATGGATTTGCTTTTCAAGACTCTAGGCTCACCCACCTCTCCAAGACTGATGGGAAGACTAGGCATAGGTAATGAGCCTTATGGACAGGGAGGCTCTGGCAGAAGCAGTCAGTGCAGTGTTTCAGAGGAATGAAGGCTTGTTTAGGGGTGGAGAGGTGGGAAGCAACATGGACAGAATCAGAAGCTTCACTATGAGAAAGATGTGCTAAAAACAAGTATATTTTTGGAAACTAAAGCACTCCCTTTACTCCCCAAGAAGAGAACTGCAACTCTGCCAAGTGTTAAATGCTCTGTTTGACCACATGATACCCACAGTCTCAGGTGGTACAATGGGGCAGGTTCCAGCAGAGCTTTATGAACACATGCCAGGACGCACAACTGCAGTAGTTAAAGGGACCTGTCTGTGTGTCTGCTCATCTAAGAAGAGTCTCAAAAACCTGAAAATCAGTGTTTCTTCTTGCTGTGATACACAAACACTGTAGGTGTTTATTATAGCCATAGGCCTAAGAGTTAAGCATTGTCTTGCAGAGGGGAAAACCTTCGAAAATATCAGATTCAGGTACTAAACTACCTTTCTCCCTTAGCAAAATCATCAGTTTATACATTATGAAGAGTTTTTGTTTTGTTACTTTTGCTTTAGATAATGCAAAAATAAATCTATATAAAAGAACCAAGTCTGCTGCTCATTAAAAACTCAGCAAGACATTTTGGAGAGTTGCTTGTGTTACTTGGAACAGCTACACAGTCATCATCATTAAAGAGATCCCTGCATTTCCCAGGCTCTCTTCCTTTTTGGTTGTAACATACATAACAAATATAACCAAACACTTGAATGAGATTTGAGACTTCTGCCTCAACAAAACTCAAAAAAAATCAAACCCTACAAATCACCTCATCAGGGTAGTTCAATCTTGCAAAAAGGAAAGGAAAATGTCTTGTTCTGGGTTCGTTTGTTTGGCTTGGTCTTGGTTTGGTTTTGGGGGTTTTTTTGGTGGCATTAAGGCAACTTATGAATTGTCATGCTTGTTCAAAATGTAGAGATATTAAGAACTTCTCAAACATACTTCTGCAATCAGATCAAACTGAACTGCAGTACAGATCAATCAGTGAACAAAAATCACAAAGAGGAAGAGATCTAAGGCTGTTTAACATTATGCTCTGTGCAGCATTCCTATCACTGTAGCTCACCATCAAAACCGGTTCAGTGGTGGAAGCCAAAATTTCCAGCAGAGACACACAACTCAAGCACCACTAACACAAACTCAATCTGAAAAATACTATGAAAGATCTGTACTGAGACAGTCATTCTTCCTTATTTTGAACATAAAATGGTAAGACTTATGAACAATCAGAAGAGCTAAAATTTCTGCAGCCATTAGATGAAAAGCAGCTTTATTTATAAAAAAACCAAACCCCACCCCAAACAAACAACAAACCCTAAGCAACAACCAAAGAACATCCTCCACCCACCTCACCAAAAAAACAAACCAAACGTGTCCAGGATCACAAGAGACCTCAATGGTTCAAGCTGTGGGTGCTGCCCAAGTAGCCCCTCATAGCTGCTTGCTTGGGCAAGGAATGTGTTCAAAACAGTCCTAGTGACCCAGCGCAGCGCTGGTTCTCTAAACAGCTAGAAGATCACGAAGATAAACACGTGCATTCTACCTGAGAAGTGGGAGTGTGTGCATGAAAGCAAAAGCTACAAACACCTGAGTCACACATCACTTGTATGACCTGTCTCACTCTAGTGAGCTCCCAGTGCTTGCCCTGCTGGCACACTGGGAAAGGTCCCAAGGACAGCCATGGCAGTTGAACTTGCAGCATGTGTTCCAATATTTTAACTAAGTTTTGGTCAGCTTTTAAGACAAAAGGTAAGAAATAATAAGGCATTCACAAAGGATGATCTCTATGGTATTATCTCTCCTACTGCAATTAATCTTACAGAGTACTATTCAGCATTACATACTATTCACCTGAATCTTTCTCTTGGCTTGAAAATTGCTCCCTCTTCTCCTCACTTACTAAACCTTAGTTGCCTGTATTGCTCTTGTGACTTGTTGAGTCCATGACAACAGTTCCTTGTATTTGCTTGATCTGAGGGTTCATATTAATGGTACACCCTGAGTATACCAAAAAGCATGCAAAGTCAAACCAGAGTAAAAGCTGTGGTCACACCCTTCCACTTTGGTCTCCTCGGTAGTGTTGCTAAGAACATATTGTTCAATCATTATTGCCTTGCCCTAGGCTATCTAGCTAAAGTCCTTCTTTGCAGGACTGAGTTTTCCCACAATGTCTTAGAATTACAGAAACCACTGTTAAAACAATTCCATAATAAACAACCCTCTCAAACAATGCCTGATAACCACTTGCCAAGATGATCTACACCACTACAGAATCTCACACAGTTAGATAATTGCTGCTAAATATTTGAGAACAAATCAGCTGAGGAGCTATACATTCAAAGATATTTCAAGGTATTTTACTGGTATTTTTTGTAGCCTAACAACTGCAGATACACAACTATTTGGAAAAGCTAGAAACTACCTCACTATAGGGTGAGAGATAATGAGTTAAAATTAAAGGTTGCTGCTGGCTTGCTAGCCCATCCCCCTTTAGCTAATCTGTCATGTAATGAAGAGAAGCACCTAGCATAGGACAGCTAGCTGCCGGCTCACTTACAGCGAGCTGATTAAGAATGTTCAACCAACAGCAGACTGCAGACCTTTCCAACGAAAATAAATAGACTGTATGCAAATGTGTTTGTCACTTTGACAGCATGTCTCAATTAAAGCATCTCGCTGCTGTTGGTAGGCTCTCTCTCTGCAGTGCTATGGACGAGCCTTACTGCATTACTGATACACAGGGCTTGACCCTAATCCGCATGCATGCATTTTAAAAAAGTCTGCCTTTGCCATACACACCAGAATAATACCAGCAGACATAGAAAGCAAGTGACAATGAGAAAAAAGCCTCTTTCATCCTCTTCAGTTTATAAGAACTGTGAATGCACAAACAGCCCTTATTTCAGAGTTCTTGTGGCTTTTTAATTGTTCCCACCTACTGTATTCTAGGCAGAGTTAAAAGTGACACTAAAATCTCTCCCTTTAATCACTAGTTAGAAGCCATTTCCCATTTAAACAGTAAATGTTGCTGCTTTTTTCCTCCCCAAAGCCTTAATTTATATTTCATAAACCTGAACATCTTCTCCTTTGGAATGAAAGAATGGTTTAATTTTAATTTTGGCAATGGGCTATGAGAGAAAAAAAAAAAGACCTGTGAAGGGACAAAAGCTGTAAGTGAGATAGCCTTACAACTGCTAAGTTAGATCATTTTTGGAAACTGACATTTGTAATATAATGACAGTAATAAGCATTTAGCAAGCGAGCCTTTCACCACAGCCAGTGCTATCCGAAAGCTGATGTGTGTTTCTTTTGACACACAGAAAGTGATCATTAAAAAATTTGAAAATGACCATTAAAAAAAACCTCATGAATTTAAATTTGCACTTTCTACTCCATTCTATATTTTATTAATCTACCAAAATGTTTGAACCATCCAGCCTTCATCAAATTCTGAAGGAAAAAACTGAAAGTAGACCATAATATTATCTGGATATCTGTCTGCTTTAAAAGAAATGTAACATTTTCCTGCTAGAGAGCTAGATGGCTACATTTCTTCAATAGCCCCAATTCCTCCCAACTGTATTGGCACAGAAAGCAAGTGAAAAATAAATCAGTACTGCAAATATTTAATTGGAAGAGAATCTGTTTTTAAAAAAGGTCTCCAAGAACTTACATTTCATACCATGGTGAAAGTTCTGAAAGAAATCTAATTCTAAAATGACACAGACAGCACTGCTCTGACCAATGTCCATAACATATGTAGCTCTACCTGATACCTAAACAGTCAGTGTAGCCATACTGACTAGTTTCTATCAATACATACTTATCTAAAAATCTGGTTTGCTTCACATTTTATAATTCCCAGTATTTTACAGTTGTTTAAAAATTACACTACATTTCCTAAGGAGAAATGAGAGATTCAGGCATGTTTTCTGACTATGACACTGTAAAAAATAAATATAGAGGAAGAAAAGTGAACCATGAACACAAATAATGTTATTTTTTGAGTCACGCTACACTTAATAGGGGAACACTGGCAAACTGATAATAAATATTGTATGTTTTTCCATGAAAATCACAGCAACTACAACATTTTCTAAATAACTAGCTCTTAGAAAAACCTCATCCAACCACACTCAGTCTTCTGCAGATATATCAAAAGAAATATTATAAAAGTAATGTGTGTAGCTCAGTTGTCAATACTGAAATACAGAGTACATTAATAAGCTATTAATTGATTTTTCCATCTCAGTTCATCACATTAGATTTTCAGAGAATGTTAAAATGCTGTAATAGTTAGACATTCCATATTGACATTAATGATCTGCCTGGATAACAGGGGCCATTTGAAATGATACACCCTCAGTCCCAAGGGCTATAGCACTTTGCATCTTAAAAGAACGGCAAAATAGTTTATAAAATTGCTTTAAAAATTATGCTTCTCCTTCATTCACTTAGAATTTCTATTTTCCTCAAAATCATTGTATGAACAAAAGGAACCAGTAAACCCCCCAAAATCAGGTTCTAGAATTCATTTGAGCAGATAAAACAAAAATAAATCTATAACACCATAATTCAGTCACAAAAAATAATGAAACAATTGGCACATTTGTTATTGTGCCTATTCCCTGAACTATTTTTGCTGAGTCATGCAATTTAAAGAAACCTAATACTAAGACATACCTGACCAAAATGTACTGTGATTGGTCTTCTGTCTTCTCTTAATTTAGGGTCCTTCTTTTCAACCAATGGAGAAGGCTCTGTCCTTGGCAGAGATTCCTCTGGTGCAGCTGAACACCCATTCTCAGCAATGTCCTGTATGGTAGGAAAAGGTGAATAGCATGGCCAGGAACATTCTTGATTAAGGGTAAGGGGCACAAAGGAGACACTAGAGGATAGTGCTGACTAACAATTTTGATGTTGGGGAAAAAAACACAAAAAACCAAAGTACAGAAAACATCATTAGAATAGAACTTGTTGCATTTTGTCAAACAGAGCTTCTACACAGCCACTCTCTTCTCCCAATACCAATGTTGCATGCAAACACATATATTCAATAAAATATCTGACTTAAACATGCAAAAGCCAGGAAATACATAGGGTGAAAACAAATGTAGTTCAAAATTTCTGTTCTAGGAACAAAACAAACAGACACCCTGGAACAGGGCTGTTCTGCTTTTGCAAACCTTAATGAAAACAATAATTGTATTTACATGTTTCACAGAATTATCTGCAGCAGAACAATTACTTGGGGAAGTGGCAAGGAGAGATGAAACTCAGAGCTTAGTTAGCTTTGCATTTTATGTTTGAGTCTGTATATACTGAAGATGCCTTCAGGAGCAACTGCTGCCCAGCAGGATGCTTTTTTGTTTTGCTTTGCTTTTGCTTTTGACATTAGTCCTCATCTTCAGAAGTGAAGTGACCCATCAACCTAAGTTAGAAGACTTGGCAAGTGTACCTGTGGTATATGTAACACAGGTTTTGAAAAAGACAAAGGCATGCAGACATAAGGAATCAGACAAGGAGAAAAAGAGTTGAAAAGTCAGTTGAGAAAGAGTCGGTAACGCAGTGGGCACCAGACCTTACATCTCTTTGCAACAATGTCAACGAAATAATGCTTGGTAAATATAGAGAGAAACCTGCACACGCTGTAGCTCTGCAAGACTGACCTAAGGTTGGCTGCTGACATAGACATTGCTTTGATTCACTGACCTTTGACATGCCCCCTCAAGTTTCCGTCTTGCTAAGGTACAATAATGAGACATGTAAGCTGATGGCCAATTAGAAATGGTTCTTTTGGACACAGACTGACCTAATGTGTTTAGGTCAAATGAAACAAAAAGCTGGATGGACTTTCTAAGGGGCTTTGTCTGCTCCACAGAGAAGCTAAGAGACCTTTTTAGATCCAGCTGGTAGAGCAGTGGTTCACCAATATGGGCATAAGGATCATGGGAAAATTAACAACTTGTTAAGGTCAAACTAGAGAGAAAAACTTTTCCTCCCCCTGCCCTCCAGCTGCACAATGCTACCTTGTCGTTACAATAATACAATAAAGTTACCGAATTAGTAAGAAAGAGCCCCAAAACAACTCAATGACAAGAAGTGCAAGCTTCTGCCAAACTCACACCATAGCTCCAAACCAGCAACAGACTACCAATGCATGTGGTCAGTTTTGGGATCACATAACCTGGGACAGCGATGTATGATTCTGAAATGCAATGACATTAACCACAAACTGTATTTACAAGTATAGCTGCATTAAATGTGCATCAAGCTTCAGATCTGCTACATATATGCCCTAAAGGTGTATAGCACATTCAAAGCTACCTGACCTGCAATGAACATTCCCAGCATTTCAGTGCTTTCAGGATTCCAACCTGGAGCTGTGGCCTCAACCAAGGCTGGGAATCAACAGAAAACAAAGTATCTTTCAATCCAGGAAAAGTTTCCAGAAAAATGTGAAATAGACACAAAAGTTTGGACATCAAGGGAATGGGAGGAGATGAAGGATACAGACAGATCAAGCCATTAGGCAAAACCCCCTAAGATGTATAACGATCCCTGCAAATCCTTGCAGCTTTTATTGCTATAGATTTGCTGTACTTATCTGATGATATAATTGCAGGCTAATTTTAACATTATCCTGAAGTGTACTTCCACTGTGTTTGATGTACAGACTTCCAAAGAAACTGCAGCAGATTTTGGTCAAAATAACTTTTTTAAAAAACAAAAATACTGCCTAATAAAAGATGGGAATTAAATGATTTGATATCTATTTTTTCCCAAATTCCCCCAAGGCAGACAAAACAACACCACGGCTTCAGACATCAAAGCAAAATTTACTTGACAGAAGTTGGTTTTCTACCTTCAGTGAAAACATATTTGAGCTAAAAATCCAGAAACCTGATTCTAAATGCCCCAAACAGGGGCTCCAAGTAGCTTTAAAATGATTAAATGTCAAAGTGTTTGGCAATTCTATAATGGTAAAGCAGGCAACAGTCCTTCAAAGCAGTCTGTGTCATACCTTCAGTCCACTAACAGGTTTGAATACAGTTGGGCAGAAGTCAAGAGGGAGTACATGACAGAGAGAGAAAACCACAAACAGGACTCTCTAATTCTCAACTTCAGCTTCAGAAAGTTATCAGGGCTCATAAAAATTTTCCTGATAAAAGCAGCTTCAGAATTGAATTCAGCTTGAGAATTATAAGTGACCAAAGAACTGCAGTAGATCATTGTTCAGGCTGGCCTTAAAAAAAATCATTGCCCATTCCTGGTACAAAAAGAAAAGCCAAGCATCCCAGCAGAGGGAGAAGATGCACCAGCTAGGACTGCTTCTGAGAGCAGTACCAGCACTTCCACACAAGCTGTGCTGTCGAGGTTTACCAGCTTGGTTAGCACTCATGAGCTGTTCTTTGCATTGCAGCACGTTGTACTGGTTAGACAGGTCCTAAGTCTGACTTTTCAGTTCCAACATGCCCCCAGAAAAGGGATTTGGCATAAGCTAGTAAGACATTCTTGAAACAGCTTATGTCATCCATGTTATTCAGGACAACAATGAAAATATGAGACCTATCCCTCCTTAAAACCAGAAAAAAAATGAAAGGTGACTAAGTTACTTATTACTGGAAATGAAAAAAAAAATAGCAATGACTTTTTAATGGAAGTGTAATTTGAGGAAATTATTAAAAACAAAAGCCTGAGGAAAAATAGATACTTTATAGACTACTGGAAAAAGAATGACAATGGTCTCTCACGCTCCATAATTATCTCCACAAATAAATAGAGCTTCCCCTAAAAACTGTCTGTTCAGGTGAAATCTTTACTACCTATTTATTTTAGAGAAGGAACTTCAGAAAATGAGTAAGATACATATCTACAGATATGTAAACTTTACCCTGTCAACAGAGTAAGGTTTTCTTCTGTTTAAACATGCATTAGTAATTTTTCAAGGAACCTTCTATAATGGACTACAAATATTATGTACTAGAAGAGCAAAAAACATATTCCAGAATGTCTAGAAGGATTCTTCAGGTTATTTTATAAACCTCCAAACGAGTTGTTTCTAGGTGTAGTGATAATAAAGTAGGGACAACAGCCCATGGATAAGAGACATTAACTAGAGACACATAAGGCTCTAGTAAGTAAAATAATGTTGACTACATTAATGCCAAGTGCCCAACCATTTATATAAATTGTCTTATCCAGAAGCTTTCAGTAAGTTATATTCTCCTTACTGAAAGTTGAGGATGGTACCATTCATACTCCTCCTTCTTCCTAATTCTATGCAGTTAAGCTTCAAACAAGCCAATAACAGAGTGACTTGACCATGGTCCATTTGTGAAATGGAAAAGCAGCCTTTACAAAAGAAAGGAAAAAAAAGAAAAAGAAAAAAAAAGAGAGAAAAAGGGAAAAAGTACTGTAACAGATATAAAATAAAGCTAGCATGCTGTTTCTATTAACAATTATTTGCTATCACTCATAAGAATCCTCTGAAAACTATTTCTGTTGCTTTGAAATACTGTACCACAAATGAACAAGGGATGGAAATAGAGCCCCATTCAATCTCTACTATCATATTAAAGAAGGACCTTACACACACCACAGTGACCTCTCAACAGGTCAATCCTGCATTTCCCATTTGCAATTCAAACCCAAGACTGGAGCAGACCAAGGGCAAAATGGGCTCTTGATTATATTTAAGAGGTCACCATTGCTATGCAGAGTTGTAGGAAGCAGACCTCTAGCTTTATTGCATTTTTAAATTCTATCTTGTACAGAAACTGCTCATATTTGGCAGTGAAAGCTGGGAAAGGGATGTTTATATTTGACTTTTCCTTACCAGTGGCCTGCATACTTTTTGTATTAATAATGGAAAATGTTAAAATGCAGTGGATAGTAAGTTCAGTTTAAAAATAACTGTAGGTTACCCTCAGAAGGCGACAGACTATCATCCCAAACTTGGCAAAACATTAAGTATTTAATTCTGTCAGAATTTCAAACAGGTAACACTTGCACACATTAGTAACTACACACATGAAGAATACAATATTCTCACATGGAAATGAGTGAGGATGCACTAACAGTTTTCTCAACAGAGCAGCACAGTCATTTAGATTAAAAATGAGGGTGGCTGAAACATTTTTTAGCACTTTAAACAGAGTAATATCTCATTTTAAAGTTATCTTCCTATCTTGCATTCAAACTGGAGAAGAGGATGGGATAGAAAAGAACAGACAGCGAAGAAAGGAGAGGAAGAGAGGTATGTGCCAACTACTCATGGAAATCTTTTAAGCTCTTCTAAAAGCATATGTTGAACAATCATGTTTAACCACCTTACTTCCAGAAATGTCACATAATAAGGAGGGTGAAACAAAATTGGGCCATTTATTTGTAAATGTTATGTGTTTTTTAAAAAGAATGCTGCTGCTTGAAGGACTGGGAAGACAACAATAATAATAAAACAAAGCAATGAATGAACAAGATGTTTCTAAGCCTTTTATACAAATGTCACAGAATAGCATACAATTATATTAGCTTTCAAAATACAGGAAAACAATCTGGTCATTTTACACAGCTCCAACTGCTTTAGAAATGCACATGAGAAGGCCAAACATTTTATTATTCATGAAGGTTATGTCCAGAAGTGAAGCACATGGAAGTACATAAAAAAATCCCATGTACAGGAAAACTGCTTCATGTTTCTGATGTTTTCACATTATAACTAAAGTGGTCACATATAAAGCAGTAAGTGTAATAAAACAAAATACCATTAAAAGCATCTAAAGCAACTTTATCTTACTCAAAATCTGTAGCAACATGCTAGAGTATTCAGAGAGTGAACAGCATTTGGATTGTAACAGTTAATTTTCTCAGTTCATAACCTGGCAGCACAGCAATCCATTGCTATTACCATTTTGTTGACATGTTCAGGTAGATTTCTGTCTGTGCCACAGGAACATATTTGCAGCACTACCTTAAGATGATGGTCTAGAAATTTAGATAAGAATTTTACTGAGATAGCACAGACTAAAACAAACCCCAAAAACTATTATGCAAAAAATGGACTAACATTTTCTGAGTGAGGACTTCAGTTCTATCAGCAAGTTAGCTGCCTTGTTCTCCCAAAAGACTCTAATAGCTCTGTTTTGTAGAATAAACAGAGTATCTGAAATAAACCTAAGGCAGAGTTAATGTCTGTAGGTATCTATCAATATGACCACACTTCTGGCTTAGAAGGAGCAATTAGGATTGGATAACATTCTTCAAAGACAATTCAGTATTCTTGAAATGGTTCTGTTTACAAACAAAGATTTGGAAAATAACAGTTTGAGCATTTTTCTCTGCAATAACTCAAATTTGGAATGAACACTAACTGTAATTCCTGTATGTCTACACTTTGCAGCAGACACTCATGAAACATCAGTGACTGATTCCCAGTGACAGAAACTGTACTGTGCTCCCCGAGAGATTACTGGAGGAGTAACAACCATTTGCCATTTGTTAAAAGTTCACTGCCATTACAGTAGGAAAGATCTCCCAGTTCACATGAAGTCCCCTTCCACAATGCCCCAGCACAAAGGACAGGAGAGGGACCACTCCAAACAGAACACTCAATTTTCTGGCTTTTGTAGGTTTAAGTCAGAGCCATAATGTATTTGAAGACAGGTGGTTGGGGTTTTTTTCTCCTGTGAATATTTATAACAGTGTGAAAAATGCAGGACAGCTGGTAATGCATTTTGAAGTGTGCTAACAACACTGTATCAAACAGCTTCCTATTGATCACATAATGCTTTTTGTGGCTAAGTATTTCATACATGGTGCTTATACATTTTGAATAAGAACTTCAAGTACCTTTTGCTTCAAGCGGTTTTTCACTTCTTTTATTCCCATTTTTGCATGATCTTTTGCCTGCATGAAAAATTAACTTAAGTTAAAATCCCCTTTTACTACCAGCAGTAACAATGCTTGATTTCAGTGCATCAAGATTCACCTTCTCTAGTTACAAAAAAATGGCAAGGAAAAAATTCTAACAGGATACTGAGAACAGATTAAAACAAATAGCTAAAAAACCCCAGACAGACAAAAAACCTCCAATAGCCATTGCAAAAACTGTTTTCTCTGCTTTGATGTCACAGGTATGTTTCGCCTTTTTGCATTCCACACCCTCGGTCTTCCCTTCTAAGTATTTCTCTTTGCTATAAGCTAGCATACAGCAGTAATAGTAAGCCTACAAACTTTTTACTCTCAGTGCTCTGGATGCCCGTTCTATTTAGCAGAGCTAATCTCACACCAGTCATCTCTCTCAGGCTGGAGGAAGGCAAGAAAAAAAATGAAAGTTTGATAGTTATCTCAGTGCTTTTTGCAGCATTACTTCCTAGAAGAGAGCTTATAAGAAATCCTCACTTGTTTCTATGTTGCTTTATCTTGCACAGTGGAACTGGCAGCCGTGGGTGATAACACAGTAACATACTAGCTGTTTGTTAATGGAACTGAAAACATTTCCATTTAAAGAATAACTCAGTAAGCTGGGCTCTAAATAAGCAGGTGTAAGAAATCTCTAGGGAAAATTAATTGGCATTTGGAAAAGATGAAAACAATTTAGAAAATGAGAGGATTCCCTTCTTTTGACGAAGCTGCAAGCAGAGAAACCTGAGGTAACAATGACTTCCAACAGAGTAATGATGAGATGGTAGAGCTGCTTAGCAGAGCATACAGGCACTATTTCCCAGAAATAGTTCTATGTAATACATAGAATTTACCATCTATAATTTGAAAAGAAATCACAAGTTCCCCTCCTCCTCTGCATTTCAGTTATGTTTAAATTTCAAAATGACTTTTCCATTTAAATTTGAAATTTAGATGAATGCATATTTTAAGTAAGTTTGTGAGTCTAATAAAAATGAATTTAAGTCTTGGGTTTTATTTGAAAGGTTAAAACAGAATCGTAATTAGACTCTTATCTCAGTAGTAAGCCAGTACTTGATACTTACAAACTTATAGACAGTCTTCATGGCAGGGTTAGCCTTGGTCTTTACTGTATTTAAAATGGCTCCACTTCCTTTCTATAATTATCACAACAATAGAACAAATTTCATCAAAACTCTTTAAAGCAAACAGCAATCTAAACCCCACCATTCTTAACTTAAAATAACAAAGCATTGACGATGCTGATTAGCAGAGCTGAATATTAACATTTTAAATTTAAAGTAAAAAAACCACATGTACAAACCTATGAAATATTTCCCTGGTTTTCCAGAAGAATCCTTATTTTTTTTTAATACAGCTGTTTTCAAATTAAAAATGTCAGTGTCTCCTAACATAAAGACCCCCTCATCTTAGAGGTGATCTCCCCAAATGGTGTTCAGTGTCTGTCCCACTCACCCTCAAGGATATCCTGTACACTGCATTAAAATCCTGAACAAGTTTAACACAAGAGCATCCTACCACACAATATCTGGTGCAGGAAACTGAGTTTCAGTAAAGCCTATACATTGAATCTGAAGAAGTAACATTTTATTTTCCTTTCCATGATCCCACAATACTACTTATCAAAAGCATGCTGCCTTTGTAAGATCTAAGTACTTGATAAGGGCAGAACTTGAGGGAAAATAGAATCTAACTACAGTCATGAACATTGATTTTAGAAAAGCTGAATTGCATAGGGTGAAGATAACAAAAGTCATAAGATCGTGATATGTCAGACAGAATAATCTGTTAGTCTGGGCAGTGTTTTACACATTTTCACACGTCACTGACTACTGCTGTACATTTGATAAACACAGGAGATGGGTAAAATCCACAGAGTCAAGGATTAGATAATATTATATTTTCTGACTTCAGAATGAAGTTATATTTCCCAAGTTCAGATGCAATCAGATGCCACCAGTTTTAGGATTTACCACTACTGTTACAACATACCAATTAATCTTCAACAGAAATGATAAACTGTTGAATTTAATTACATGTATTTTTATATTCCCTCTCAGCCATTACATTTTAATATTACTTGTCAACCTATGTTTTTATGTATATTTATGTATAAATGTTTACCTAATATACAATGGAATTTCTGGCATGACTACTATAAAATGTTTAATTCAAAATTATAAAGATAATATTGAGCCCAGCATTTTATGTAAAGATCATAACTCCATTCCTAACCAGGACAATAGGCAAATGGAATGCTGCAAATCTCAGTTCTGCCAGAAAACAATTCAATCTTTCCTACAGACTCACACCCATAAACCAGAAATATTTAACTTTTCAATATATCACATTTTATGCGTCAAAAGAGATTTTAAAAATCAGTTGTCAATTATCATCTATAACAACACATTATTCTCTAAAAGTATCTTAATTTTGATGTATACAACTAGAGCACTAAACCAAAGAGTTACAAAACCCATTCCAAACAGTGCTGTCCCCATTCAGCCCTTCACACTATTTTGCTTTAGAAAGAGCTGTTTGGTGTAACAATTTTCTCTTTTCTTTCTTTTTCTATTAAAAGGAAAGAAAAAACACATTGTTTTCTAAAATGACAGTAACTAATTTCCAGCTGTCTCCAAGACATTAAAAATGGGATTCAAAAATTTGAGAATTCCTATATTTTTTCTTTTTTTAAGTGTATTTTTAATTCTGGTCTTTACATCATCTGAAGAGTGCATCAGCTTCTCACAGCTAAACTCAAGCTGGCCACAACTAAACACTGTAGGAAACAGGTTAGTCACACTCCTGGGGAGAGAGGTTAACAGCCAGACAGAACTGTACAAGGGTCCAGGAAGAACTAGACTGTCTGTTAGAAGAATATTGTGTTCTTACCCTTACTGTAGAGAGCCACTGGAGGTACAATTTGTCACTACCTAGAGAGAATCACAAAACCAAACAAATAAAAAACAAGCCAGAAATGTAAGGTGTTAGCATGTAGTGGTTCCAGGAGCCTGAACAGCACAGAAACAGAATGGGACAACCATCCTTTTAATGGAAACACAACAAAAAAATTGGTGAGGTATCTACAATTTTTCTTACTAAGAGGCACTTCTACTTTACAGGGTTATCTTTCAGACACTGGAAAACATTGAGGCTTTTTCCTTAAGATTACACAAAAAATTTGAGATGGTTCCAGGTAAAGCCAAAGGTTTTCAGTATCCCCCACTGCAAGAACTCTTAATTGTACTTTAGCCAAGTGGTAAAACTGAGTTTTTACTGCAAGACTGAACAGACTTTGTTCAAACTGCAAACTACATTATTTAAACAAAGATCTTGACAGAGGAAAGAACAAAAATTTAAGACACTTTCAACATGCAGTGATCTTGCAGACTCAGATACTTAGGTGAGTAACCACAAAGACCCATTACATCATGGCAGCCCACAAAGAGTTAAGTCAAGAACTGTGCCTGAAATGATGACTTTGAAACAATGTATTTCTTACCTGCATATTCTCCCATATTTATCTCTTCTTCAAAAACATCACTGAAGCCCTCGCCGGAGTTAAGAAGATCCAGACGGCCATCAATGAACTGCATCAGCATTAAAAGAGTGTAAAGAAATCAACATCCCATCCCTTTTCTTTTCAGAAAGACTTTATGTTGCATTTGATAGAATAACTCCAACGTTCTTATTGGGAATAGACTTTAAACAGAATGAAACTATAGCCCAAACTGGCCAAATGCTTACCAATGCAAAAAGGTATGCTGCTTCCCTGAAAACCAGCGGTCATGTGTTTGTCTATACATACGTGTTTTCAGCTTCCCTGAAGCAGTAATACCATGTTTACACCAGTAATGTGTTCTCTGGACAAAGTTCAGAGTGGATATATTTGGTCTAGGTTTGCTCAGATCAAAACTGAGCACAGAGAGCTCTGGAGAAAAAACCATACACCTCTTAAAATACAGAAAGTCTTATCACCTCAATCTGGGAAAAGCCGGCAAGGAGGAATTAAGGTGCTGCCAACTATATGAATTTGCCTCATTATGTGGCTGACAGATCAAGGAATATAGGAACAGCCCTCAAAAAACTCAGTTGTATTGTTAAAGAATCTGCTTCTAAAGCAGAGCAATTAAAACCAGTACCTGCTTAAAGAGCTGGAGCTGGATGGCATTCTGAAGAAACTGCCTCATGACAGCAGAACGATGGGACACAAATGTTTCTTCACAAAAAGTGATGGGTTCACCCTGTAAAGTTCAGAGCATTAAACACTGAAAAAGCCTTGTCTGAATCTCTCTGAATCTACTTCCCCCCCAAAATAAACAGATAAATAAATTAGACCTTCGATAACACTGAGTCAATTGTACTTTATTTCCAGGTTTCAATCATATGAGTGAGGAACAGGTTGGAAACTGGCAAACTGTGGATTACTAAAATAAACCACATTTGCTTTATGCACATTTTGCTAACGCTGGTGAAAGAACTTTCAGCATCCAGAAAGGTAATTTTACTTAATGCCCCCAAAATGTGACACAGTCATCTGAATTTTGTACATTCTCCTTAACTGTCTCAGTAAACCCAGCCAGGCAACCTGCACAAACGAGACAGGAAGCTCTACCCTGTTCTCTCCACAGTTCAGAAAGATTAGACTTTCATATACTGAATGAGTGAAATTTCCCTTTTTCACAATCTTGTTGGCAAAAACCAGAAATTGTTTTGCAGCTCTACTTTTATCTGATTTTAATGAGTTATGTTAATGCTAAAGTCTGCTGTGCATCTGCCATAAGGGCACAAATTTCCTCCACACTTAAATTACAAATACTCAATGTAGCAAGCAAGTGTATTTATTGAATTAAACCCCAAAAAGAAACAAAGAATAATAAAATTATACTGATGTATGATAAATATGGAGATTTTTTCACACCCAAAATATATTTGGACTCTTCATTTGCTCGGTGTTCAAAATCAACAATAGACAGCAAAAAACCTTAAAGCATCCCTTTTAAAAGGGTGGTCTCACTCCATTTCTGAAAGCTTTTCATATTAACAATCTCATTTACCATTAGCTGTGTAAAGTCAGGATAACAGAGCCACTGAAATCACTGTGCTCAAAAAAACCCCAAAACAACATCCATGCCACAGCACTGCTTGAGCATGTTTTTCTCTCACAAATTCATGTTGGAAGCCCCCACGTGGCTCCAGGACTTCTAACACCTAATCCACACTAAAGGGATACAAAATCCTCAAAACTGTTTTGGACAATTTGTGATGACACATTTCCTAAAACCCACAGGAATTCCCCTTTTTTACTGAGACTTCACAATCGAACTTGCTTATGGATAAGTTTCCTACTGAGGTCTAGTTCTACCCCAGAGCTTATCAACCTGACAGCTGATACTGGCTGCTGACAGCCTGTCCTTTGACATAGGTGACCTAAACTGTTCGTAATATGAGGAAAAGAACCAATTGCAAGTGACTATCTAAACACTCTTTCAAAGAGGGAAGTATTGTTCTTTTAGGACAGTTTGTCACCCTTTCCTTGGGTCAATGAATTTACATGGTTTTGGAAAAGAAAACAGGTTTCTTAAGTGAAAACTACAATTTCAGGATAATTAATTTTAAAGAAGAGTATGAACACAGTGGAAATAACTACAACCTGTAAAGAGAAAGCTTCCTCTACTCCACTGTACATCCAGCACAATGGCAGCAGCTTCTCCTCTTATGATGGAGCTATGTACCATTCCTGTTAACACACATACTGCATCTGGGGGAGCCCAGTATTATTTCAGTGTTAACACTCTTCCTTCCCCAAAGTACTGATGATTGAGTTTGTTCATTAGGTTGATTAGACCTTTTGGCTTCTTAAGAGACAATTCAGGCTCAACTGCTGCTAGTTGATAAGAAAAAACTTTAATCACCAAGGTCAAGCGTGAGCTTTTCAGCTTAGAATGCATTATTACCTTCCACCCTCCATGACCTCCAGAAGGGTGAATACACTGTTTCTAACCTCCATCCACAGCTTCATTACAAAAAGACAAGATGGACAATAAGACCATTTTCTTGACAGATTTAGTTAACTGTAAATTATAAAGCTAATCAGCTCTGCTTTTACTGACAGATGACATTACACATGAGGGGACATGCTAAGAACTGCAGCTATCTTGTGAAATGAATGGTCCTGTTCACATGTAAAATCATAATAACCTGTCCTGATAAACCCATCAGCACCTAAACTTGCTGTTTCCAACAACTAGAATTTAGGCCTTGATTTGTCAACCTTAAATATCCATTATTACTCTCTCCAACTAAAAAATGCATAACAAGGGCTAAGATACAGCACTGCAAATGCTGTAAATATGGCCACAATATGATTTCATGAGGAATCTGAATTAATCTGGAACATTAGATAATTGACATATATTTCAAGACTGGATCACAAAACTGGGGTTTTTTTTAATATAAAAATGTGTACTTTTTCAAAGACATTTAACCTGCACTCTTAACCCAAGAAAAGTAACTTTAAAACATAAGACTAAGATTAAAGACTCCTAGATGCATTGAAAAAATAGGTGCTGTTTCTTTATGCCTTTGCAAATTTCCTTTTATATCAATATTTTATATTCATATGGCATAATGAAGTTCATCAGGGCAGTGCTGCTACCTCATGATCCCTTAAAAAGCTGAAAAGTTTCAGCCCACATCTGATCTGTTGTCAGTCCTATTTCTAAATTGGAATTCTGCTACATACTAAAAAATAAATGCTTAAAACTACTTAAGAGAGCAAGTGGAAAACAACAGGAATCTAGGACATGTTTCAGACTTCTAGAGTTTCATGAAACTTGCTGTTTTAAGAAACCATAATGCAAAAAAAGATAAAGCTCAATTTTTATTTGCTGCCCTGTAAAGAATCTCACCACAATCTTCTAAGGAAATCACTTTTCCTCAGAAAGAGAAATCTTCTTTAGGAAGAGGGTACAGGACCTCGTGCAGACAGTTACTGTCAGTGAGAGAAGTATCGTATCTGAATTGTCCATCTTACTACACTGACAGACAAGTCAGCTAACTGGTTATGGCAAAAACTTTCACAGTGAATATAAAGGACTGAAAATATGTGGGACAGAAGACAGAACAGATTAGAGAACTTGGGGGAAGGGAGAGAGGCAAAGGCATGAGATTATTTCTGGAAAGGCACACGTGTTAAGGCAACTCCTGTAGTTAGAATAGTCTAACTATTCCCACTCCTCTGAGAGATGAGACACCAAAGTGTGCATCTGGATAATGGGGCCTTAAAGCCAGCATGTGACACTAAGAAAATAAAGGTAGGGTTCAAATTAGGCCAACAGTGAGAGTCTCTTGTATAAACAAAGATTTCACAGAACTTTATTCTAATGGTTAAAAACCAAAAAACCCACAAAACAATTACAAAACCTAAACCAAACAAAACAACAACAAAAAAACCCCCAAAGCCTCCAAACCCCAAAACCCCAAACCTGAAGATTTTGTTTAGACAACCCTAAAAGTTATGCCATGGAAGATATATGTAATCTCCTCTGCATTATCTGGTCAGCATGTGGTGCTGGGTAATGAATTTTGTGCTGCTGTATGCATGCCTTTAAACCACGTAGGTGCTCTTTGAAAGCCTCTCTAATAAATACACAAGCCATTAGAGCTGCTCTGTAAACCAGCCATGAAATGAAAAATGTGGGTGGAATTTAAAGGTGCCAAACAAGATGACAATCTGACAGCCTACAAGCTGTAAGTCCAGTGTCAGTGTTCTGCGCAGCAACCCCCAAACCCACTGCAAGAACAATGATATGCAAGAGATTCATATTTCACTGGTTTATTACTATCTAGATGTTGCAAACAGCCACATCATTTACTAAAATTGGTTACGTTGCAAATGACAAAGGAAAACCTGTAGGAATATTCTAGGAACCATTAGCCTCAAGTCCATCCAGAGTTATTAATGAAACTAAGATAGGAGAATGGTCCTACTGATCTGGATGTATATGTCAGTGTCATATACAACAGCAACCAAAGGCAAGCAACTTCTCTGCAGACCTTTCAAGAATTGTGATTACAACGTCAAGGAAAGATTAGCTTATCACAGCTGAAGAAGTCAGCCAGCAGGATTCCATACAGACAATCTGAAATTGGTGACAGACACCTGATAGGACTCTGGCTCATTCAGTTTGCAATTGCAATGACAAATATCCTCCCCATAACCAGCACATACGTTCAGCACAAGAAAGTCTTTGCATGTGCCTCACTCATAATGGAATCAAGAAAGCACAGATCATATACTCTACATTAAGCAAATGATATCATAGTTTTATTAGCATTTCAAGATGCTGCTCAGGAACAAAGAAATCACATGCTCAGAGATCTTACCACACTTCTAAAGAAAACTAAATTTAGACTCTGTTCAAAAAGAGACTACCAGTTCTGATACATTAGTTTTGCTAACTGCAACCTTGAAAAGCATTTAAAAAACAATTATTTAGCAATGCTGTTTGTACTATCCTAACATTTACTGTCTCATATAAATGCCTATTTCCACTACCAGGCCAATTGCAGACATTTTTTCAAGTTCCTCACTAGGGTATATAAGCTCTAGTAGAGATACAGCAAGAGTGGATACCCCTAACACTTTTTTTTTTTGTTAATAGATTTACAGTGTCTGTACTTTTGGTAGATACTTTATAATAAGATTTACAGTATCAAACAAAATGGGCCAGTTCTTTAAATCCTCAACCCTTGCAATTGCTGGTGAATTGGATTTTCTGACATTCTGTCATTTTTCTGCATGTGATGTGAAATCTCCTCTAATAAGTTGTAGTAATTGCACTGAAGGAGAAATACAAGGGAGAAAGGTAATTCCAAGTCAGTGGAATCACTGACAGCAATCATAACACTTAACCACATCAACATCCCCTTTAAATGCCATGTGTCAAATCTCAGCTTATACCTGTGCTGGGGATCACAGCTACACACACATGCAGCACACAGCATCCTGCTATGCAGGAAGTGTCCTCAAAAGAGTTTGGGAGCTTTCTTTTACAAAACATTCCTTGACAAACAAATCACATGTTCTGCAGAGCACAAAATAACTTACACATGTTTCCCCAGACTCCTAACTTGGTCATGACTAAATAGTCACAGAAATGCTTTTTTTGACTGTATTCTTAAGAAGTAGATTGCACCTTGCACTGAGAAAAAAACCCCAGAAAATCTTCCTAAAATGTAGAGCTGTTCGTGGCTACTGGCTATTTTCTCATGTAGATATTGGAAATTGATTAATTTCAAAACCTTTACCTTGTAAGCATTCTCAAAATGCATTTGCAATTCCCTTTATAAAACTAGATAACAACTGGAGCTCTGAGTTAGACTGCAGGAAAAAAGCAGAATCATAACAAACACATTCTTGACCAAAACCCAAATAAAAGTAAAGCATCCTTCTGCAAGGACATATGAAGGCATCATTAATATTTACCAGCAGGCTGCCACTACGATGAAGCAATTTAAACACACAATTCAACCTTAAATGGAAATTATAATATGCAGATATCAGACTTCATCAAAATCTTTTTGAACACTAATTAGAATTCTGTGGCAATGTGCTTCTTTTAGAGCCCTAATAATACTTGTATTATTATAACGCATTATTAAGCTGTAATCAACTCTACAACATCCTAAATGCCTTCAGATCAAAAAACTTTGTGTATTAAAATTACTAGAGAACATTTGTAGAAAAAATACAGACTATGATTTGCATTAAAACATTGTAAGAAAACCAGCTCATCAGATTCTGATAGATTCAGCCAAAGTTTGACAACACTCCTTTTTACTTTATTTCAGGCACTATTATTCAACACCATTACAGAACCTCATAAACTTTGCACAAAACCAACTTCAAATACAAGAGGAAACTAACAAAAAATGTGTAACTGGAAAAAAATTTACATCACATAGCAATGTTTCTGCTTCTCCTTTCGAGCCCTTTTAATTTATTAGGATACCTGGCATTTTCATGTTAGACCAAGTAAAATGACACACACTCATATTCACAAATGATGAAGCTACTTTGCTGTAATGGAGCCACTCATCTTTCAGAGTGTTGATATGGCTAATTCAAGCCATTGCCTGCCCTGATTGCGAATCACCCACATCAGCCAGCAGTTTCCTGTCCCTAAGCAACTGATAACAGCCTGACTCCAGAACTCAAGCAACAAACCTGGAAGATAAAGTGCAAAGAAGCCAGCAAGAAAGCATTTAGGGCTGAGGAAAGAAAAAAAAAAGGGGGGAGGGGGGGAATATCACCATTTCACAGATCAAGAATAGAGGCACGAAAATAATAAGTAACTTGTACATGGTCACAAAAGTCTCTGGCAGAGCTGGGGAAAAGAACCGAAATTTCTTTAATCCCTGTTCAGTCCCTTAAATACAAGGCTATTCTTCCTCTTCCTACTTGATATTGTGTCAATGCATGAGTGTAGGTGTTGAAAGACTAACAAAAGAAAAGTAATAGTATGGTATTACGAGCTGAGAAACCTAATCTTTATCAGATACAGCAAATCTCTATGATGCTGCCTGCACTAGGAACTCTCTCTTTGTCCTGAATATGCTTTAAATTACTAGTATAATGTGTACTGTATATTGTTCCACTCTTATATTTATTCCACAAAAACCCCTGTGGCCTGCATGCGATTTTATCATTAGCTGGCAAGGTAATTTCAGGGCCTAGTTCTGCAATCATTCCATGAGCAATACTCCCATTGAAGCTACTATGTTCTGCATGCAAAGCAGCTGCCAATTCAGGTTCCCTATAACAAAAAAGCCTTTTTTCTATTTTAACTATTGTGGAATATTAGTGACAATACAAAAAAGGAGAGAAATTACAGTGCAATTCTTTATATGAATTATTTTATACTATGACAAAATACAGAAGTGTGCTTGGATACACAATCTACCCTAAGTATTTCATCTGAGATAAGTGACAAGCATTTTTTTTGTTTAATTTATTAAAACTCAGTAGATTACAAAATATTTTGTTAAAATAGGAAAAAAATTATCTGTAAAAAAATGATAAGTGATTGGCCAAGATTCAGAAATGACCAACATGCCTAAGAGTCACAAATGTTAATGGTTTGCTTTCTTTTGATTTCTTAAGATACATGTAAAATTCAAAACATCCAAATCAAGTTTCCAGAATCCACAAAAGCAAAAATGTTGAAAATATATTTTTGTGCAAGATGTATACAACCCCTTTGCATAATGTTCCCCAAACCACACTGAATAAAAGATCAAAATATTTTCATGTAGTACTTAATTGCTAATATAGATGCAGAAGGAGAATAAACTGGTTTTAACTTCAGTAAAGCAATGTGAGAGAAGCTTTAGTCATAAAGGTAAGTCATAAAAATCCACTCTCAGCTAAGTAGCAAAAAGCCTGTCTCTATAAATAAAATGGATATAATGGAATTGAACTTTAAATTTTCACTGAGTTAGAGACATCTAGTCTCTGGTAGATATACTAATGCACGAGATAGAAGATAACATGACATGCAATGCCACCTCCTTCATCTAATCTCTGGCAAAGTAAATGCTATTACTATCATAGAACTCGCTGAGGTTTGATTTGTCATCATGTTATGCCACTGGATCATTTGGTGTGGGAGCCCTCAGCTATTGCCATAAAAAACACAGCTAGAAAAGAAGTCACTTTAGAGAAAGAATTCATCATGTCCCCTGAGAGAGGTAATCAAAGGCACTGGGTTAGGAAGACTGGAAAAAGGTTTAATTCATTTTTGTTCCAGTCATGTAACTGTCTCTGGGGAAACCTAAGTGGTCAATGATTAATACATAAATGCATACACACATGTGCTTGCTCTGGTTATTTATCATATACATGAGATTATAAATCAGTAACTTATGCCACTAGACTCTGAAAGATGCAACAGCATCCATTCCTTGAACAACTGCAACTTGCCACAACAAACACTTACTTCCATGCTGCTCCTTACACAGCATTAGCATGTTACATGTCTGCTCAAACAACTTCTGGGAAAGAACTAAGAAATCAAGCCCACAGGACTCAGGATGCTTCTCCTCACAGGTCAGAAAATAAAAAAAGCAGAGTAAAGCATTTCCCTTTTACAATAAATGAGAACTCTTCATTCTCCCTTTACTATTTATTCACTCTTTCTTTGTCAGAAAGAGGCCCAGATCTTACCACATGAGAAGGCAAGACACAGAAAAAGCCACATTAATATAATCACAAAAACTGTGCTACTTCTCCATTACTTTTAACAGTGCTCCTCGATCATTGGCACTAAATAAAGCCCTTTCCCTCACCTCACAATAGCTTGAGAACCCTGCCATATTAGAAAATACCAGCTTTTCTAAGTTAGGTTTGCTTTTATTTCCCCAGGCTCTCTTCTACAACATCTCACTTCTTGCAGTTTTTATTCTAACCCTTTAAAAAAAAAACAACAAAACAAAAAGGAAACAAGAAAACCTGCTCTGAGAGACTAAGAATGTTGTGTCTTGCAAGCACTAATGCAAGATAAGTAATCTCAGTCCCCCCATTCCTTTCTGGCATATTTCTATATTCACAAGATGCATCTTGTGTAGGGACAATAAAAAAAAAAGCAGATTTTTCCTTTCACCACTTCCCCCACAGGTTTTGCTCAACCCATGATGAAGCAACCGAAGGGAATTTGTTCTGCATTCCTCCTACAGCTCACACACACTGAAGCTGAGCTTTGCAGCAAGTGTAATTATTTAGTGTTTGGCTGCACGACTCCTCCCAACTCCCATCATATCAGCTACACATTTCTGACATGGAAACCACACAAAATTTCTGAACTCTTTTGTGTGTGGGGAGAAATGCCATCTAATTAGACCACATGTGCAGAGAAGCATCTGGCTCAGAGTGCAGCAGTTTACACTGTTCCTTGAGTTGTCGTGGAGACAAGCACATGACCTGCTCAGAGCTGAAACTCTGGGGCACAGATCCAGATGCACTTCTAACATATTCTGACAGAGAGCAGATGGGCAGATATTTGCTGGGCAAAAAATGCCAACTCTGCTCCCCTCCAGACCCACATGCCCTCAATGATAATTTTTATCTTGTAATAGTCCTTCTCATCTGCCCTGGAGCCTCAGGCTTTCTCACCCAGGAAACAGAACTAAGCCTAAGATCTCATTGAAAAGAATCCATAGAATTCAATCCCATCTATGCAATAGTTGTAAGGAGCACTAACAATTGACAAAACATTATCCAAATATTTTTTTAAAATCACTCATTTTGATGCTTTATTTTGGCATTTAATTCCAACTGCATTAAAAACACAAGTATTGCTGGGATTCACATGCTGCATTATTACATCTTGGCTGGTGAGGCTCGATGCTGTTTCAATTAAGTAAAAGAAACTTTGCACTACGTATTCATAAGAATGGCTAATAATGATGTCTCATTGCAGTGACCTCACAGCTTTGGACCCTATTTTCAGTTTCTTAATATTCTTTGAGCTGCATGAATACATGATTTCTGTTCCAAACTCCTTTTCAACTTCAATGCTGCAGTCCTAATCAGCTCAGTGTTCTGCTAAGAAGATCTTCAAGGGAAACAAAGTTGACTAAAATGTGGTGATCTCAGAGCCTTGGTTGAAAAGCCCTGAGACCCCACACAGGCACTGAACATGCCTTGCAGGAGGCACACCATCCTCTATTTACTTAAGAAAATTCACTTCCAGGGGAAAAAAAAAAAAAATTTCCTTGGCTCAAACTCCCTCAAAGAACCAAAACTTGTGACTACAGTTGCCTGCAGACTCTGAGCATCCTATAGCCTGAGATTTTCTCTGCCACTGCTTCACCTGCTGCAGTGATGGGCCAGAAGGTGAGAAAGCCAGATGAATAAGCATGAAAAACAGTAAAAGAAAATACTCATCAGCAGTTCACTTCACCTTCAAGAAAGCCATTTTCTCCACAAGACTGGATGACACTCTTTCCAGTGCCACAGAATATCTAAATCATGGATGTTAGACACTAGGCATTTTCCACTGCAAATCCAAGAAGGCTGGATACCGTGGAAAAAGTTACTAAATAATCAAAGTATTTGCACTGAGAAATTAGCATTTTGAACTTTCCTTTTATAAACTAGAAGAAGCACTGACTTGAACTGCTTTTTGAGCTAATTTGATAAATGCACATACACACTTGCTCTACACGGGCATAATTGCTTTGACCCAAATGCACATGCAAAAACATTACATAGCTATTTTAGCATTAAAACAAATAAACAATAAAACAAACACAATGTTATCAAATTTCAAGAAGTTTAAACACTAGAATGTAGTAGATATTTACCAATAATTGCTATTGCTAAAAATCACACCAGAACACTTCGTCAGCTCAGCTACTGTCTCCTTCCTTGACTACTACTTGTGTGCTTTTCCCTGTTTTAATTTTAGCAGTACAAAATCACTGCTCCAAATGCAGAAGTTGCTCATTTAAAGAATGAAACTTGCCTCAGAGTGTTCTTAGTTCTGGTAATGCAATATTTGATATTCAACAGCAATTTAATCTCATTTTTCAGGGTTAGAAAGAATACTCAGGAACTTTTATTTTGTCACACACAACACACCCAACTTTATTAAGCCTAACATTGAGTGCTCAGACTTACACCCTATATAAATACTTCCAAAGCTTAAAAACAATTTCTAAGGTGCTAAAGAGTTAATACTTTGTACTGTGGTCACTGTAAATAAGCACTATTTCAGCTAAGCAATATTGCTGTCAGAGACACAAGGCTTTGCAGGTGTGGGCAATAATTAAAGGTTTCAGCACATCTACCTGGGTGAAGTATTTTTGCCTCCTATTCCAAGGAGGAAGCCCTCTCTGTGGAGAGCAGAAGAGCTCATTAATGAGGCTAATTAGGTGTAAAGGGGGTAGAGTCTGGCATCAGCTGCAGCTTATAGTAGCTAATCATTAAGCTCTGTAATCTCTACCCCAGAACAGCAGATGATCATGTTCCTAGGTGACTGATGTTGCTAAGAAAATTTCCAGGACCTGAGTACCTGACCAAATATTTTTTGGTGAAGCTAAAAATTCCCTTAACCCTCCACATGCCAGACAGTGGAAGTGACATAATTTCTTCACTTATCAATTTTATAACAATGCATATCCAAAGAGATTTGAACTTGGCATGAGGTCTACAATCTATTTCAGAATTCAAAAAATACAATAAAACCCATGCCATTAACAGTGTATGGAAGGGAAGGCCATTAAATGGTGGTTGGTGGAGCAACACGCAAGATGAATACAGACATGAGCAATAATGTTCAAAAAGAGTGGTAACATATACCTCCTAAAGGTTTGTGAGTTCTCCTTGTGATTTCTTTGCATAAAGTAGTAAGGATAGTTACAATACCACAGGGATGAAAGCCTTGTTAATAAATATGTAAAATAAGGATTTCATTGTACTCATCTAATTTGAAATGGGAAAAAGGACATAATTTCCATGGAGAGAGAACACCTGAAAGCAGAGCTCAGTCTGGAACTTGTTTTGGAAAATGAATTGCAAGAATGCCCAACTATTCCAGCAGCTCAACCTGTATTTTGGAGCTGATCAGGCAGAACAGACCCTTTTACTAGCAACCTGTCACTGTCCATCCCTTCTCCATCTGAAGCAGCAGATTTGAATAAAAAATTTTTAGATTCAATTCAAATTCAATGAGAAATAGAAAATTTTTCTACTGCAATTATCTTACTGCCTGATGGTATAGCTTGTAGTAGGTCCTTGCATTACTGGTGAATGAACACTAAAGCAAAATTACTTAAGCACCTTATTTATAACTTCTGAGTTATCAAAAGGTGTCTTTTCATACTGACCAAGAAACTAAAGTGTAGTTTTATATAGGTCACCAGATTGCAAATATGATTACATCAGCACATTTAGCTGATCCTTATTGTCACTGGAATGAAAAAAGCCACCTCAAGTTTCCTCTGTTTCTGTTTACTAACTGAAATGTTTAAGGATTAAGAAGAAAAATTCTTCACAAAGCCAGAAATACGAGCAAGTAGCACTGAGGTAATAAAGGCTCGAGTGTATTTCATACAAACTCCCTTGTCTCCATGTTACCTGTGTACTTGAAGATGCACAGATTAAGTAACGTGAGCTGCTCAGAGGTGCTTCTGGCTCTCATTATAATCAGGGATATGGATGCAAGCATCAAGACAAACTACACTGGTAATCCAAGACTCATCTTAACATCAACAGAAAAAGAAGTCTCCAATAATAATTAGCAACTTTTCTCACAACAGTACAGATCTCAGCTGAATCAGATGATAATCTTTGTAGCCAGCATCATATTACTTTTAATAACTGCAAATTCTGCAAAAGAACAAAAACCCACATTGGGTAAGACAAGTTTTACAAAAGCCTTGAGATAAGCCTCCTTCCCCGGCACTGGACATACTAGCTCTAGATTCTTCTGCTCTAGAATAACAAGTGCACGGGAAGTTTGCAGAGAGGAACAGAAAGTGCCCAATGCCAAAGGTGCAGCACAGTTTCTTAAACAGAAACATCATCTCTTCTGAAAGACAACTGTTACCAAAATACCTCAGAATGCCTGAAATGGAGATGAGATAGCAGAGCCTTGTCCACTCAGCAAGTTGACTACTTACTACTGCTGTTGCTACTCTACTAAATAAACCCAAACAAAGGCCTCCCAAATATCTCCCCAATCTCAATTAAAAAATCTTCCTTGGTATCCCTTGATAAAGTGCTTGGCAGGATTAATACTTATTGTACAAAGAATAGCTCCTCCTTTTACAAACCTCACTTGATTGCCCATGTTTTTTTTTTATACTGGAAAACAAGTGACTCCTTATTGTCCTCCTCCAAATTGCCAGGGAGAGCTTTTGCTGCAAATAATGCTACAGAATTGTCTGATGTTCACAGTATCTCTGGTATTCAAACAACCAGATTACACATTCTACAAAGGAAAACGTGCAATGGTGTCTGCAGCAAGAGATAAGTGTGTTTAGCAATCAGGGTAGGTACATACAGACATCTGAATTAAGCAGAGGAAAGGGCAGAACAGAACCATACTGCATGTTAGTCAATGGTAACAAACTTTGTTTCCCTGAAGTCTGACTGACCACCACGATCATGCACATCCCAAGGTTGGTCTGCAGAGACAAGAGAAACTGTTCAGAGGAGTGATTTGGCACTGTTTCTGCATTGTTTTAACGTTCCTGACAAGTGCTCCATTGTTTCTTAGCCCTGTACACACTTCATTTCAGTAATTAGCTGTCAGAGCAGGCCCAACAGCAACTTAGTGTTGTCTGCTCAAATCGTATTAATGAAATGCAATCCACTCAAATGTCCTGAATGCATATCTGTAATTGTGTTAAAGAGAGAGGCTGGGGATAGCAGCAAACTCCAGCTTCTGAGCAGGGCATCGTCATCAAGCATGTTTTTTCTTTGGGATTTGACAACCAATTAATACTACAGGGCTTCCTAATGCAGCAGTAAGGACTGATGAGCCAATATTTATGTTATTTTTTTTTTTTTAAGCATAAAATATGACTTTTCCAGACTGGGATATCACTGTAAAAGCTGTGCATAACATTTGTGAACCTAACACCCTTAAAGGCAGTAAAGCAAGTGCAGCATTGCAAAACTAGCTTTTATATTTAAACATTCAGCATCTGTATTTCGAAACCTCAATGCAGAATAGTCAGTGTATACCTTACACTGAGCTAAGTAAAATTAAATAAAAGCCAAGGTCTTTATCAAATATATCAGTTTTGAAGACTTCTTATGTGACTATTTAAATCAATGTTCCCGAATAACACAAAATGCAATTGATTATTTGTGGTTGTAAACTGATACGTGTCATTCAGGTCACTATACCATTTTCATCAATGTTCCATGGTCCCTAGCACCAAAGATTTTTCCAAAGAAGAGAATTTGGACAGAATGAAAACCAAGAAAAACACATAAGAGAAATATCCTGTGGGTATAGCAGTCTTTGGAAAACTTTCAGGTTAGTTATGACTGAAAAATTTCTATTAAAATTTAATTAAAAATGAGCACAATAAGCTATGACAAGATAATGGATGAGAAACGTAGCTTGAGGGCAGACTGAGGACATCCAGAACTCTAGCTAGATGTGATGCTTTATTTTTGGTTATGTTTGGCAAATATTCTTGAGATTTCTGAAACATCTTAATTATAATGATCTACAGAAATTCACAGAACAAAACAGTATTGCATTTCAATTATCTCAAGATCCGTATCATATGCCAAATAAGTAAGAGATTTTTAGGGCTCTAGTACCATGTAGTCCTTAATTTCATTCATGGTCACATCCAGACCACTCTTTTTGAACTAAAAAGCCCTGAAAGCCCCTCTCAAGCAACTAAGTATGTCGTCACTTATCTGTAAATAAAATTATTGCCTCACACAGGTAGACTTTCGTTGAACAGCAAATACACCCACAGCCAAAGGTAAAAATCAAATCCAGCATCACATAGACCCAAAGGAAAAGTAGTCAAAAGCCTTGAGAATGATTTTGACTTAGGGAGATCAATAGCTCTTTATCAGAGACAGCTTCTTTGCTCGTCCTGGAAACTCATTTTAAAGAGAGCTGGAATGCAATTTGTTCAACATGTAAAGGAGAATGCGTGATTAAGTGACATTTTGAACAGATCACATACTCCAAACATTAGCTTAAAATCCCCAAATGAGGGGACACAACATGTCTATGTTTCTAAAATGTTGATCAAGAAGTCCTCCCTCCTAATGGGAAAGCCACTGCTCCAAAACAATATGTATTTATAGTCTCATAGATACACGAAAGTATTTACATCGCTGTTACCACTAAAAATTCTTTTACCTTAAGCATGAACATCTTTGATTTGATTCAGCTTCTGTAACAAGTAATGTAAAAGAACCCACCACTTTCTGAGTAATGCTGGTTAGCTGCTCTTAATTACAGCAACTCTGCTGACAAAGTACAAAAGCCACAGCCAAGCAGCATTATTCACTACTGTTCAGGAGAGGCTGTAACTCACCTCAGATGATTTTATTACCAGGGACGCAGAAGCCATTTAACATTTCTTAAATTTTAGGCAAGAAAATAAGGTAAGCAACAGCATTTCCATTCTTTGACTGCCTTCTAGTGTTAAATATATAACGCTCTTGAATGCAAGAAGAAAGTAGGTAATTTAGGTAATTGTTCTTTACTTTTCATATATTCTTAGTGAAGAACATGTAATAAAAGATTAGTTGACAAATGGGGGATGAACTTTACCTATACAAGTACAGATGGATGCTGTAGAAAGGCAAAATAATCACATTTGTAATCCTTACAAACTGCTTTTATTTTCACCATTAATCCTCTCTAAGTAAAATGTTCTAGACATACAGATTTTAACTAGTGCTTGGAGACCTTCATCAAAAAGGATTCCTTAACATAGCTTTCTTTTCACTGAGTGGCAGGAGTAAGCAATCTACATATATCATTTACAGCTTTTACAGTGCCACCTCCATTTCCACACTACTGTTACAAACGTAGTATGTTAGTCTTGCAGTAGTAATGTCAAATAGGTTGCTTAAAGAGAGTAATGTCAACAAGTTTTAGAATCAACAGTATATATATGTATATACAAAAGAGGTATATGGTTACTCACATGAGATCTGTTATAAAATTTCTTACTGTATAAATCACAAACCAAATCACTGCATCAGAAATTAGTCAAAAGAGCTACACTTGGACACAAAAGTAACCTTTAAGGAGTTAAAATGTCCTCAACTACAAGTCAAGTTGAAACTTATTTAATTAGGTTCTGTATTTGAAAAAATGAAATAAATTCTTTCATTAACTAAACCAAACTCCCTTAAAGGCAACAATATGTTCCCTCTCTGTCAGGACAGAGCGCAATGAAATCTTTATTTTAATTGGGGTTAGCTAAGGGGCCATTTGGCTTCAGATGCTTTGTTTATCAGCCCTAAGCTTTACAGCTTAGCCAGTAGTTGAAATATTTTACTACAGAATGGTTTCATTAAAAAAGAAGAAATTAAAAAAAATACATCCTTCCAAGTAGTTTTATAGGGAGATAATTTTAAATGTGCATTTTGAAAATTGAAAGTCCAAGGCAAAGGTATCTCAAAAGAAAACACTGATTTCCTTTAGCATTACTGTGATATGTCTCCTTTATAAATGCCCTGCTCTAATGGTTTCTGCATCATGCCCTTCCCTAAGCAACCCAGCAAAGATGCAACTGGAGAACAATGGATCTCTCCATGGTGATGACTATGGTGAAGCAACCAAACACACCTCATTTTTGTGTTTTGTCACAACCACATTTCCTTTGTTATGGACAAGGTTTCAGAACCCCTCACACTGTCTGGGTTTCCATTTCACAACTAACTGGTGCTCCAGGAAACAAGCAAGTCTCTGCAGCACATGAGAACTGAAACAAACCTTTCCTAAGAATTAAAACCTTTATATAAACTCATTCAAGGGCACAGATTACTTTCCATTCTTTTCTGCTCTGAACTTTCATATGAAAACCTTGGAGTCTTGGACCTGAAAAGCTTGGGGTTGATCAATTCAATATTAAAACAAACAAACAAAAACGAATTCTTATTTTTCTGGCAATAAACTGATTTACAATAGCTTATTTAGAAACATCAGACACCTTCAGTAACACAGTTACTGAAAATGTAACAGAAAACAGCTGTCTCAGGAACGAACAGTAACAGGAACTCCACAAAACCATACCCCCAGTTCATTCCAAACTGCAGCTAAAATTAATGAAATAATCCACAATTTCCTGGATTCATCATGAGGATCAAGCTTTGACTGAATATTGGATTTATTCCTTCTTAAACCTCCAAGCCTTTAGAGTGTTCCTAAAGCTAAAACAAGATGGAAGAAGAAAAAAAACCTCCAAACCTAATTTCCACAAAAGAAATGCACTATTACAATATATGCTCATATTATTTTCTCTTGTGGTATAACTGAAATTTGATCTGTCAGATACTTTGTTTGTCTCCAAAAATTATAAAAACTGTTTTGTAGAATTTCTAGTTGTCTTCAGGAGGAGACTGGTGTTACATTGCTAACAGATTTCAAGAGCTGTTGGATAACACAGCACTGCTCACACACTATTTAAGATACAAAACTATCCCAACAGTATTTTATTAAGTCTAGTTTAAGAATTTGGTTTTATTTTTTAAATAAACTTACTGTCCTTGGTTTTCAGAAATAAAAGCATTGCTGCTGAATCTGAAAGAATAAAGCTCAATTAAAACAGAACATTGAGTTCTGTGCTTCATGTTTATGCTACCTTAAACAAAAGATAACAAATTGCAAATTTATATATATAAACAAAATTTATGTATATAAAATGTATATATAAAAATACATATATATGATATATATATAAAAATTTGTATACAAGTTGCAAATTAAATTTGTTTCATTTTGTAATTTTCCTCTAGAAAAACATCTTCTCTGTCCTGTTCCCTTGTGAGAATTGCAACAAAATGAGCTGCTTCTGCAACTTTTCAGCAAGTATTTTGACTGAAGAGAAATCAGTTTTCTCTACAATCTCTATACAATTTATGTCCTGATTATCTAACAGATTAAGTAAAAGACTTAAACTGACATCAATACCTATACTGCTCTCTAACAATTGTATATTCTCAAACTAACTGTATATCTCTAAATGAGGAAAATGTTTATTAAAAAAAATAATCCAGTGAATATACCAACTATTGAGTTCAAAGCAAAGACTCCACATGTGTCTAAATAAATATCAAGGAAGTGTCAGAGGTAAATGAGGAGAGACCAGGTGAAGTGTGTGTGATGTGTTAATTGTATTCAAAAAAATAATAGAGCAAGACAGAGAAGCTGAACTTCCAATTATCATAATGGTATCTACTTCACAACACATTCTCAAACTTGAAAGAGATATTTTAAACCATAGGAATTCTGAGCAGAATACCTCCAGCTGTGATCTGCATAAATCTTGCACGCTGTACATACACAGTTTATTTAAATACCGAGTAAAGTTACGACTTACAAAATGCATATTTCAGTCACAATAGAATACCTGTCATTGCCAAAAGCTGCTGCTCATTGAATGAAAGGAACAGAAAACAATGAATTAAATTAGAAAAAGATAAGAAAAGACAGAATCTTTTCATTTGATGTTTTACCAGACTGAAGCAGTGTGTGTTTTAAAGAACACATTTATCAGCCCTCTGCAGAGTTTACATTTTTGTGCCCCCCAAAGCAGAAGGAAGAAGAAAAAGGTGTCCTCAATGTGTTAGATTAATTTTTGCCTATATAGCACTGTGGTCATGAGCCAGAATTTATTTTTCACTAATGCAGTGTCCACACTAAAGTTACCCAATTCTCCGATCATAGGCAGGACCCAAAGCAGGAAAGGGGCTTAGTCCCTTTCCATATTTTCCCTTTCCAGAAGCCTTAAGCAAGTAACCAGTACAACTTGAACACCCCCACCCCTCCCCAGGGCTGAAGTGTTGAGATGACAGCAAGCACAGTACTGAAGGCCCACTCATATGTGACTGTGCTGAGCCCCAGGGCAGTATCAGAATATCTCAATGTGATTCTGAAGTGAAGTACAACTTGGAATGAGAGCAGGTCTCCTAGGCTGTCTGCCATGGGAAGCAATCACACTGAACTGTCAGTTATGTCATGCATAAAAACGTCTCACTCTGTCTTTAACCCAACAGCATTTTAGGCTTTGTATAAGCTCTATCACTTATCTGTGTAAATCATTACAAACAATTTTTTCTTACTGCCTTTCACTTTACTCTTTCTCTACCACAAAAGTACAAATGGTGAGCTCCAATTCACACATGATTTATAACATGGTGAAAGAAGACCTGTGCACGACTTTTTTGTTTTGAGGCTCTATTAGTTTGTTCCTAACCTGATTAAATATTCTAATTTTTATCATGACTTCATCCAGTTTGCCAGCTACTAAAGTCTCCATCACAAATCTGAGTACCAAAAGTCTGTTCTATCATATTCTTTCAAGAGAAGTAATTTTCTGTTCAATTGCACAGCAGCTCATGCTACTGAGAATGCAAATCCCACTCTCTTCTAATCGCGTGAACCATCTTTTGGGGTGAGATTTTTTAGTGGTTTGGGGTTTTTTTGGTGCTCAGTGTGTTGTTTTGGGATCTTTTTCCTAATATCAAACTCAACTATTCAAAAAACCACACAGTTGCTGAGTGCCTTATGTACAAGCTGAACTGAATGCTCATGCTATTTTATGCTTGGTGTTTGTTTACTTGCTTCATTGTTCTACTCTAACTCCCTTGCGCTTTATTAGTTCAGGAAATATCTTCAACTTTGCTTGCATGGTGGCATTTGCACACTGCTTCATCGCTTGCTGAGACTGTACACTCTCAATTACAAGAGAAGTATCAGGAGAAAATGCAGTAAAAACACATGCAAAAGTCAGTCTAAAACACACAAAGGCTTGAAACAAATTGAGAACAAAAGCAAGTGTATAAAATAAGCATACAAACCAGAGAATCAGGTGCAAAAGGCACAGACGAATAATTTATCAGCTGAATGTACAAATCCTTCTGCAGTAAAGCTGAAGCATCACAGAGCTGCTTCTCACTGTACAACCTTCCTTGGTAACAGGGAAGATTTAGAGGCTTTTGAACAAAGCTACCTTTACTCCTGCAGCACCAACACAGAAGGCACAGAGAGTGACCCTACCCAGTCTGATGGCTGAACATGCAATCTCTATGGAGGCTGCAAAGTTACCTATACAATCAAATACAAGATACTTCTCTTTAGCTTGCTCACAGGTTCCAACAAACTAAGATACCACAAAAACTTAAATGTCAGCACAGAATGGATAAACATCAATAATCTCAAAAGCAGTTCTGTGACCACAGGCATTCTTTAAACCACATTCAAAGGAACCTAACATTTCATCTACTATTGCTGCAAGTACATGACAAGATGCAGAGCACACGATTCCTTACTTGGGGCAATGTTTCTAGACTGAAATACAAAACCATTCTCATGCATGTTTTTGGGGGCTTTTGTTTGTTTGATTTGGGGGTTTGGTTGTGTTTTGCTTATTTGTTTGTGTGGGGTTTTTGTTTGTTTGTTTGCTTTGGTTTGTTGGGGTTTTTTGTTTGGTGTTTTTCTGGTTGTTGTGGTGGTTTTTTTACCAAGTCTGTACATACGTAATATAAGCATTAGTGAACTTTCTTCTTCAATTTTTCTATGCATGAGCAAATACTCCTGAAACCCTGGCCTATCACATGAACTCTGGTGAAAGGGAAGGATCTACTCTGAATACAATGTATACCTTTAAAATATGCATGCAGGAAAAAAAAGAGCCATGCAAAAGATGCCTATGTAGAGGAAGTAACTGGGATGTGGCAATTACTGGGAGTTGGAAACAACTATTTACTCTTCCACTGAATAACTTAAAAAAATAACTCACCATGGCAACAATCATACTTCGTAGTAGATAAAGCACTGAATGCCACAAAGCCCTTTCAAAGTGAATTCTGCAAGACTATGTAACATGCACTTTTTAATGTTACTGCACACACATTCTAACAAAATCTCCTTTTGGACTCATCTGGCATTTGCTTTGTTACTCTGCACCACACATCTTCTCCTTTACTTTTCCAGCTTCCACCCCACTCACATCTCATGAATCTGGTATTGTTGAAGGAATTCATAGTGTTAGTCAGGGCAAGAGACTGAAATAAAAGAATAAATACAGTGGCTAATGTCATGTCATCACACTGCTGCTTCAATGTCTTCCTGAGAAATATATCAATTCGTGCTACTGGTATCACGGTATTAGGTATGACCCATAAAGTAAAAATACTTAGTGATGTAAATAGCTAAAATGGGTAAGCAAACTGTCCTCTTAAAACACTTTGAAACTCCAACTGTTAGAGGAGATCTAAATATCTGTGGGGACTAATCTTTAGCTTTACCTTTTTTTGGCCATGACTTTAAACAGAGGCAAAGAGCAACAGCATTCTTATAAATTACACGCCATTCTTGGCCAGCAAATCTACGATGCCAGAGCAACATCAATACTTCAGTTCATTATAGTCAACTACAGTACCCTGGATAATAAAACCCGTTCAGAGCTCGTACGAGGAACAGCTTTACCAAGATTGATGAGATGTTAAACATAATATCCTGGGACAGTAGGAATTTGCAACTGTGCAAGTCAATTTGTAAAAAAATACTTACTTTTGTAGCAGTAAGATAGCAATTCAGTGGCTGCACCAGTTTAGTCATACCAACAACTGTTGAGGCAGACTCCTTAGTAAGAGGTTGCAACAAATAAAGGAAATTACAACATTAATTTTTAATGGATTGCTTGTCAAGTTGTGTCCTGTCCAGAAAGCAGGTAGCATGCCTTCTAAAAATGCCTTTTGATTGCTAAGTTGTACCTCTCTCCCTAAAAAAATTGAGGACCTTCTACATCTCATTTGAAAGTGATCTCATATCTCCCACGGTTAAAATTCAGAGTAAATTAATTTGGAAACATGAAAGTTGTCAGGAGTTCAGTTATGCAGTATCTCAGCAGCATAGATTCATACCATGATATTGATAATACAGCAGCCCAGATTCTGAGGGAGGAATTCATAATAGGGGTAAAATCCAAAACAATACCTATTAACAATATTTAAGGCAGGAGCACACCTTAAGTATATTGCATTGCACAACATTTATCTCAATGTACTGTTGGAAAAAAGAACTGGAGAGCATCCTTATGCTTTCTCCTTAGAGACCGAGTGCTGCTGTTGTTGTCAGGGGGATCAGGTAGGCTGTGTCCCCTGTGGACCCCGAAGGACTCGATGGTCCAAAGGAGAGCACCATGGTCAATACCAGTATCTCCAGAAGGTATGGATAAACTGCAGCACAGATAATCAAACGAGTGCTATCTTTATTAGAATGGAAAATAGAAACAGTCAAAAGAGAACAAGGGGACAAAACAATTCTCCAGAAATGACTTTACACTCCTGCAAAAAGGCAGGAAAGCTTTCCACTTTTTTCAAGAAAAAAGAAAGCTGGAAATACAACAAAGGAGACACCTTTTTTGTAAACCCCTTACAGAAGTCTAATGTCCTACACTTCCCCCAGATGCCCAATACAGCTCCATAACTATGACAAAACCACAAACTGAAAAGGCTTGTTACATTATTTCCTTCAGTTGAATTGAATGTTACGTTGTAAAAGAAAAGTTAAATTTATTTCCTCCTATCATAATGGCTTTTTCCCCCACAGACTGCTAGGTTGGGGTCTCACCTGTTAACGTGACACTACCCGTGCTCAAACTGCATCATAGTAAGAGAAAACTTACACCAAAGTTCAGAATTATGAAGAATGGCAGTATGTTGTCTTCTCTGTTTAGAATCTAAATAAATATTATTACTGACAAGACAACAGAACCAAGGCAGCAGTGTATACATAAAAACATATATATATGCATCCAGTTTAGTTCAGCTAAAGTAGTTTGAAAGCTAGAATATATAATACCTGCGTGAATTTCAGTAAGTAGTTTCATATTAAGATTAAAAAAAATGTTTTGTAATGCCTTAAACACGTTGTTCACTTTACAAATCAGCAAGGAATTTCACCACTGAAAGTGCATAAAAAGAGTGAAAGCAGAGAAGAACATGGACTCTGCCGCCAAGATTTTCTGTTTACTTTTAAGTGGATGCATCTAAAGAGTATTTAGGTTAAATTTAAACTAAATCAATTCAGAATGATTAAAGTTAATCAGAAATTGTCCTGTTATATAACCAATGGCTGCTCAGGCTAATAAACCTGAATAAGATTGGACATCATGAAAAAATAAAAGCAATTAATTGATACTTTGTTGAAGAGATTCACTTACTATCAGTAATTCCCAAGGCATTCAAGTTAGTACCAATAGCTATTCATGATTCCAGTTCAGTCTGAAAGATGCAGGCTATGCAGAAATTTTTACAGTATGGTAATGGTATATAATACAACAGGTCATTAAAATTACCATCCACTATCAGCATCCCTGCAGTACCAATAGCTACGTAAACTGGTTCTGTCTCACCATGAGCACCTTAAAGCTTCGCTAAGCTTCCAACTACTATTCCACATGTTTTAAAGGTAACAGAAGAACAGTGAATGTTTTTAAAATATAACAACATATTTCCTTATTTAGACAGAAGAAGGCAGCTTCATTCTTGTGGGAAACATCACAAAACTGAACAACATTATTTTGAAGGAATCTGCAAATAGTGAAAGTTACTGGCCATGCCTTTTCAGTACTGAAAACAGATTTTCAATTAAAAAGTATTTTAAAATCCCTTAATAAAGTATTAATCACAAGATGCTAAAACTAAAGTAATATTATTCTGTACGTTTTTCATTTTGACATTGATTTCAAAGTGTCCTTACAAAATTTAATTAAACTCTTAATATCATCACAGCTCCCTTAGCCCTCTTCCTCCCTGACTGTTTTGAGAGTTACTTTGTTTAGAAACAGCACAAACTTTGATTCTTAACAAGTAACCAGTGACATACCCTTAGCACTGGGCAGAGAATACAGCACTGTTATTAACTCCATTCAAATTCACAGTGAGAACAGCCCCTCCAGGAGAGCAAAGCAACATAAGTAGGGCAGACTTCAGGAAGACAGTATGAGCCAAATAATGTTTTTGCTACAAACAATGCAACTATATTAATTGTTTCATCTCTTCAGAAACACTAACACAAATCAGAGACATTGTTGCCACAGACTGGCACATACTGGAAACACAGAAAGGCCTAGATTTAGGTAATATGACAATATACATAATAAATCATTTTACAAAGAATGCAGAGTTCATCACCCTAATAACTAGATTAATAAATCCATAACAACTAAATCAGCCTTTTAAAAACAAACCAGGACATCCTGATTCAAATTCAAACACCAGTCTCGGGCACAGACATGTATCCTCAGTGGTTTTACAGAAATAAAACAGGTTCCTCCAGCTCACAGTGCACTGCACACACCTCTCCCCTCTGGATACCATTTGTAAAGTGTTGTGAAAGAGACACCAAAGTGTACAGTGCCTGCACATAAGAAGTTATCAATGCAAACCAACATTCCAGTTAAAGAAAAAACTGTCTGCAGGAGCACTTGGATACTGATACCTATTTGGGCTATGTTAAAATTGCCCTTCCTTAATTATCCATACAAAACATAGCAGCAACTGCAAAAGAAAAATAAGGCGAGAGATTTCCACCTTACAGTGTATTCACAGAACAATTCTGATTGGAAAAGACCTTTAAGATCATCGAGTCCAAGATTTAGCCCAGCACTGCCAGGTCACCACTAATCCATGTCCTTAAATGCCATATCTACACATCTTTCAAATACCTCCAGGGATGGATTTTTAGCAATGAAATACAAACAAAAGGATCCATGATGGAGAAATGAAAATACCTGTTTGCAATATACAGATTTTAAGGCAAAGTACAAGTAAACAACCTTTTCAAATCTGTCTGGCTAGAAAATATGGTATTAAGCACACACAATTTCCTTTGCAAAGCTCCCTGCTGTGACCATGTATCCAGAGAACAGACAGAAATCTTGTTGTTTGAGAAAACTCTATGGCAAACTTGGAACCTGCTGTTAAATGACCATATCCAAGCTAGGTGAAGAAGCACCTGTAAGACTCAGGCTAGCTGTACTAGCATCACAAACCTAAACCAAATACATTGGGTATCACATCCTATATGCCATTGCTTTCAGTCAACCTGTACCCTGAGCTTATCTTTATTCAGAGGTGTTAGGATGTTTCTTGCTTAACAAAGCTTTTTCTATGAAAGAAAACCCACTAAATGTTGTCTCTACCCACTAGGTGTCAGCAGAAGAAAGTGCACAGCCAACATCTGTGATGGAGAAAATTCTGAGCCTCATTTCCTCCCTCAGTTACCAATATACACACAACTATTAAGTACTACAAATCACCTTTACACACAGAGTAACAAAACAGCTATCTCTGCTGAAGACAACCTACTTTTGGCAATTAAATATTTAGTAGATGATAAAAACATTTTCTCTGCAAACAGCAAAAGATCAGGAATTTTTAAAGTCATTCAAGTGAATAAAACACTCATGTCAGTGTCACTGTTCGAAATTTAAGTAATATTTAAAAAGGCAACAATCTGTTTCCATACAGCCAAGTAAACACACTGCTTCTAATCTGTTTTAGTGTACTTAATAGCCACAGAGGTTTGTGGAGACTTAAGCACATCATCTGTAACAGATGCTCTTCCATACTTAAAATCTGGCTTAATGCAGCTACAGAAAACACATATACACAGCAGGAAACATGACTGAATCACTTAGTTACATAACTTTTACGATTATACTTGCAGACTGTGTTATCTGGGTATGTTTTTCACATAAAATTTCTATTTCCTGAAGGCCTCAGAAAGTTTAAGGCTTCACATCTTTTTATCCCAAAAAGTCAACCCATACCAGATGAGATGGTCTAAGAAATTAAATTCTCTTATGAGACTAAAACTATGAAAGGAGGAAAGGCTGCTGGTTCTTTGAATGTATTTAATATTGAAATATATAATCAGAAAACTTTTACAAAATTTACAAAAGGACTTGGGAAAGAAAGCCCTGAAAACTTCCACTTCCTGATTATTAAAATCGGATTTTATGAAATATTTATGCAATTATGTTTACAAGTTTCATGTGATGGAAAGATAAGCAAACCAAACAATTTCTACTACTTCCTCAGATTAGACGTCCCTTGAAGGTGCACTTTCCAGGGGTATTTCAAACGTTTATCTTTAACATTCAGCCTTCAAAATACCAGATGGTATTTCCAGAAACATAGTTTAAATTTTTATTTTTCTTCATAAATCCCTTAACTAGGTAATCTCATACACACTTCCAGGCAAAGCACACACCAATATTCCCAGAGTTGCCTGGCAACTACTGGGAGGAGCATCAGACAACAAGGAAGCCTGCACGGATGAAGGGAAGTCAGTGTCTCCCCAACATGGATAAGAGAGGCTTACAGCCAGAGTGCCTTGCTGGTTTCATTTGTGTTATTTATATGGACAACATTTTAAATATGTCCTGTTATTTCACCTTAGATGCTTTAAGAGCTCAATACTTATGCACACTCATACAAGTCAATACAATTTATTTTTTACACACACACGACACATGGATTCCCCTAGTAGGATGTGGAAGGACTCATGCTGACTTCAAACATCATTTTTGAACCCTGAATATGAACTGCTGGAATGATGCTTATTTGAGGTGATAACTGCACTGTTTAAAATTCAGACTGAGCTACTTTTCTGGCTTTCAAAAGACAAACTACAGGACTGAAGAGACTTTAGTTACTTAAACATCTTCAAGCCTCAGGAACTGCTATGCCCATAGTCCAACTTCTGGTCTTCTCCTTTAATATAATGTTAGATTTATTATTTGTCTGCACACCAGATATCTTCCCTGATCTTCACAGAGCAGAGGAACACAAAACACAACACTTTTTCTCAACTGGTAAGCCTTCGTTCTCACTCCACTTGTTTAGCCTCCCCACTTACACTCAGAACGTATCCTAGTATCTCTGAGTGGTATTCAAGCTCTCCACTGCTACCACCAACTTTGCATTCTGCCTCCAAATGGTTGCAGGTAAGAGAAGAAAGTATTAAGACAAAAGTATGTTTTGCCCTCTACAGAGATCTTCTTGTTAAGTTGCCATAAGTCTAAAGAACAGAAGTCCAAATGAGCCCATGAACACTGTATTATCACTGCATTTGACTTCCATATGTGATAGTTTCCTTTTCCTCAGAAATAGGGAGCAAAGAATATTTTGGAAATGTTCTGTGGATCTCTGTGCAGTTAGTACTTTTCATTCCCCCTACTTCTGAGCCATCTCATGAATTACATCTGAATGCTCCTCATACTACTTGCCTTGTCTTTAACTGTCTGTCAGCAAAATGTACACACTTTAAAAGGAACCCCCTAAGTACATGGTAGCAAAACCTATGTCACAAAACATGTGGGAATACATTAATTTGCCTGAACTGATTTGTACTTAGATCCACAAAGCTACTTGCAGTAAGCCAGGAACAGATGCCTCATCAGAAGCAATAAAACCCAAGATCAAGTACAAAAGAATCCTTCTCCACTCAGATGGCACTTAGTCGCAGCTCTGAAGCAGAAGCAAGAGATTGAATTTCCCCAACAGAACATTTAGTGTCAATAGTTACAACTCCAGATGTACTTCATCTTTCTGTAAATGCACAATTTCTCTACCATGCTATTAAACTCCATGATTCCCCAAGTTTGCATGTTTCACACTTAGGCACAGATTAAGTAAAAAGCATTATCTTCTCCTAACTTTAAAGGCAATACAGTTAATACCCAGGTTTTGCAGTGAGAGAAAATGTTCAACTCTGCACTAGCCTCCTATGATCATTAATTTATACTTTTTAATCATCTCCCTTCTAACTTTTCTTCAAAACCAAGCAACCCATACTTTTCTGTATGAAGTTTTCTCCTGTGTGATTGATCATGCTTGTTGCATCTCCTTCCTTTTTTGGAGACTGGAAAACTGTTTTCAGTACTAGTCAGCCAAAGAGAGACAGTGCTGACCTTAGTAGGTTTTGCTACACTTTAAATTCTTGGTAGCTTTCCCCCCCGCCACAGCTGCAGACTTACATGTTATGCCTACTAATTGCCTACTTACAGGTTCAATTTTCAGGGCATTTCTGTAGCTCCCAAAGAAAGACGCTTGTGCTTTTAGAAACGCTCTTGCCACACCATCTCCTGTTGTTGTAGAGACCTTCTTCAACCTGTTCTTCAATGTAGAAACCTGTAATCACACAACAGGTTTAGATCACTCTTGTATGACAAACAAAGCTTAACACACTGAGGCACAGGTAAATGAAAAATGTGCTAACCACAGAACCAATTATGACAAAAGGTAACACTGTGAATTCAGTTCTAAAATCGCTACTTTTCAAGCTGTTTTTCTTCTCTAATATGAGACTGGATTCTATTCAGAAACCAACAGGAAAATAAAAGCTTCATTACAACCTTCCCTCCTACTTAAACTCCACTGTTAACATGCTGTTGAGTACTCTTTTGAAGGTAGTCCATGAAGTTCTGTGTCATTCTTGATTAGACTCCATAAAAGTATTTCAGCTGAATTAATTCAAACATCAGACTAACAGAGAAAATTTTTCTGAAGAATCAGGCCACCTAATCAGGAAGAAGCCTAAGAACAAATCCTGTGGGTCTGAAAAATTTGTTTTTAAAATACAAGGGTTTTATAATTATTTTTTTAAAGGCTATATTCCCTTGTATTTCAGAGACCTAATGCAATGTAACACAACAACAGAGTTGTATTTGTGCCTGTGGTGGGTTTCCTTGGCCGGCTCCCAGACACCCACCCAGCTGCTCCCTCACTGCCTCTCCTCAGCAGGACTCGGGGAGAAAACATGAAGAAAAAGCTCGTGGGCTGAGATTGAGAGAGGGACATCACTTATCAATTAGCATCATGGGCAAACTAGGCTCAACTTAGGAAATTAAATTTAATTTATTGCCAATTAAAATAGAGTTAGATGGTGAGAAAAATTAAACCACAACTATCCTGCCTTTCCGCCTCTACTCCCAACTCCCCAGTCTCAGTGGGGGCCGTGGTCACTCCTGGCAGCTCCTCTCTGCCACTCCTTCCTCTTCTCACCTCTGCTCCCTGATGGCCCTCAGAGCAGTCCTTGGCCCTAGCCCCTCCAGGAGAGCAAAGCAACATAAGTACCTGTCTCACACAGGTTCCTGGAGCAGTCCTTGGCCTTGTCTCACACAGGCTCTCGAAGGCCCAGCCTTGCTGAAGGGCTCTAGAGGCTCTGCGCTGAGCCGGTTGGAACCGGCTGTGTCTGGCTCCCACCACCCTGTCCCCACAGAAGCCCTGCTGCCTCCCTGCCAGCACCTCACCACCGACACCCAACACAGTCCTGAAAAGAAAACCTGCAGCTTTTTACTAGTCTCAAATTAACAACAATATTCTGTCTACGGAAGTTGTTTCTCCAGAGACCTAAACCACCTGTGGGCAGGACAGCTCTTCCCTCAGCCCTCGCTGCCCTCCCCCAGCCGCTGCCAGGGGTTTAATTACCTCAGGAGTCACAGAGCTGCACTTGGGGCAGACACAGCCCTAACGGTCTCATTACCAACTACACCGAGACACTTACAGATCACAGCACAGCAAATATCAATTAAATACATTCCTACGTAGGCAGAGTTAACACTCCCCTGATGCAGGTTACCTCAATATTCTGTTTTCTGTGTACACTGGGGCTAAATTTTTAGAGGATTATCCACAACTGTTCTCTGTGCTTCGGAATTTCTCACACATACAATAAGGTTGTGGCTTGGTTTGATGTCTCTTTTCTAGTGCTCAGAGCTCAGTAACTACTGAGGTAAGGGTTTGTATCTATACATTATTGTTAGTGACAGTATTTCTCTTTCCCAAATGCGAGCTGGGAAAGGAGATAAAAAAACCCTTCAAAGATTAACATCAAGCTTGGGGTGTCTGTGCTGCAACAGTTATAGGTTATGATAAATCATTAACAAATAGTGATGTCAGTAGCAATTTTTTGGTGTTGCAGAGTGAACCAGGACAAGCTAAGTTTTGGAGACAGGTTTCGCACAACACATAGCAATATAAAACCAACAATCCAAGCACTGATTCTTGACAGAAATTCAACTAATGCTTTTAGAGGCTGTGGTCATGTCATGTGCAAAACCTGAGTTTGATGAGATATCCTACACAAAGGGCAGGAAACAGCCACAGTTACAGAAGGAAAGTGGAAAGCCAGGAAATCTCTAATCATATTGATTTGCAGAAGAACATAACAGACTCCACAGATATCTGTATTATGAATTTACAGAAATAATTCTTTTAATAACTAGCACATCTTTCTCTTTCAAAAGCTTTCTGAAAGACTCCATTGGAGGAGCTCTATATTCTTCACACTACACAACAAGACTATTATTTACAAAAGTGGATTCTGTTGTAACAAAACTAATTGTGTTTTCTGAGAATATGAACAATACCTCAAAATATAAACTGATAGTTCAAATGTTCAAAAGAACTTTCGATACTTTCTCCCCATCTTCCAGCTCACAACAAAAGCTTATTCTGGCTTCATCTATATCTCCCAAATCCTACCAGACTTATTTTGTTCTAATTGGAGGTTTTGGTATGAGTTTGCCTTAGCAGAAAGTGGCAGGCTGATTTCACTAAACTGTTCTTGAGTGCTTCAGTCTTACCCCTTCCTGTAAGCACACCCCTCATTTCCTCCTTCAGCAGTCTTAGATTTGGGGAGTGCATGAAAGTGACTCCTCATCTTGCTGTATAGGTGTTAAATATATAATCCATACTTAGCACTACTTTTTGTTACTTTAAAACTAGATGTCACATTTGCACTTGTGTTTACTAAAACAGTTGCAAAGACTTTTCCTTTTAAATCTGCTGCAGGTCCTGTTGTAGAAGGAATTTTAATTACAGTTATTTAGTGTAACAGAAATAATCAAGAGTGTGTCCAGCATTGTTTATAAATCTGAATGCTGTGGGTTATGCCAGTGATCCATGCATTTAGTCTATCATGACCATAAAATAAGATCACTCGTACTCACTGAGATTATATCTCTCCAGTAGCTCTGTTATTCTCAAAATGTGAAAGTCTCCTCAGATTTTCAAACCCAAACAGCAGACTTCTCCCCACTTTTGAAGGGGTCTGATATTGTAGGGATGAAATAGGCATATATTTCCTATATTAACTTATGCAAACCATTTAAAGGTAGTTCTTAAAAGTGCAATTAAATGTCCACAGCTCTTAATAACTTCCAAATCCATCTCAAATGTTTTGTAGGTGGCTTTCTTTAGATATTCTTATGAAGATAAGGAATTTGCCAACTATACAGAAGGAAAAGGCTCTATGCCTCTAGTTCAGAAGGCTAGTCACAGCCTTTCTGGATTTCAGCTTCTCTAGTTGTATAGAAGAAGAATATTGGTAAGTATTTTGCTAATTCTGTAAGCTGTCAGATTATGTGCTCTCTCCTAAGTCTAACATGTAGAATGCCTCTTTTATATATGTACCTTTACTCTTTCAATCAGAACTAAATGCAAAATGTAAATGTTAACAACAACATATTTAAAGAGACTAACAAATAAGATAAAAGATAATTCATGTTTACTCTGGAATAAATCAGTACATAAGACAAAGCAGAATTATGATTGTTTCCTGCCTAAAGAGGCAAAAAAAAGACTGTGACCACTCAATATGAAGATTATTTCTAGCCAAACAGACACATATACATGCAGTCTACCCTGCGAGTGTTTTTAAAGAAGATTTTTATACTTCTGGCAGTTCAGGTTTAAAGGTCAGATTTAAACTATCACCATGTTTCAAAATGCAATCTGTGCAATGCAGCATAATGAAATGGTTCAGTAAAGGTGCTAGTGGAAATTCTTTTAATTAGGTCCAAGGCTTTTCAGTTGTCAACATGAATAAAGCAAGAAACATTCTATTGCAAACACACTGCAAGAAATAAAAATGGATCCACCTTTAAGAAAAGGGTTCTGCTAGAGAGTTGTAGTTTAGTACTTTTTGCTGTCCTGAAAGCAGTTAATTTCCCACTATGTGAAAAACAGTAACATAGGCTTCCTACTTGTGTTAACTTGTTAATGAATGGACAACAGCAATGTACACAACTAAATTCCTGACAGCCTAAGTTATTCATAGGCTAGTGCAAATTTACAATACTCTCACAGCCATCAGAGATGCAAGATCTCCTTGGCTCGGTATACTGCACTGCATCAGGGCTTCATTTAATAAAAACTACAAGTTGACAGAGCGAGCTTATGCTTTATTCCTTGTAATATGAAGCTCTGACTACAACTAAGACTAGAAGATGACACTTATTTGGAAATACATGAAAAATCCATAAGGGTTGCATAAAAAAAAAATTACTACCCCCTCTTTGCTATTCCTTGCAACACAGACGGTGGTGTAGGAGACTTGTCAGCAGCAGATGCACTTATTGTAATCACAGTCCTTAATAAATCTCTTTTTTTAATATTGACTATTTTAAAAGGAAAGTTACTTCCCAGAGTGTTTTCATGCTGCCAGATTTTCAGCAACATATCGGAAGCAGAAGGTGAAGGAGGGACAGCGTTTCCACATTTCAAACAGCTAACCAATAAGGCAGTAGTACACACCTTGATTGTCAGGGACCTGACCTGACCAGTTCAGGAAGTCTGACTGCAGCAGGCACTGCTGAGGTAAACAGGAGCAAAAAAATTAACCTGATTCTGCTGAAACTCTCTCAATGCTATCCAGCTCCTTTGACACAAGTGTTAACTGCAAAGACATTTCACTGTAGCCTATCCTCGCTTGGATCCTAGGAGTAAAAGAGTCAAGAATAGCTCATTCTAGATTCTCAAGAATCAATAGTTTTAGTAGCAACACCACTACCATGAATCCCAAGCACAATTCACTACTTGAAGCTCTAAAATAGTTATAGGACCTCATTTACTTGATTTAAAAAGCTGTTCAAGGAGGGGGGGAAGCAGGTTTAAAAATTTTCTACCAGATTAATTACCTGATGGCAGATGCATCACACAAGATGTCTTTTCCTCACTGTTGAATATAGATAGATTCAGTAAAGTAAATTTTGTGTCTATTCAGCAGTGCAGGAATTGCTCTCTGTTCACATTAAGAAGCAAAACTGGCAGAATATTTTGACATAACAGCCATTTATGATCATGAAACTGCTGAAGACATTTTTAGTTTCTCAGATGAGAAATTCATCTCTTTAGACTCAGACCAGTGGGGAGAGACATTCCCAGAATCTCCCCATCCTCCCAGGGAAGCAAAAGGGAAAAAAAAAAACAAACAACAAGCCACAAACGAAAAACCAAAAAGGGAAAAAAAAGAAAGAAAGAAAGAAAAAGTATAATGGATTGGCTTTAGAGTCTCCCTGCTGAGATGAACAACTTGATCCACTTACAGTTCCAAACACATGATGCATGAAAGAACTGACAGAAATTCAATTCTTGCAAAGAAGAGCAGCTGCTCTCTAGTGGTCAAAGCCAAATATTAAGCAGTGTGAAGGAAAGGGAAAGACCTAGAGGAGAATACTTCATTATCTAGGTAACTAAAATAATGAAACAAAGCTAAATAAGACATAAACACTGGTCCCAAGCATTAATTACACAATGCAACACGATTCGAGTTAAGGCTTTGTTGTGACAAATATTAATCCCAGCTGTATTTATATAGCAGTTGTGAAAAAAAAATACACCCTGTACACTATTTGTGAGCCATGCCAGTTAATTGAATTTGCTGGCAGCACTTCCTCTGCTATGCTCCAAACATCCTCCCAGATAAAATGTAGCTTTTAAATAGACCTATGGAAAACTGAATCAAGAAATTTGAACCAATAAAACACAACTCTCTACTGTTATAAAAATGAAGTAAAAGTAAATAATGAAAGGAAGGAAGTCTCTTAAAATTTATGACATTCCAAAGCTTGAAGTTCTGTGTTTATTGGTGAAGTCTCTTCTGATGTTCTACAGTGCACCTACAACAGCTCCTTTAATGAAGTCCCATAAAATCTAATATAATACTTGATTGTTGACAAATCATATCCATGTCTGAGGCCCTGCACTCACTGTATCCAGACATTTCTTACATAATTCCATTAAATTTACAAGTCTGTCATTCCCCGAGTTGGGGATAATGGCACGAGCGATGCCCAGCTGGCAGATTTGGATGCTGGGAGTGAAATCAAAATGAAGAACTATATAAAGCCAGAAAAATTCATGGAAGTAACTTTTATAGACTAAATGCTTGACTAAAGCCAAAATGTTCACAATCAAGATGGACCTTTCATCCCAGGCTCACTGTTTTCGAAGAATGGAACACACCAGAGATCACAGCAAAATGACAGGAAGGCACAGTAGGAGGCACTGGGTATTCACCATTACTGGAGTTTTTCCTCAAACAGACCAGCTTATATTGAGCTCCTGGCATATCAATTTTATTTCTCAGTTATACATAAAAAGGTATAGATCTAACTGTCAGCACAATATTTTGAACTAGGAGAAGAAATCCAGATTTTCCCCTGCCGTTTTCTCCTAAACAGTCACCCTCTGACTCAAAAATAGCTTCTTACACTCTTACTCACTTTGCTGTTCTTCCCTCTCAGCTTCTTTAGAGAAGATGATCACAGCAGCAAGTAGCAAGCTGGATGAATTTTTGTCCCATTAAAGAGAAAGATCAAGTATTTATACAACATTTCTATGAAGTTATTTATAAAGAAATAAATTACCAATCAAACACTTCAATGAAAAAGCAAGTAAGTTCTGAATTATGTGCACTGAGCAGTGCTAAAAGTGAATATGAAGTAGCCCATTTGATATCATAACTCAGGATATAAAATGCACAAAGTCCATTAAAGCTCACCTGGAAGAAGTCACAGAAAAAGAATCACAGAATTCAGTTAGGAAACAAAACTTACCTAAAAACTTAGGATTTAAAGCAATTTTTTTTTTTTTTACTGCTGGAATAGATGAAGATAGTTTAAAATCCTAGCACTTCTTCACACCATGAAGAGAGAAGTTTGAATTTTTGCTTCCTGTTCCTGCATGGTTTTTGTTTCTCTTTTTCACCCATAAGAGACTAACTCTGCAGGTGACCTGAAGTTTGCTGATGCCTTTCCAACACTGAAGCTGGGTTGCTGTTGCTGCACCATTTCTAACTTACGTGAGCATTTGCTAATTTTCATTAGGAGGCTTAAAAATGTCGGCAAGTGTTCAAACTAACATTCCTTCACACTTTCAAACAGGAAAGAATTGAGGTAAAGCAGTTTACTTACAATAAGAGTAGCACAATGAAACACATCAGTTACAAACAGAGGTCAAAAGGATTTACACTTCTGAGTAATGGAATAGTTGGATAACTCATGCCATACATACCACGTCGTTAGGAAGGCTCTGAAGGTCATCAAAAGGGGTTTCCAGTGTGTTGGTGTCTACATTAAGAATCACTACATCTTCCAGGGCCATGTTTCTTACTTTCTAAACATAAGCAAGTTCACAAAAAGGGAAAGGAAAATATAAGCATGAAGAGTTAAATTTTGTGTATAAAGGACACAAGCAATGACATAACATCATGGCATTATAAAACTTCGAGCATTTTAAGAACAACCAACAGTCCTGTCTTTCTGTCATTTGTTTTATTTATTCACGTTTTACAGTGCTGAAAAATTTACCTTTTTTACCTTTAATTTGCAGAGGGAAGTTCTTAACATTGTGCATTCTGAAATTTTGGAAACCAGAGAGTTACTGTTTGTGATTATTCAAGTGAAGATTTATTTCAAGCACCTCTGCTAACATTTGTCTTCATTCTGGTGTCCTGTTTGCACATTTAGTTTCTAGCCGAGTCAAGATTTCTTGTATATGCTTTTGTATTTAGACATTTATTTACATAACAATAAACAATTGCTTTCCTAGGAGTTCAGAGTTGCAGTAAGGCAGGGATGGGAACCGGTTTCCAAATTCCAGGTTGAATTTTGGAGCTCCAATAGAGGCAAGTTTACAAAGGTACTGAAGTAAAAGGGACACTACCAGAGGTTAATAAAGAAAGAAAGAAACAAAACTAAAAAAAGCTCAGAGAACAGTAACTCCACCCTATCCTCATCTCTTGATGTTCAGCTAGTCTAAACTTTTTATCCTGTTCCCTTAAGTCAGAGAAAAAAATGCCCCTGCTCTAGTCTGAGTGTTAACATCATCTGTAACTGAACATGGACATACAGAAGAAAAGCACAACTTACTTCTCAAAAGAATGACTAGCACCTTTACTCTGAGTGTCTAAAGGTATTGGTGATCTAAGCAAATTTAAACTGTCAGACTTTATCTCCCTGCTTTAAAGAACAATAAATGAACTGATATGAAACAGGGCATCATGCAAACATCTAAGACTTTATGCACTAACAGGAGAATTATTTTTTAGTGATTAATCATAGGTATTTCAGTTGTCTTCAAACAAAGCTTCAAAATTCAAAATCAGAAAAAGTGGGATTATAGAGTATGGTAATTCAAGACATTTCCCAGTGATATTGTAAACAAACATTTCAGTACCTACATCCCTACATGTAGGGCCAAATGCAAGTTGCTGAAGAGGAAAAGGAACAAAAACATACTCAATTTTTAATTAAGGTTTTGCAGGGTGGGAGGAACTGCTTCCTTTAAAAGAAAGGAATGAAACCTCTAAAACAATGGTGAAGTTAAGCCTTAGGCATCTAAATAATTACCTTCAGTTTTCAAGGCTCAGTCCTCTGTCTGTAAAGAAAACTGCTGTGTGCTTAGAGAGGGGAGAAAACCCCCAACACTATAAAAAACACTTTGTAGGCATCTAAGTTTAGGTCTTCCATGAGAAATGTCTTTAACTTAAATGGAAGAATATTACATTTAATGCTTTCCATATAAAAAGCACAAGTAACTGCATGACAAACCAGGTACTTTCCTCTACATTTCAGGAACCAAAGGTCACACTGTTGGCTGCATCTGATAAACTCTAAAGCAATCCAGGAGTCTTGCTCCTTCTAGGAGTCCGGAAGCACCAGACAAACTGATTTGCTCCTTCCTGTTTCAGAAAATTAAAAAATCTCACTTATACTCAGAGGAGTCTAAAAAGCTCCAACAAAAAGGTCTTGCAAGGTACTTAACCAAAGCCAGAAGCTTGTCAAAATTGAGTGCTAGTGTTGCTGAAGAAGCAACAAATGTGCTTGAACTTGTCAGTGGGTGTTTTTGTAAGTTTGGTGAGGAATCTGCACCTTCCCCTCAGCAAAACGTTGGAGTTTTCTGTAGCAAAGAACAGGCTTGTGACACGTGGATATCTGCCAAAGGGTAGAGTACAAAAGGATGCTGCTTATGGTGCAAGGACTATAAATGCTGATCAATGCAATCATCTCCACACGTGACCCAGAAATAACTGTATCCAAAAGGAAAGCTAATATTAAACTCTGCTGTGCTACACCTTCCAGCGTGAAGCCTTACTATAAAGCTTCTCAGTATTTGTATTAAGACACTGGGTCTCCCTGGAGACAAACCCTCAAATTTAATAAAACACTTGAGACTAACTTAATTCATAGCATCTGTCTTGCAGTGCATTTGAAAAAGTACAATTTTTCAATGGTCCAGTTGTGGTTCATCCCAGAGAAATGCAGACTGACCAGTTCATCTTAATCCCTACCTGTTTTTATCACCTTTCCTTTCACTATAATCTTTTATAATGGAATTATCAGATAGTTTTAAGGGCTTTTGTCAAATAATCACATGGTTCTTTCACTAAATGTAGCATCTATCAGCCCAACTGACCCCACACCAGAAGTATTTACTCTCTTCTTGGAATTTCAGTAAAAATACCCAGCATCCAACTGCATTTCTCACATGAAAACCCATTGGACTTTTATGAATTCTAAGTACATATAGATCATTCTAACAGGTACAGTTTGTGTGTTGCAATTTTCCCAGAGTGTGAAGGGACAGCCACTAAGCCACACACAGTCATGTTCCATATTTCACAACTTCCTGAACACCTAAACAACATTCACAAATAAAGTGATACCTGTTAAACAGGATGGACTATGTTCAGCATGTTCATATTTTGCAGGGAAAAACGTGGAGAGCAAAGAACAAGAGACAGCATGAACATTATAGTTTCCTTATCTAGTTTTACTACACACTGGGGATTTCCTCAGTCAAAAGAAGTGATTCAGTCAAAATGTGCATCACATATCACTATTGCAAACCTTTCTTAATCATCCTTACCAAATTATTTGTAGCAATAATTAATCATCTAAACCCCATCAAATCGAACTAACATCTACACCTGCCTCTTATTTTAAATGTCTCCCTTTAAGAGAGTGGAGAGGTATGGAAAGCGGGTTTAACAAGCACACTGAACCCATTGTTTATGGCCTCTATAAACATGGCTTAGTAAGAATTACTGACTTAATCAGAGAGAACTTATCTCCTGGTGAAAAGAGCACTTTAAATTTCAGAAATGGCACCTTTACTGTGAAAATCTCTTAACTTTTCAAACAAACTCCAGGGGGCCTTAAACACCAGGTCAGTAAATAAGCAGCAGTTAGTGTGTCTGTCCTGCTCACAAGCAGCCAAACTCTTGAAGTAATTTAAATGTTTTATGTGAAAGTTTGCAAAAACACTGAGAAACTATACTCTAAGAGAAGTATTAAGAGGTGCTCCTCTGCCTCACTCAGATCACATGCTAGAAGCAATAGCCATCAGTAATACAGACACCGCTTTATACTAAATGCTGGTTTATTTTTGCTGCCTACAGTTAGCAGTTTTTGCATTGCCTACCATCAAAAAATTCTAAGTTAGAATTGTTCACCTATAAGAAATGAATTTAATAGTTCATTTAAAAAAAAATTAAAAAACAAAGAACACAACACCAAAACCAAACAAAAACCCAGCACCACCACCCCCATCCTCATCCTCAAACCAGGTTTGCATAATTTCATGGCTAAATTGGTGCCAAACATAAACCAAGTTGATCATGAGGTTTCATAACCAGATACAAATGTGATAAACATGTTAAAAAATGCTGTAACAGGAAACAGAAAACCTACCTTCCACCAGTTATTTTGGCAACAACTCAGGTTTTGCACATAACAAAAACTAACATCCTTTGTAGCTAGTTTGTACAATATACTTCAAATTTTTATGATTCACAAGTCTAAAATCCATTTGCTTAATGACTTGTCTCTACTTAGTTAATAGTTCCCATTTACTTTCTTAAGAAAGCCACCCCAACATTGCAGACAACAATGTGTCAATCTGGCTGCCAGAAGCAGGAAAGGCAACGGATATAAAATTTTATTATTTCATGCCCCAACAGCAGCCAGAAGGACTTAATGAAATCACCCTTAGATTTACAATCTGAAATAGCTATTCAACAGACAAATCTGGTTAAGCGGGATGTGCCCCCTGACCCCTCAGCCCTTTGATCTGGGCCCAGCAGGTGGGCTGCTGCCCCCTCCTGAGCATCTCCCACCCTTCCGCCCATCTCCCACCCTTGACATGCAGTACCCTGATCCTGTACAGGTGATTCTCAAGATCCTTATCACAAGCAGCTGTTGCCAACCGAGTGACAAACATCACTAGTGCTGGTCTAACACTAGTGTACAACAGAAGAAAAACCTTCTCCACTTACCGGTAAATCTACTTGGTACTGCAGTATTTGTCTCTCTTAAACCTTACCCCTTGAGCATCCTTCCCTCCCCAAATCTCTTATTAAAACACTCTTATTTCCATTTTTCCAATAATTAGATAAAATACAATTCCCTAAGTAGTTTGTCATACTCTTAAATGAATCTTTATAGATACTCCCGAAACCATGTCCAGCCATGTTTATAATATTTGTGACTAAATTACATTCAGCTTTTTAAGACCCAGACTTAAGTATAAACACCCTCATTTAAACCCTGTAAAAAACCCACACTTCTTCAGTTATTGCTAGAAGAGGCTGTGATATTACTAATGATAAATGGATGGAAAAAACCTAAATAGCACTCATTACCCCAATCAAAAAATATAATTAACAATTAATATTACCACTGAAGATGTTAGTGGTCAATGAATTCTGAGGGTGTCCTGCGGCAAGGGGAAGCCACGTGGCACTGTCAGGACTGAGTCCAAGCTGACGTAACCTTTTTCTCCCAAGTTGGTTAGCTCAGACTCCCTCCATGCTAACTGGAGTATCATCAGCTTGGATCACAAACAGAACATCCTCTGCCTATCTGACCCAGACCAGGTAAATATGCCAAAAAGTGCTTCCAGGATACTTGTGCGGGCTTCAAAGGACTGAACCCAGAGCTCGCCGTTCCTCTGTCTGTGTAAGGAACAGCCTATTGACATTATGGGAGATCAGCTGCCATGTCCTACCATATTAAACACAGCATGAATTTTAGTGAGCCTTCTTTTCCCAACATGAACATATTTACTTATACCAGGTTAAAATAAATTTTAAAAATCTCCATATATATTCACAACTATCCTTTATGCTTAGGAAAAAGGTTAGCAAATCATTCTGACAAATGCAATGTGAAGTTTCACACACAAATTCTTTCTGGATAATCTTGAAAGAAATAGAATTCTGAAGTCCCAGAAGTTGTTCCTGAGTGACTGGAATATTATCACAAAGAAGTGCAAGAAATACTTCTCTAATCATTAACTCTAAAGGTTGGTTTTGTGTCCCGAGGAGATCGTGAACGAGGCAGGCATTATTGTTACATGAATACCTGGAAGCCTGGCACAGAGGAGTGTACTGCCAGCAGCTCAGGATCTGACAGCTAAAGAGAACTGTCCCCACCAGTTAATCACAACCACATGTGCCTGAATTCCAATAGGTAGTCCACTAGGTCAAGGGCATTCCTCTTCCATCAGCACCATCACGCTAATAACCTTTTCTACAGGAAGAGTTGCTGAAACAATCGTTTACTATGACAAAATGTAAAAGGCTGCCAGCTAAGTTTGACACCACTTACAACACAAAGGTCAATTTAATATAATTTGAACTCTAAACCAGTACCCAGTATGCAGGTAGAAAATAAAACAAGATTATGAAAGGGATGTGCTCATTTGACAGAGTTTCATTTTCCTATCTCATTATTTATCAGTACTAAGTACTTATCTTCATCTAATATGAATTCAATTAGTTCCATAAGCATGTTCCATTATTCATGTGATAGCTCCAGCCTTGCTTATCCAACAGCTTATAAACTTTTAGCCTTCTTTGAAGTCACTTTATGGATTGCTAAATGGAAATCTTATAAAGAATGACTAACTAGGTGATGATAGAAAAGCTGAAAAATAAGAGCACAAAACACAGCTCTCTATTTTCTACCAAGATTTTCCCCCATAAATCAGTTGGAGCCCTCTGACCTATAACAGGAGATTATCTTATCTCACTGGAGAACTTTTCAGTCACAGCAAATTAGATTTAACAGTCAATGGATGTGCTTGATATTTTAATCATAAGAAAAATTTGTCATTTTCCATTAAAATAACTGCTCCTTCTCCAAAGACCTTGTGTAAGATGGGAAGCTGCAAACGAACTTTAAGATACAAAATGGTTTTGAAAAAAAAATTCTTTTGAGGTGAGAGAGAGGAGGTGTTTTATTTAAAATCATTAACAGTTCTGCCGTATTTCTTCCAGAGGAACCATTCCAAGACAGGGACAGCAAAACCCCAAAGAAACATCACTAAAGGTAGAATATTTCACACCCCCCCCCCCCCC